>CM068305.1:42394958-42994958 GCA_034768735.1 Schistosoma mekongi | reverse complement strand
TATATATATATATATATATATATATATATATATATATATATATATATATATATATATATATATATATATATATATATATATATATATATATATATATATATATATATATATATATATATATATATATATATATATATATATATATATATATATATATATATATATATATATATATATATATATATATATATATATATATATATATATATATGTATTTACACTAATAGGATTGGTCTGATGTTGAATTATGGTAAAGTTTTTACAGTATACTAAAAATGGAAGTTTCCTTGTTCGCTTTTAAAGCTATAAGCGAAATCTTTCAACTAGTCAGCACGTAACATTTCAATCCCAAGTCTATTCCTAGCTTCTTAAGTCAATATTTACCACAAGCAAATAGCTGTCAGTGGTCGTCTGGATGCTAGGATCCATGTGTCAATGAAAGTATGTATTGCATTAGCAATGCATATCGCTAGCATGAAATATTATTTGCAACTGAAGTACAGTCTGATAATAAGCACTCAGAGGAATTAGAGGAATATTAACGTATAACAAAACAGTACTTACCGAGGGTAAATTCCATTCGGTTGAAAATATTCCTATCAACTATTTTGGCAATCATGTACCTGTAAATACCTAGAGTGAAGCATTGATCTAACACTTTTTGTTGCCAAACTATCTTCCATATCTTATTATTTTGTTAAAAACCTAACAAATTTGTACACAGCCTGAAGAGAACTCACTTTCACAACCATATTAAAAATAATTTAAAATGGGTAGGAAAATTTTACATCTTCAAATCCTAGAGTGTTATTTTCGTGTCGTGTAATATTGCTTCTGATATATAAAATTCATTGTCTAAAGATTTAAATTAGACGCTATTATTGTTCCATGTATCTATTTTACCTAACCACTTCCTAAACCTGACAACTCTATTTAGAAACTTAATTATACACACAATTCACTTTGTTCTCTCATTATATCGAATATCTATATATATATATATATATATATATATATATATATAGGTGAAATTATACTCAGTAGTATATGTAGTCATATCACGCCAACTAAATTATTATCTTCTTCCCATATGTGATATTCGCAAGTAGTTAGTCTGAACTAATATTTTAAAGAAAGTATCTTACTCATATAATTGTTATTGGTCAGTGTACAATGGATGAGTTTATCATAGTAAATATTTTGTCGTTCAGAGTTGCCTATAACTGATGATTGACACCAATGCTATTTGAACAGCAAATTCTAATAGATGCGTGTGAGCGACAAGTTTACATATAGCTACTGCTGAATGCACTAATTGGTTATCTGTTACTAGTTTTAGTTCGAAATAAACTCGAATTTTTATAAGCTCATTTTATTTTACGCTCATATAGTGGAGATTTACGGTGACGAATAAAGAATATTGTAAGACGCCAGTAAATAATACAGCTTGCGATACGTAGCACGTTTGAAGTAAAAGAGGCGTTCTGATGATTGATGTCAGTAATACAGTCACAGGTTTTCATAAGCTTAATATACAGAAAATTTCATCAGTAAAATTCGATAAATAATTCTCACTGGAACACTATGAAAGTAAAAAAAGAGATATTATCTCTCACTATATTACATTAGTGAAATGAAATTTTTCAATAACACCAAATGATTTTTTACTGATAAAAGATTTTTTCACCATTAAGCTTAAATACTGGAAAATGTGAATGTCCTGGATTTTTAGCTTTTTGGCAAACTGGTCTACTGTACATTTGCTAACTGTTACAAGTTTATACTACACATGAACAATGTAATGCTTCATCTAGCTTACTCTTAACATTTTCGTTGGAACCATGTGGATTGTTTATAGGTGGATCTACTTGTTTTACAGTGTGGTGTATCATGAATTAATGTACAGTAAAAAGACGCGAGCCAACTGATTTTGACTCTGTGGTTTAGTTCTTCTTAGAAAGACCAGTTTCAAGTTTCTGCTATGTGTGGAATAACATCATCAAACGATGTTAGACCAAGATATAACTTCTGTTTACTGTTTTATAGAGTTTAACGATTTCCGGGCTAATATCAATTTATTCCCACAAGCACTAGACTGTATTTGGTAAACTTCATCTGTTGGTATTTGAACCAATAGAAAACCATACTTTGTGAGTTCTCGTGGTAACTTAAATTTTTTTTTAGACTTAACAATGGTTAGGAAGGGTAAGTTAAACAAAAACTCTAGTAAGTTACATAAAAAGTGACAATCACAATACCAACTATAGTGTCAGTAGAAACAAGAAAAGTGAATAAAAGGTCCAAACTGTGAAGAAATTGCGCACCCAATACTGCCATTGTGTTTCACTGTATATTATTTAATTGTTAAATAAACTTTTTTATTTAGTCATTAAAGGCAGTGACCTAATATTCCAACTGACCCAGTAACTATATTTTTGGCGAATTTCGACTAACCATAATGGAGAGCTAAACAAAGAACTAGAAATATCTGGCTGGATTATAAATGATATTGATCGTATTATTAATAATGGTTACTGGATTGGCAACAAAAATGTAAAAGATCGTGTGGTAATAAATATTGGTTAGCGAACTTTACATTATCAAAATGTTTCATCTGATAATTACTGTCAAAAATTTGATGAAGAGTAGATCAAAATCACAGATAACGTATTGTTTGCCTGACTGTCTGTCTGTTTGCTGTCCGTATGTCCATCTATCTATCTATCTATCTATCTATCTATCTATCTATCTATCTATCTATCTATCTATCTATCTATCTATCTATCTATCTATCTATCTATCTATCTATCTATCTATCTATCTATCTATCTATCTATCTATCTATCTATCTATCTATCTATCTATCTATCTATCTATCTATCTATCTATCTATCTATCTATCTATCTATCTATCTATCTATCTATCTATCTATCTATCTATCTATCTATCTATCTATCTATCTATCTATCTATCTATCTATCTATCTATCTATCTATCTATCTATCTATCTATCTATCTATCTATCTATCTATCTATCTATCTATCTATCTATCTATCTATCTATCTATCTATCTATCTATCTATCTATCTATCTATCTATCTATCTATCTATCTATCTATCTATCTATCTATCTATCTATTTATCTATCTATCTATCTATCTATCTATTATCTATCTATCTATCTATCTATCTAATCTATCTAATCTATCTAATCTATCTAATCTATCTATCTATCTATCTATCTATCTAATCTATCTAATCTATCTAATCTATCTAATCTATCTAATCTATCTATCTATCTATCTATCTATCAAGTTCATTATAAATTAACTGAGGCGTACAAACGTTAGCTTAACGTTTCTTATGTTTGGTTCAACTGGACTTTATATTATTATACAATATCTGAAAAAGGTGATACATTAATTATTTTCTATGCAGAATTTGGTTCAGTAATTCACAGCTGTAACGCCTTGAAACGAGTTTTTTTTGGTACATGAAGTAATATCTTAATTCGCACTAGTGGTTAGCCTTGTTCAAATCTTATCTAATGATTCCATTATGATTAACAGGGTTAATTGTTACTATATTTCAAACCCACTTGTTAAAATGCACTTAGGCTATTCATACTCGGTGTGCTGAACACAGATTGTGACGAATACATAGCTGGTTTTGATCATGGATGTGCTATGCTGGGTAGTGCGAAATAGAGGAGAATGGTGTTAAACTATTAACCTATTAATGACGAGTTGACCAGAGTGAATTTATTTATGACAGGTATCATAAAAGATTCTCAGAGATTTTATTAAACCAATATACTAAACTGTCAAAACTCTGGAACTTCATAACAGTAATTAGTGACTTTTAATACAAATTAGTTTTCTGTTCACAATTACGCGTCTCGAGTAGAACTAAATTTAAATTTTTGTTAATGTTACAAAAAAAAGGAAAAATTAAAAGAATGATTTACTTTGATTTCCGTTTTGTCTTATTCATAGTCAGATTACTTTTTATTGTAGATTACAGAAAGCTAATTGACCATTCAATCATACTGTTGCCTAATGATCATGACTGACAATATTTTTTACACTTTTACGAAATGGACAAATTTCCGGTTTACTACACAGTCGTTGATTCTGCTTTAGTTCAATGTGAACAGCATGAAGATAGTAAAATAAATGAATACAAATACAGATGAAACAAGAATAAATTCATTTTTAGGTAAAAATAAGCAGTGCAATAATGATGGTATACGATATACATTATAGTCTAATTAAGCTGAATCTGAATAGCATACATCTAGCAAAAATAGTTAGTAAGCAAACTGACGTGATTTCAGGGCTCAACAGAATTTTATTCGGTTTAAGAGCCCCTGGGTTTTGTTCATCTATAATTACTACTATGTCCAATTATATTATGTTTGAAAGTGTGTATCTTTTTGTAGTTTGAGCTAAATGCTATGGGCTTCATAAATGTCATACATCGACTAGGAATAAATATTCTAATAATTTACATGAATTAACAATACCTTTCCAACTTCTCTATTACTACTTGAATGATTTGGCTAACAATGAAGAGTGATTTTTGTTTTCTTATTTTAATCCATATTATAAGAAAATCATTGTAAGTAGCCTTCAGTTGTACAGTAGTCATTTATTAAATGTTTGCCTCCTATATAATAATGCATTTACAGAATATCTGCTTAATTTAATCATATTTATTGCATGGTTATTTGGGGGGGGGCATATATTTGTAAATAATCTCAGTATATTCAAAAACACTAGTTTTATAAGTGTTGATCAATTATCAGAGTATGAATAAGTGATTGAACAGTAAGATAATTTTCACCATGGTAAAGCAGTTTGGTATTTTATAAAAGAAGAAATGATAAATGCTAATCAGTTAAATTAATCTTAATCATCATAAACGACTAACATTTGGCTGAAGATCAGTGTTATAACAAGAGCAACAAACAATCCAGGATAATTTCAACGGTACTCATTAGCTAATCGGGAACTGTGAGTTTTTCGAATTATCTTACCCCCTTAAGTTTTCAATGTCTATCTTTATGTGATCTCACACAAACACATTGGATGTTATATGTCACTTCATCCTTCTGTTTTTAATTGCCAGTGCTTATGCTACTCGGCAACCCTCCTAAGCGACCAGGGTCTAGACACAGATCAACCAAATTACAGTCAGCTACCTCTAGAGTGGTTGTATTCAAATCTATCGTTCATTTATAAAAAACCTATTGGGACTCTGCTCATGGATTGATACTAATTAATTGGCTGCAGCTTCTGTCACAACTAAATATTACTGCGAGTTAAGTTTTATGCTAAGTGCCAGTTCACCAAAAATCTTAAGTGAGCACTGGTTGCGTTTACATAACCCCATGAAAATGGCAAGTCAAATTTTTTTAGTTTTGCGAAATTTCCCGCACATAAATGTTTGGGTTCTACAGGTTCTTTACATCACCTTGAGTCATATCGGTCCACTCTAATGACTCGTAAGTTCAATTATAAACATGGATTCTTAAGTCAGAAAAATATGAAAAGCTTGGGTGAAGACAGTGGGCTATAGTGGTGAGAGTGTGTTATTGAGTTGGAAGCAGCAGCTGCACCTGGCAAGTTCCAGGTGATTCTTCAACTAGCCCGGTCCACTGGGATTAAGAAATGCGGTGCCACTAAAACAGTCCTTGAACCTAATAGTACGTCAGTGACTTATATACACTCCTATCATAGATGATAGGCTGAGTTCTTCGAGGATCAGTTAAATCGGTCTGTTGCCCTGGGAACTAGGATCAGATTATCTTATCCTTTTTGGCAGGTGTTAACTGAACCATCCAACTAAGAGGGCGTTTACAAAGATCTTAAGCTTCTAAATCGTAATAAGTCATCAGGCTCACACGACTTTATCCTTTCTAAAAATGGTGGTGAACTCCTGGAAAGGTTTGGGGATCTGAGTGTTTAACGCTTCAGAATGAAGCTGCTATCGCCCCCGTCTTTAAAAGAGATAGTACAATCAATGTAAGGACTAATGAGAAATAAGTGTACCATAGACTGCCTCAAAATTATTCGAACCTGTCATAATCTAAGAATTGCACCCATTTTGTAAGAAAATAAATTCGAAGGAAGCAGACCATTTTAAGATTATCTGGTGGATATATCAATCACATTTCCACTCTCTAAGTATTAGAATAATGTTAGATGCATTGTTGGCCAACGTTTGATGTTCTGTGATATCACAGTCATTTACTTGGGCAAGGCTGTTCTTTGGGATTGTCCGTTGAAATTAGTGCCTGAGACGTTATTTAAAATTTTAGTGGTGCTGTAAACAAACACAAGAAACAGAGTGGTAATGCAAAACCTTTATTGTACACTTCTCTAACCCGGCACTAGGGTTAGGCAGGTTTTCCATATTTAACCATTCTTTTTCAGTTTTTTTTCAATTGTATCCTGGGGACATCTCTGAAGGAAGTGTGTGGTGGTGGTATGACCCTGCTACCTCAAGAAAGTCCTTGCTTCTCCGCGTATGCAGATGATACTACCATAATATGAGCCGCACGCAATCTATTAAAACCACACGTAGTCAGTTGGCAATTGGTTTCCTTAGGTATGGCATGTATTTCACATCTTATAAATACAGAGTACCTTTGTAAGTCTGGTATGAGTATGTACCTGTTCTCGCTCTTAGTAGTGAACCATTAAAAGCTTCAATAAGCTCGTATATCCGAGCAGTTGGATGAGTGCTGGTGTTGGTGTGTCAGATGAGATCAATTTAGACATGGTAAAACTTAGGTCAGCTTATGACAATTTGGGCCGCTTTGGTCCCACCGTGATTTGGGCTTAACTGTAAAAGGTCGTGCTTACAAGGTTTCAGCGAGAGCAGCTTTGTTTTGTGCCTGTGAAATCTGATCATTTAGAGATAAGGATTTTAGCGACATGTTAGTAGTACTGAGGTTCGGTAGAGCGTGTTTATGTGTAGTTATGACAACTCAAGTGACACCATTACTTTGAGATACCAGCCTTGGCGGCTTAGACAACAACAAATATCATCCCAGTGGCATCCATATCAGTGTTGTTTGGGATGGGTTGGAAAAAGCGGAGTAGAGGTCAGTTTACCACTCAAGTCATCAGGTGCAAAAGCTGTATTGGACTGGCTTCTGCTCGTTTATCACTAATTTCTCGTCAAGACCCCAAGTATAATACAGCTCAATGGATTGAGTTCTTATCATACATGGCCCAAAATGGAAGACAATGAAGATTCTATTGCAATTTCCTATTAAAATCTTCATAAAGGTGTAACGTACTTTCTCAATCAAACGAAGTCCTTCTTGGTGGTATTTCTATCCGAACTGAAGCTTCTGCCTTGTAACATTCTTGTTTCCCTATTAAATTATACCTGTTTTATGATCATATTCTGTTTTCATTCATTCACAATATTATATTTCTAATTGTGTGGAACGCATACTGCTGGTACCCATATGTACTAAATTTTATGTCTAAATAAACAGTAATATGCAATTTAAGAAAAATTTCGGTTTTATTTCGGCAAATGAAAACGAACAAAGCAAAAATGGATTCATATTATTCAGCGTCATTTGTTGTTCGTTACTTTATTCAAACTCATAAGAGGAACTAGTGACATGAGAGGTCATAGTTGCCATATAAATGACACAATACAGTTTTCTAGTAGCTCCAGTCGATATTTAGTGATATTTGAAATTTTTAAACATTCGTTTTAAGGTCAAGGAACTAAGTATAGGCTTCAAGTCTCTAATGTTTCGGTTCCAGAAGTAATTTTTTAAAATAGAGATGAAAGGTTTACAATTAGGTTAACTCAAGTAAAACAGAAATTTCAGGTTACATAATGTACTTCAAGATATCACACAAAGTTGACTCTCAATTTAGGGATTTAGAAAAGTTATCGTATGTACGATGAAAGAGGACTATTTGAATTAATCATTTTTTTCTCGAAAGATAGGCGTAAACCACTCTATTTGATTTCTTTGAAGTATTTTATACTCTGGGTGAATCGTGTTTTTAGTAGAAAGTTGTAAACTAATTTGAACTTTAGTAAATATTTAACAAACAATTACCTCATAAGTTGCAACATAAATTTATAGCCAGGAAAAATCAAATATTACTAGTGGATTAATGATATTTCTATGATGAAAACGTAGTCAGTTTTTGTCTCTTTATAGCGTCTAAGTCAATAATACGCTTTAAAGATTACTAGCTGATAGCATATCCTGGGTTAGCATATTATTTGGCAAGCAGTCATAGGATTTGTTCGTAGTCTTCCGAGTCTGCATGAACACTACGGGCTAATAGGCACGATAATGAGTTACTTTCATATATATATATATATATATATATATATATAATAGCTTAGTATATTGTGGATTTTCCATAAACACTACCCTTAGCAAGCATGTAAATTCTCGTTACTATATGAATGAAGCGACCTTTAGGTTATTCTTTTCTAAAAAATGTGTTTGTACAGACTACTAGAATAGCGTTTTTATAGAAGTTATTATGCTTTAAATTTATTAAATATATCTAACAAAATTTATGATTGAATAAATTCTATTATCCTTATATCGTTCCTACCGTTTATTCAAAAATAAACCTAAACAATCCATAGATGAACAGGAAAACTTCATGTTCACCAAATTACACTTAGAAATCACTAAGCGAATATGATAACTATAAGCACTGATTTCATTTCTTTATATAGAACCGATTCTTAGAATAAAAATAAGGTTTAATTGTATGGCCACAGGAGAGATCATTCACATTCAAATTGTCTGTAGAATGATGTTTTTGAAATGCATATGGTTTGCCAAACAGTAAAATGAATTTAAATGTGAATAATTTTATTCTACGCAGTTACACTGTCCTTGATTCTTTTTCATTTACCATTGGTAATCAACTGATTGACAAATGTAAACTTATGCAAATTGAATGTACCTTGTTTCTCTGAAATCTACTTTCTGTACATACTAGTCATATTGAATTTATGTGTAACTTGTAAATGATACTAATTAAAAGTCAAAACAGACCATATTTACCCTGATTCAGATTGTAGTATGCTAACTAATATAAATCTTAAATAGTAAGAGTCAATGACCATAATAAAACTGAAGCCAAGTTAATTATTTTATAAAATGTCATATGTAAATGAATGGTGAATGAAGCGAACTTTCATCTTCAGAAGAATTTATATTAAGACAATAGCTCAAAGTCGTTTCTAATAGTATTTCTTGCACCAGTAGGGATATTGGAAATTAATGTTGTCGGAGATTGAGTTATATGTAGCAGAGAGCTCTAACTAAATGTCCTTGTTAATAAATTCTCTAAGAGAATTTAAATTAGATTTCAAAGTTAGAGCAGGAAATCAAATCATTTCTGAAATGACTAGCATTGATTTTGTATATTTAGTAAAAGCTGGAAAGAAGTATCTGTTATAGTGTTAAACAAATAAAGTGTTTAAAGCGTCTGTTAGCTCCGATGAAATGAACCACTGAAAAATAAATTTCGAACTATTAAGTTTAGTAAAGTCTTTCAATTCAGTTGTAACTCTGATCCTTCGTGTTCACTGACAATTGGTCCCTCATGAGTTGAACAACATCGATAGAGGGAACAGTGAATAATGGTTACATTTATATGTGTTTGTTGGTAAATATTTATTATCTTATTGTTATGTTTTCTGAACTGAAATTTAACCAGCATATAATCACTTGAATAAAAATCAAAACTAATTATTATATTAACGAAGTTATCTTACCTCTCTATGAAAATAACAAAATCGTTTAATGAATTCTAAACTAATCACCCATATACAGAAGTGATTCACCATCTAAATGCATTCTAGTGTTATTGAAACTAACTGATTATGCTTGATTCATCAAGTGTTTTGATTTGCATGCATAACAAGGATGACTTATTATGATTTCTTTTAAAATTATTGTTTAATTGAGTATCGAAAGATAGAAGTTGACTAATTTGCTAAATTAGTCCTACGAATAATAGGCAGCCAAACACCTACCTTTCTGTGTTTAAAATTATAATTGTGCTCTTATTTCTATTCCTACCAATATCAGGGTAATTTGCAATAGTATTTCAGATGAAACTATTCTATCTTGCCATTATGGTGTACCACACCGTATTCCACTGGAAAGTCTTGCAACTAAGCTGAATACATTAGGACTTCATCTGATTCTTTAGAAGTTTAGTGGATTTCTTGATCCGAGTCGATAGGGTGGCGCAATATACTTCTTTATTATCATAATAAAACTGATGTTATGCTAGAAAACATTCTGCAAGCACACTCCTTTCTTGTGAAATCCTTTATTGGATAACATATTGATTTTAATTGGTGGGACGTTTTAACTTTCATATATGTTTTACTGCTCTTTACTTTACCAAACAATGATATTTTTATAGTTATTATTAGTGACCTGAATTCGGAAGATAGAGCAGGAAAATAACTATTTTATTCAAAAACATCGTTACTTAGTTTGTTAGAGAAATAATTCGAAACGGGTGTTGTATGGCACATCAAATGAAAATGTTTGTGCAACCTGATTCCAAGCTCAAAGAAAGGGTGATTTTCATCTATTTCTGCTGATATACACATATGTGACTGTGTTTACAACTTGGATTTGTTGATGTAGCTGGCAGTGTTTATTTAATGAGAAATCTTAAACACAACCTCGAAAGCAATTAAGTTAGTTGACTTAGGGCGGTAAAATGTGAATACTATCAAAAGTGGTCCTAAATAATTATTTCATTTAGTTTGAAAGTTCTTATTTTCCATAGTATTTTATCTAATGATAGGTAGGAGTAAACTATTGCAGGAAGTTTATTTTCGACTGCTATAATCAAATATTATCAGTAGTTCTGAATTAATGTAAAGGTTTTCACTGTGCTAAAAAACAGTACTCGAACTTTTAGGTTTTCATTCGTCAATTTCAATTAAGGTGGGCAGAGTTTGATGGCTGTAATAAATAAAAATGTCAGGTAATAAACAAATTAGTAGGCATCTGATATACCGGATAATAAATAAGTCTGATTATTAAGTTTTTCTTCCACTGGTTTGTGAATGACCTACAAGATCACTACGTAGCAAATATTAGTGATTGAAATCATACTAAATTTGTGCAAAATATTTTGCATAAAATTATGATATTTCTTTGTGTAGAATGACTATTATCTTCAGATCAGATAGTTTGTCGTCTAATACGCATTCATTCTATCAATCATTCAGAATTGTGGACGATAGGCAATCGGTCATAATCATACTTAGGTAATGAGCACAAAACTTATTTTCAATGGCTTCATACGACTATCCCTTTCGTTATAACAATAACACAAGATAAACCAGCCTTTACATTTACATTTCTTTGGATCCCATAAGAAGCCCTGTTAGTTGGGAAAATTCAGTAAAATATGGGATATTCAATCGTCAAGTCTATTTCTTTACTTGCATTGCATGGTCAAAAGTGGCAAAATATTTAAATCAAAAACAGAGATGTTATACTTTTTAATGATATCACCAGTATTTATCCAATCTGTCACGTCACATGATTTGTTTAGCTTGGTACGTAATACAGTATTCAAATGGTGCGTACATGATTGAGTGAGAGGAAGCCTGCATTTACCAGCTTAATCACTATGCTGTAGGTGAAACTGAACATGTTACAGATTTAGGCCACTATCAAAGTGTATGAATGATGCAAAGTGAATTATCAATGCCTATAACAAATACCATCTGTGTATTTGATTACTTCATGCTGTTTCCAGAAAATAATGTCTACAGCAAAAACGGAATACTCTTCTTGAAAATATCTATTAGTCCGTACATATTGAAGATAGCTCTGTTACTGAAAAATTTGACGAAATTCCATGTAAAATTCGTGGTTTGATGTTACAAACCTATTACTTTATGTTATTATTGTAGTTCCATGAGTTAATAATACAAGACTAGGTTGGGTTTCCTCAAAGAGTGATGAACGTAAGCCTTCAACATAATTTTCACCATTTTTATCTTCATTTCGACATGTTGCTTTGAATTACACAGGTAAATAATTAAACTTTGTAGTAATTACTACGATAACTGTTATTACGGGGTAAGTAGTAACCATTTATTTCTTATTGACTACACATTTGCTAGACCCGTAGGATAAGACGTTACATTTTAAATAATATTTACGGTAAAAATCTTTTTGCAACATTTTAAATATTAATAGTAGACTGAGTATAACGTCTGCCGTTAGCATATAATGTGAAAAATTATTAACTTCAGTATTAATAATAAATACAATACAGTAAACAAAGTTGTGTAAAACACCTTCTGTTCACTTCAGTTTTTCGATAGTTTTTGACGATTTTAAAATATTTTTTTTTAAACTGATGTATTTCTGATAGGAAGTGTACATACATATATGCATGCATATATATATAATCTGGGGTGGCAGAGAGAAAATTTACTGTACACAGGCGACAAACATGTGTTATTTGCATCGCGTTATTCGCTTTTTCAAAACCATAAATTTTTAAAGTAAATAGGTTTTGCAAAAAATATACTCAACTGTTGTTTATCAAAGATGTAATTGTCTGTCGTAAACACAGTTGTTGTCATTATCATAGTTATAAATGGGGCTGTCATCATCAAGATGCCTAAAGAGATTCCACTGCCTACAGAAGAGGTGGCAATTGTTTTTATTGAGTTTTCTCAACTGTTATTTGCTTAATTAGTAAACAATGGAACATATATATATATATATATATATATATATATATATATATATATATATATATATATATATATATGAAAAGGAACTAATTACCTACATTATTTATACACTTTAAAAAAATAAATATATGAAGTTATAAAGAACCACTGGTTAGATAGCTTAAGAGTGATAAATTTTTAAAACCTGAGACATGTTTTTGATACTGGGCATAAAACATTGTCGCCAAATACTTAACAGGCGCCATGACATATACATTATGCATTCTTATGTGCATATACACTGCTTATCTCTCGTGATTAATCCTTCAGTTTGTTGAAGCTAATGAAGATAAATTTCAGGTTATCGCTAACAGAAAATAACGATGACACGAGTGTTATCAATTTGCATCTCATTAGTATGAAGAATGATACATATACAAATGTATATATATATATATATATATATATATATATATATATATATATATATATATATATATATAGTATGAATTGTCACTAACTGTTGAGTTAGGTAAAATCTTACTTGATTTATAACAGTTCATCTGTGAATACAGTGATAATTACGACCACCCATAAATACCAATATAATGCTTTACATTACGTTTTTATTGTTTACTGGAAGAATATGTTAAGCTTTTGAGCATACTTTTTATTGTCTAATATTAAAACTTGGATGAACGGTTTATTAATTTCGAAAACATTGGAGTGATTTGAGAACACATACCACAGCATTTAGAAAAAATAGACATTATTATTTAGTGCGTATATCTTATCTGAATAATTATTACTAATAAGTTGTTAAATCTCCTCATCCAAGTTTGTATGCTCTAAATAATCATCACTAAGGCGTATCTCTAATGTTGATGGGACTGGATCCTAGCTAACTGATCCAATGTATCTGACGCAAACAACTGATCATGAATACCTCGAACTTTTAGTTGGTGCATTTCGTAGGTCCCTAAGTTTCAGCTCCATACGTTAATACTATCCTGACGCTTGTATTGAAAATTCTAGATTTGATGTTGACTGACAGGTGGTTTAAGTTGCAGATATTCTTCAACTGTAGAAACACTGCCCTTGCCCTGCTAATCCATGCCTTCACGTCTGAATCAGATCCTCCTTGTTTCCACGTCTTTCAGAGCATCAATATGTTGATGCTCGTTGTTTTGTATCTGGTAATCTTACTTTTCTGTTTGTACATGCTTAAGCCTATATTAATATGCAGACAATGTAAATTAACTTTATCATTGCTTATAAGGAAATGTATAAATATGTTTTATTTTCTAAAATATTATCATAATGTTTTGCTCAAATTAATTTATTGTATTATAAAATCTATATGAGTTCACTCATTAGGCAGTATAGCAAACAGAAGGGTATGTATTTTTACCAGCATACCTAATCATGAATCGACTCTTGAGCATTGTGCATATAAATAGTCAAAATAGGAAATCTCATATTACATGAGATTCGTAAAATCAAATATGTTTATTATTGCCATTAATATAGTAAAAACATTTTTCTGAAAGCACATTGACTGACATGTTGATGGAAAAATATTGAGTTTAGAATTCAGAGTTAGCAAGATTTCCCTCCAGGCTACTAATTCAGATAAAACACATTATCATGGCCTAGAAAAAGTAGAAAATCCTTTACCATCGTAAAATTCATACCCTTTTTATGTACAGATAATCAAGCACGTTGTCAAATCCAGCTGATTAAACTTACTGATAATTAACAAACTATTATCTACTGATAATGGGACTCTTCATTAAGCAAACACAATAATGAGTCATTGTATAGAAATTAATTAAAAGGAAAAAGTAATAATACATACTGCTTTTCCTTTAGCCCATATAACTGGCTGAGACTCGGGCATCCCGTATCTTACGAAAAAGCGAAACGGTTGATAGGAATAATATTCACCTTAATGATCACAAAAGTTTTCTATCAGTAGTATGATTGTATAATAAATACATCACTGCAATTGGGCTCATGTGCAACTGAGTATTCAAATAATGACTACAACATTGATAATCAAAATTACGCTGTCTTGTGGTAACTCGCTTCAAAAAAATTAATTAAAACCTGGTATTTTTTATTTTTAAATTTTTGTAGTAAACAGTCTAAATATGTTTCCGAGACGACGAAAAAAACAATAATGGTATCTGCATACTATTTGAATCTAAGCCATTTTTAGTTCCACTTTGTTTCATAATAAATATCTAAGGATATCAATATTCTACATGAGTAGCTTGTGAGTTATTGGCAGAATTGTCATCAGTGTTGATATCGTAAAACAGTCTTTATGTAGCTTCCGCTGTGGTATCATTATTCCATGATAACTAGCTCTTGCTTTGTCGAAACAACTGGAAGGACTGTAGCATCACGACGTCCTTAAAATTGAGTTCACTTATATTCCATGCTGAATTAAGTGTATTTGTCTAACGCATAGTTGCTATAAAGAGTTCACAAAATTCATAAGACATAGAAAATACCTTCTGTTTTACAGAAAATCCGCATGAATTTAAGTAACTCAACAAAGAAAATGATTGTACCCTGATTGTCATAGTTGTTATCGATATATTCTGACACTCAGAATAGGTAAATTATTCCCCAGATAAATACTTGTTTATGACAATTATTTTCTTGCTATACCTAATTTGTATAATAAAATAATTTCCGTGTAAAACGGATGCATTAATTCAAATTTACCTCAGGAAGAACTACTTGCAAATTCTTAACTGTATTACAGACTTTTAATTAGTTTCAAACGAATGCCAGTTTTAACACGACATAGTAATGCTAACAATTTTGATATTGTGAATGGAAAAATATGACAATAGGTGATCATGTAGGTAACATGTATTTTAACAAATAGGTAAATTATTTACATTGCACTGTGCTGAGGTGCATTCGATGATAATGCTTATTCTTGGACACATGCTAAAAGTCGCAATACAGGAGAGTGTCAGATAAACTATTTCAACTGAAATTCACTAGATTTTTTGAACGACTGCCATTATATTGCAGTCATATTACAATTTATTGTTGTATGTTGTATTAATTAGACATCTCGTTGAGATATTCAATGCTCTAGTCTAGTTACTTGATAACCAACTGCACTAACATTAATGTCAGATAAAACCCCTTTATTTCACAGGATATGTCATAAAAAAAAACCATGTTAGTTCACGGATTTTAAGTCTGTCTATTTACAAAACATAGTAGGTTCATGAAAATAATAAAAATCCTTTTAGTTTCATCAACTGCTGTGCAGCTTTCATCGTTGTTGTTAAATACTTTTCAAAAACTCCTAACTACTAATCATACACTTCTGTCATTATCAATTTCTTAAGGCAGCTTTATCCTCCTACTAGTGATTAAATGTGTTAGTGACGAGAGACCACAAAGCTTACCACTAGGCTTAAGAACAAAGCTGAACAATTTCGTTTTATTACTGAAAGCTGAAAATATTAACCATCGGGTTCTCAATCACTAGTATTGTATCCACTAGCATTGTATTCACAACAAAAACGGGAGATGTTGGGCCTTGTTACCTATCATTTTATGAGTCCACAATAAACTAGGACAAACAATTATCCAGTCCTCACTAGATACAACTTTTTGACAACAAAAATTTATGGCGTTTTAAGTGTTTATAAATTTTTTGTACGAAAATATCTGAGGGGGGGAAATTATTGAACAAGTGAAACAGGTTTAGAAAACTGATACGCACACAGGAGAAGAATACCCTGTTATTATTATTACCGTTAGATAAATTTCCACTCTACTCTAGTTTATAATTCCTTTCCAGGGCTACAGTTATTCAGATTGATCATTAGTGGAATTTATGGGAATGTAAGTTTTTCAATCACTGTTTCTGTGCATAAGCTCCGATTTGAATTGGTATATCTGCCAGTCAGATGTCAGCTTAAATTTATTCACTGAGTGTATAAATAAAGTGACTGTTTTGTCTATCAGAGTACTTTTGTAGCCGATTTTGATTAATTGGAAAATATCTACTTGTGTATACACTAAAAACTCGGTGAGTTAAGTACTTTTCATTTAACTGATAGGGAAATTAAGCAAATGATTAGCACTAAGTCTTATAAACTGACGTAAAACTTTTATAAGCAATTTGTGAACTAGGTTTGGGTCTCCATCTGTATCCTAGTCTCCTGTTTACTTCGATACATATCCACTCTCCCCCCCCCCAGATTAAACCAAATTACTAAATTTTTCGTTTGCTTTATGAAATAAAACCAATCTTGTTAGTAAAAACTGATATATCTCATGGTACAAATGGTATATTTATGGTACTAAATAGTAGTTTTGTGAACTCTGGTATTTTCATCATTCGCTGAAACGCTACTACGTAGAGTACGTTCAAAATTATATTTTTTTTTGAAGTAGTGGTAAATCAAGTTTTATTTCACAGTATAACTTATAAAGTAATACAGTAAATGAAAAGTAATCACAAGCTGAAAAATGCACTCAAATAAGTTACTATTTATGACCAAGAACCTAGGCATCTATTATTTCTTTATCAGAAGATATCCTGAGTACTATTAAACCCAATAAACTCATAACGGTTATGGGACATATTAGCACTAAAGCAAATGTGTGTTAATTCATGTACTTGTTAGGTGTGTTAGTTAGTAATCTTTTTGATTTTTGGAGTGTCAGAAAAATGATTTTCTTCGGTAAATTGATGAATGTAGTTTTACATTTTGAAAAATCTGAAAACTTTGTATCTTTACGCTGTAAATATAATTTAAGAATTATGTCTAGTAAAAAGTAGATAGTCTCTTCTTTCCGTTATACAAAGAAGAGCTAATTAAAAATAGATTTATTCTCGTAGTGATTAAGTGAATAAACGTTGCATTTCGATATATAGTTTGTGTAATATGCACCCTAAATAGATTGATTAAATAATACATCTTAAGGACTAATGAAAATTAGATTGTCTAGTTATGAATACACTTGTTGTATAATCAAATCCCTCCCTAAATACAAAAGAAAAGTAGAAATCGAATAGACACTTACTTTTAAGGAGGAAACAATTTATCTAACATCTGGTAACCAGTCCATTTATGGGTTCAGTGTTTCCGTTTTATATGAGTAATGTAAGTACTGCCCTAGATTGGTGATAATTAACTAAGTACGCAATGTTTATAGTGATGGTAGTTAACTTAAATTTAGACGAGTGATACAGGATATTAAGTAAGGCAATATGCTATATACATATGCATACACAACGTTCGGACGACAGTAAATGTATATTTTTCTTTTTAAAAGGTAGAAAGATGCCTTCTGTTGAAAGAATTCATCATCACAAAGTGGTTCTAGCTGTATACAAATATTCGACACACTGGAACAATCTATCCATGTGTAAATATTAGTGGAGTTTATAACCAGTGAACATTTAAGTTTATGTACTATGCAAATTTAATCTGAATTGTAGGTAACTATTCTTTCGTTATTCGTAATATATAATAATAATAATAATAATAATAATGGATATTTGCTGTTTACAATAAAAGTAGACTTTTCATCTAGCCTAAAAAGCTATCATTGGGTAAAATACAGTTATATGCCAAAGTATTGAAGTGCATAGCAGTACGAACACAAACAATATGTATGTTGGGAGGAATTATTCAACCCGAAAATGAATTATCCTATATCTTAAAATACATTCTTCACAATCAAGTGAGAATTTGAAATAGATGGGTATATTACATTTGATTATAGGAAGCATGATTTAGTTTATGTAGTCAGTCGAGATGACTCTAAGCCAACCTTTCCATCTCAAATTATGTTCCCCAACTTGCATACTATTTCCTTCGTATTATAATCACATGTCACATTCATCGTCTGTCTTAGAAAGGCTCGAACATAGAGAGATAGAAAGACACACATTCTTGAAGTAACGATTCGCTAAGTTATTCAATTTCACCTCGTTTCCTTTTGTAGTTATATCCTCTATTTTTCCTAATAATGCTCGGTTTTTCATATGACCCCATTAATAATCCTTTGTGAATTGTTTATCTTTTATAATAGCGTCCAGTGGGTGGGTAGGTGTTAATAGTATCTTAACTTAGAATTTGTATTTTAAATGGCTTATTTGTATGTATGTTGTATAAAGTATGGTTTAATTCTATTAAATCTGATTTACCTTAGAAATTCTTTACTTCCTACACATGCTGTCTATATTTATCTTACAAGCAAACGAAATTTGATGCTTCCCTTCATCTTTAGGTATTAAGAAAACACCTGGGCTTTATGAAATGAATACTTGTGGAAGAATTTATATTTATCAGCAAATACATAATCGTGCTTCACTCATTTGCCTTTTGATTACAATAAAGTTACTTAGATAAATGTTCTTACATTTTTCCTCAGGGGAAAAGTGTCCATGACTATTATTATGTATTAGCGTGTATGTTATTCAATATGCTTTACTAAGAATTAATTTATTGTTTACTTTTAAACCAGCTAAATAAGCAAGAGTTCAAGCTATATGCATTAATTACAAGCTAAAAATTGGGTTTACACCATAGACATACTTTTGTAAAATGCTTAGTTACTGTTTTCAATTTTGCATCATGCATTTTCAGTGAACGGGTAGTTCTCATTGTGTTGTATGGTGTTGTCGAAATAATTCTTTTCTTTCAATTTTAAGTTTACTCTTTTTGTTTATAATGTTTAAATAGGTTGTTTGTTCTTACCTAACTTATTCAATTCACACGTTTATCATTGCCAAAAGTACTATCTTCTAAATAATAATCTATGACTTACCTTCAAATAATATTCACTACAATTCACCAAGCATGATTGCTTTCAAAATGATTCATGTGTAGTGGTCGATTAAAGCAAAGTAAATGTTTAGAAGTTTCCAGATGTCCTGTTATTTGAAAGCTTCATGCTGAGACTTTGGAATCTATTTAAGGGATCAATTACATCACAGCATTTACAAAACTAATTTGTGAGTTCATTATGTTCCTTAATAGTTCCTACTTACGACAAAGAATTTAGTCATCAATTTACAATGTTTCTCTACTCTGCATAAGAATAACCTACGGGTTGAATTTTGGTTTATCTAAAATCTAATTAGAAACATTGTTGTTTTAGTAACTAGAAAAATATCCTAAAATTCCATGGTGACGGTTTACAAAAGGCGCTTTCCAATGCATTTGTTATTTAGATATGTGTATCCTGATCAAGATGGATTTCATTGCAACTAATCTGACTAACAGGCAGACAGAACACATGATCATTTGTTTCATATATATTTTATTAATTTACAGGTACATAGGATGGATGAATGAATTGTATACTATGATACCGCTCAAATGATACTTCAATACTGTGAAATCTAGTATATCACTAAAAATTAGGCAGTTAGTAATAAACACGTGTAAAAACCATTTGATCGATCTACGTCATTGGAATTAACACTTACTGAGAAATTCTAATGGAATGAAATTTCAAATACCTAGATTACCCGACTAAGAATAAAGATAATCAAAATTAAATGACGCAAACATTTTTTCATATCACTACCAGCAGTGAGTACAGTACAGTACAGTTCATTGGAACAATATAGTACTATTTTATATCAGTCTATAAAATGTCTAAATTCAATAAGCAGATGTATAAATGTGTCTACGGAAATTTCATTTGTCCACCTCAGTAAAAATAAACATTGGTAGCAATTATTCATAACTTAATAGGCAGACTTTTCTTGCATTATTTACTTATGCAGAATGTAAAATTAGCTACATACACTAAAATAGGTTTCCAAAGCTATTTCTTTGACAGAGAGGTCATCGTGATATTGAGACATATCAGTCAGAAAGGCAGAGTATATTATGTTTGAAAAAAACTTTTCTTGTCTTCATCTCCCTTGGAATATATACACGAAAATACATATACATGAACAAGCACATTCCATTCTTCATTTCTTATTTACACCAACCTACCTTTAATTCAGTCTTAATGATTCTTTATTTAGTGACAGATAGTATCTGAGCTTTTAAAAACTGCATATATTAATGTTTTTTTTAATTTTAACACACAATTAACCTGTTCATGAAGCTTGTCTCACAAAACAAAAGCCTTCTTCACTTCAAATTGTTATCATTAGTATTGTCGACAGGCTTTTTTCTTTTGACATGTCTAGTATAGATTGAGACTGGTATGTTAACGCCATTTTATAGTCCCTTATCAAAGATATTTTATCATTCTGCTTGTTTTAAACGTCTGTAACGTCAGAACAAAATCGAATGTTTTACATAATCCTTTAAATGAAATAGATTTAAACCTGTCAGTGTTTCTTACATAACAAAATTAAATTATGTTATATGGAGGGGGGAGACTAAAAAACTAACGAAATGAAGATAAGAGACGAGCCAGAAGGTCAAATAAAGGTTAGATTTTATCTAATCGTATTTTAATGTGTAGTTTGGTAGCTCCCGAAAAATTTATGACACTAGGATTTATGTCGTTCAGGTAACTAAACAAAAGGTTCTTCGAACCGATTTAGTAAATGTGAACTGATCACACTAAAATCTATTTCCATTTAACAGGAATCATTTGATATTATCCATCTCACCTGACTCAATAATCAGTTGAGGTGGAAAAAACGAAATGTTTGTTATACTATAGAACTTGCCATTATATTTAGAATAGAAACAGTGACATAGTCTTTGGATTTAAAGAATACTAGGATAAATAAAAATACGTCATATGGACGTATACAGCATTACCGATGATTTTATGCATCTATGCTGAGTTGTTCTGGAGTAGAAAAATGCACGCTAGATAGCATATACAAGAGTCAACTATGAGAGTATTCCCACTAAATGGACCATTCGATTTTATTTACTTTGAATAGGTTTGCCTGATATACAGCAACCTGCATATTTTTATGTAGTTATACTGGTACTAGTTATCTCCATAACCAGAAAATTCAGCCTAAAACTTCAGGTTTATCAAAAATGACGAGTTGCGGTTTCGTCCTGATAGTAAATAATCTTGCTTATTAGTCATCAAGTGGATGAGTAACAGCTGACCAAAATTAATGCTATTTGTCTTAACATGATCACTATCTGATTACCTACGGTCTGTAGATAGTAAATACTTATCTGTAACCTTGACAATTTACCTACCTGGTTAAATGGATGACCATTAATTGGATTTTGATTTTTTTTACATAGTTACTTATCCAGTGACGAAAATGGAGTCATACAGAAACCTGATCATCAGAAATACACTTAATTGATTCCTCTCAGATTTCATTCAGTATTAGTATATATTGTCTTATTAATGAACGCTAATGGAATGATTTAATTATTATCATGATCTAGGATTATTTCAGTCATAAATGATATACGCGAGCAATCATTAGAGAGAGAAAATTGTACTTTTTAATTCATGTTTACTTTACTATTAGAAGACCTACCGTTGTTCATGCCACTACTCCTCAGCTGTTCATTTATTCTCTGCACACACTACTATTACTGTAATTATTACTGCAACATCAGTCTATTAATATAAAGTGACTACTATTATTCGGTTGTTTTATTTGTGAGACAATTATAGCCATTTATTAACTATCTATTACTATTTGTTCAGATTATTGGTATTTCACTGGAGAAAAAGATGGAATTAACAAACTGATGAGAATTATGTTTTGAATACATTAAGTGGTTACGATTTGCATAAACCATGGTAATTATAATAGTGTAATTGATTATTTTTGGAGAGAACCAAACACGTTATTATTTCCGATGTTTTAAAAGACTAAAGCCATTATGTTGAGAACAGGAATAATTTCGCAACTTCTGTTGTGGAAATGTATTAACAGGATGCAAAAGTAAACAATTTGTGCAAATTTCTGTTCTTGTGTTTTCAGTTTTTAAGAATACACACTAATCGGATATCGTTTTAATTGTTTTTAAAGAGTGTTACTAATACTTTAGGAAGGTAAAACATAGCTCTCAATTTTTCTGTGTTTCGATTACATTATATTATCAAGATTTATAGTTTTGTTAATGTCACTTATGATTCGTGAAACAAGATATTACGGTTCAAGAAACGAGGTCGAATTATTGAATTAATAAGTATTAATTGTAAACAATATTTGTCGGCTTAACTGTTCATGCAGTCAGTTGCAACGGGCGTACTACGCTTTAAATAAATTATCGGGTTTCTGAACATTCTACTTGGTTTACCACAGTACAAAGAGATACAATAAAACTTTTAATCTCACATTTACACAGCCCAAGACATCAAGGCAGAATTAATACAATTTTCGAAATTACATACAGGATCCCAAGAAACATGTCTTTTACTACCAGATGCTGTCACTTACAAACATCGAAGACCAAAAGCATCTGTGTAAATAAACAAAACCTGTGTGCAGCGTCTATCTGCTTTGGCCGTCAGAATAAGTTCGAATGTACGTCTTCATATTGCACTTCATATATTTGTTCGTCACTCTACTCTTATTGTTATTCACTTATTTCTCTTAACTAATAGAACAATTTCAAACTTAGTGTTCATCTTTTCGTATAATTAATTTGAGCTGCTGAGTTCTAAGTCTACTTTTACATGTTCAGGCTGAAAATAGCTAATTATTTCCTAAAATAATAACAATATTACTTTCTGTAAGTTTGATTACATAATCAGTCGTAATTATCAACTGGCTTTTGCGTACCGTTTGATTATTATTACATTAATAATATTTGCTTGCTACGAATTATTAGTACTAGTTTTATACACAAACATAAAACTATATATTACTGCAGTGGATTGGTGAGTAACTAACTAAAATGGAATATCACATCACCTAGTTTGTTGTTCTTTATGTTGGTTTCAGTAAATGGGATATAGTGCAGTCTTGAATAAACAGATGAAATGGAAAATTTTTGCCATTTACCAATGTACTCACATACAGATACTTACTAACTAGACTCACAAATATCAAAAGTCATCTTCCATTAAGAAATAAGTTTCATCAATGTCTGAAAAAAAATAGGCAAGTCATGAGTGGATCTAAAGTTTCGAATTTGTGAAGTGTGTCACAATAATACAATGGGAATGAATATTTAGTGAACCAAAATATCTACCATTATTTCCAACCTATTTGATTATATTAAATTAAAGAACTATAATGTGCATTCATAAGTCATGAATGAAAAGACAGAACTGTTCATAACTAGGGCTAATATATTTCTTTGAATAAGTTGTGCTCCACTTCAGTAGTAAGAATAAGGAGTGTTGGTGTGTTTTAGCAACAAGATAGAAAATATTTAATATAATCATTTTTCAATGTGATGCACATTGTTCAAGATAATTTAGTTTATTAAACTAAGCAATAGCATAACCGGCAAACATAACTCGTGATATAGACAGATAGCAAAATAGAAGTTAACTTCATATTTGATGAAAAAAAGCAATTTATTACAAAAATCTTGAAAAATAATAGGAAAAAGTTAAGGAATAGAAATGACGAAGGAACAAGTTAAGTGCTTCTTGAGCTTTGATTGTTGATTCATCGATAATTATCACAGGTAAGTGGGGTGAGTCGCAATAGAACAAAATCGTAATATATATATATATATATATATATACAATACCTTAGATATTTGCATTTTCACTATGGGATACTTTAGAAACGTGAGTATACAGCAGGTACTGGTGTTTATCGTTTTCGTTTAACAAGCAGTTAAGTGTTTATTTCATGAAATTCTCTTATTTATATACTCTCATGGGAGGTGATTTTAATAGACCAACTTTCAGCTAAACAAAAAAATGCATAATATAGTCTTTGAAATTTCCTTGTACTATTCAATTTGAATCAATGACTTGTCTATTACTTGTCTAGTCAGACAATTGCTTAATCAATTTCAGTTTATTGCTTCACAAAAATTAGGTGATCATAGAGAGATTTCAGTGCAATTCTTGAATGCTCGTGAAAAATAAGCCGACATACTTATATGAATGTTTCAAAATGTATGTAAAAAAGATATACCTAAATTTAGTCTTTACAGTAATCCATAGGCAACATATATCCAGACAAGAGCAAAGTCAAGACACTTGAGCAATAGGAGTTCGAAATTGAAGGAAGATGGTTTCAATTGCATTACATATATATAATTATCGCAGAAACTTATCTTAGTTTAGTCAGTCAGTCAGTTACAGCGTAGAATTTGATACATGCGTACATCAGTTCAAGTTGCCATGCCTCAATTAGCAGATAGAGACTAAATTGTTGGGCCAAATCTTAGAGTAGCTAAGTTCGTAACAGAGTTAATATTCATGGAAAGGAATAAAGATCAGAGATAAGATTCAAGAAAATATGATCCAGTAAAGGGAAATTATGATAAGTCCAGAAACATAGAATTTGGAGGAAGACAAGGAGTAGATGCACCTGCATCATTGCCAACGACTTTGAGCCATAACATTTAAAGTCTCTAACTGTTGGTTACGATCATCACGAAGCCCCCAACCAGGTAGTCTGCGCCTATTAACATGGATGAGCACAACTGTCCTAATTCCTTAGATGCGAATTCCTTTGAGTTCTTTAGGAAATAAATTGAAACCGAACTCTGTCTGGTAACAAAGTGGTTTCGACACAATATGATTACTTTCAAACTACTCAATTCACGACACTCTTCTCACATATTAGACTTTCGTGGTGACATAATCAATGAATATTTTATGCCAAGTTTTAAAAGTTGAAGCATTCTACATAATTATTTTTATCAAATCAAAATTTTTGGCAAAATTAATTAAAATGTCATTTAATCTGTGTACCGTATATGCATCACAATAACTAATTAAGCCCAAAGTAGTTTATTCCTAAGTCAGTTGTAGTATCTTAGCTTCCGGTTCCCAGTCTTTGAAATCGATGAGAAAGATTCACTTTCTTTACCCAAAGAAATATGTTTTGCCCCAGTGCCAACCATTAATATGCATGTAAATTATGTTCAAATTTGAAATACTCTGTATGTTTGGTAAAAATACTTACAACCGTAAAGTGATGATGAAACGATATTGTTTTGGAACCGCTTAATAATCAACATGCACTTCAATACGAAATGTCATGAATTAATGGTTTTTAATTAAAGCTGATAATTAAATCATATAACAGTTCACTAAATTAGAATATTTGACATTAAGTGTTCGTACTAAATATACTCCTGCTTACTAGCTGGATAACCTTCTTGCTCAAACTTAGTAATCCTTGAGATTATCAACAATACTCATGTTACAGTCGACAGTATAGTAGTAAGGTCACTAATAAAAGCCTGAAAACAATTTTTACAACTTCTCTAAATAAAATATTTACGAGCATTAATAATCTTTTTACACTTCCATTATATAAATATAGTTGTATATATTAACTGGCTAGTTTATCATAGCTTAAACACTTCTGTCATTATGTTGTTAGAAGTCATCTGAGAAACATGCTAAAATCTATCTGGCTATGATTTTCATGTGATAATCAATACAAATGTGATTCTTATAGCAACTGTATCACCTATTTTCAAGTACAGTCAAATCAATTGTGTCTTTATGTTCCAATCAACTTTTGTAATAAGTTTTAAGAAATACTCAACACCAATACTTAGCACCAATGTGAATGTAAAAGACAAGGTTAATAAATTATCATACTACTTAAGTATGAAAATTAAGTGTACAAATTGAAGTAGAAATTGATTTAAACAAATCTACATTCAGTCACATATTCACAATCTATGCCTACAAAGAACAGCTTTGTGGTTGAATAAAAAAAAGAAAACAATGCCATCCATTATTTTCATATAAACCTCTGACGCGAAAGCCTATAAGAAAGTTTTATTGGTGTAGGTTTATTCGAAAAATTTTAATGTGGCTTATCTCTAATGGACAGTTAATGAGGTTAATTTATTTGAAACCCTAGTCTGTCAGCTTCTGACTGTATTATCATTTTTTCAACTGAAAAATATCATAGTATTCAGATGTTAATTTAGTATAATTTTTGTATAATGTAAATAGTCGTTACAACGCAACCCGTTCTACAAGGTCCTAGTATAATGGCACACTAATGCTTGTTTTTATCTTTTTAAGAAATTACTGAAATGGATCAAAAAATTCGCATTTACACGATGAACGAAATATTACTTACAATGTGATAAAATTGGTGAGAATGTTCTGAACTTAGAAGAATGAAAGTTGTTTGAGTGAACTCTTCAAAACGATAATGGTCACAAGTAATATCACTAAGCTACGAAAATATGAAACCATCCAGAATCAATTTACTCACTAGTCTTACTGTTACTACGCAAATTCTTACTCTTTTTTTCGTTGTTGTATATAAACATTAGCACACAGAAGTAACTCTGCTTGATTAGGAAAGAACTCTAAATTATTCTTCTGCAATCACTTATAACTAATATATCACTCACTTCTAAACTCATAATGGTACTGTGAGTTTTAAGGCCAAATCGTCTTCCTTTTAGTGTGAAATAATACATGCATAAAGTGAATTCTGATCTGATAAGTGTCATTAATTTTGGCTGACTCATCAGTGTTAAAATCACATTGTCACTTGGAGGAAATCGAATAATAAAGATATTCATAGTTCTATTTTCAACTCTTGATTATCACTTTGTTACTTGTACACAACACCATATTCCATCTTAACAGAATGAAAATACATTACAGTTTAGAACATGCAAACAGAAGTGCAATTATTTCAGACTCAACAAATTTTCTGATTTAAGAATGTCCGTTTGTATGCATGCAGTGAAAGCGCCAAAAATTAAGTTGACTTTGTTTTAATCTACTATGCATGTAAAGTTGAGAGGAGAGCTTGTTTATTCAATGTTCTATAAAATCACATAAAAAGTCATTACTATTATTATCTCTTAGAATTATTCATTCTAAGTATAATTTTGTTTGCGCCTTGTGAGTCATGTTTTCACTCTTGTTTGCTTTAGTAAAAGGGAAACTAAATACTGTTTTCTTGTTTGAATGAATATTACTTATCATTTAGTATCGATGTGTATTTGTATATGGCCCAGAAATGCAAAGCTCATTTGAAAGTGAATGATGTTTGTCGATATTGCTGTAAATTCCAACGATTAAAAGAAATATGCATGCGCTTAGTATATTTTCACTAGTGCATTAAGCTTACTACACCTATTTTTGCGGAATTAAGTTTAAATTAGTGATTAATTTCAGTTCTTCTCACTGGGTAAATGATAAATGAATTGTCTTATTTTAATGGCTGTAACTAAGGATTTGTTGATTTGAATGTATGAGGTAACCTGACTTATATGTACTGTAACGGCGATTGCACAATGCAGTTGTTTCATGGCATGGTTTAGTCTAAGAAGAGCTAATGGCAGTTTGTGCCTTTGGCTTACAATATAGGGTAGGAAAAGGAGTAGTTGGGTATAGTTTCATTTGAATAGTGAGAGAGACAATGATAAAAATGTTGAGCAGTGTGAATCTGATACATATGTAGTTTATAAATTTAGCTACGCATCTTGAGCACTGGCTAGTATATAGCTGTAAAATGTAGGGCATTCTTAATTTTAAAGAGTCACTAAAGGAAAGTCTCCTAAATTTGCGAAACATTTGAAAACGAACTTATTATCATTCGAATAAAAACTACGAAAGATTCATCAAGACAATAATGTGACTCAAGTAACATAACAATTTCTAGCAATCACACTCCTAGTGCTGTACAACATTAGTTACAGACATATGCATTTATGAAATAGATGAGAAGGGCTTTATTCTTAAAATCAAATTTGTTCTGTCGGTATTATATCACTGACCCTATAGTACTTTTAATTTTTTGAATATAACAAGCAACATTTTAATGAAAATTCATTTAAGCCATCTCATTGTATAAAGAAATCCTATCATGAATAATAATTTGTTATTTAATTTGTGAACTCAGAATTTATGTTACATATTCAAACAATTTATCCCTGTTTTTTCTGACCAAATAACAAACAACTATTATATGGATTTAGGGAGCCAGGCGAATAAAATTAGTCTCAAAATAGAATCACAGAAATTTACTTTTGAGAACTATCATGTGTTTTCGAAAACGATGTAGTAATATTGGAGAATTGTTCATTTGAAATTATCTGCAATATTATTAGCACTCGGTTATTCTGGAGTTTATTTGATAGGTGAGAACTGCATATTATACAATATTTATAATTAAAGACGTGATTTCATTAGTCTGAACTTATTCGTAGCTGTTAGATATAAACATGCCAAGGTAACGCGGCTGGATATTCCAGATGGAGGAATAAATATAAAGCTTGAAATATAGTAACTAGTAGAAATTATGTCATAGTATACAGAGCTCACCCACTATCTGTGTAGAAAAGATTGAAAATAGTGGATATTATTGACATTAGAAACGTTGCGGATTACCTCAGCAAGCATGCCAATTCCATAAAATACTGTTTTCGTATTTTATCTACTCATAAGTAGTCAAATGAAAAGTGACAAATTTTCTTTGTGATATCATTAACCAGAAATAATTCTAGTTGTTGTGTAATTTAGACTTTCATAAATGCTAGATGGAGGAATACCTGTATGGTGGGCCCATAACTGTTTTGAAGATATAAGAGTAGAATTTGCAATTACACCATTATAATGTGGATATGTAATCTGACGAAAAATCTATAAACCTAAACGGAAGACTGTAAATAAAGGCAATTTTGACAGAGAGAAAACTGTACTAACTTCTACCTATTAAAGGTAATTTGAACTGGATGCGGACAGCGGTTGACATATCTGTGTTTGTGGATTTTAAAATCAAAAGTTCCCGAGATTCTACTTTAATGAAGGAAATAAAGTTTTTAAGGATTGTAATATAGTGGCAGACAGTAAGGATTGTAAATTAATTTTGATGGTAACAGTACATATGCATATCTAAATAATGTCATATAAGTTTCTGTGTGCAGTTTTCAAAAGCCCTTAAGGTAGATTCGACTGATAATTCTCCTAAGCAGATTACAACACAGATCTAATTTTTAGATAAGTAGTATTAGTTATGAAACCTACTCAAAATGAATTCATAGGTGAGTCCTACACGTAGTTTGTAAAGGTTACGCAGTGACAGAAAACCTTTCTCGTTGTTTCAAATAAATCAAACGATGAGTATTAACGTCTAGTTACGGCATCACTAATTTGCACTGAGTGCTTCAACTTTGCTTTCAGTCATCTTTATGCTTTCTTTTTGTTCGGATACAAGTAACATCACAATAAGCCATATTCAATTATTTCAGTGACTTCTACGCGTAGACTGTTTTCTTCAGTTTACAATGGTCTCTTATTTCTCGTGTTCTTCATACTTCTTTGGAATTTACTGGGAGGAACTGGATAGAATGTTTGTAATCATTTTGCTCTTTCGTAAGGTAAAATTTATGTATCATTCTTTTTAAAGACTATCTAGCTTCGTAAATCTAATCTTAATTTTTAAGTTTCACGCAACACATACATATGAAGAAGTAAATGACCTCGCATATTTCTTACTGCTCTATGTTTATCACTTCAATAAGAAATGAAGCAACACACAATAGTCTATTAATTAATCATTATAACGTGTGTATATGTATTTGTGTAAATATGCCTTTTAGGATGTATGATATAAGCTACGGAAATGACCCTCCTACTTTATGTCTATCTGTCCGTCAATGTTATGCTTTTTCACTGTATAGTATATTTAGTTGACAAGTTTATGTTGAAAGACACTCTGTACATATAATAGAATGCGCACCTAAACTAATTTTTGTTTATAAAATATTATGTTAATGAACTGTTTATTTTTAGGAGGAAAACTAGGTACAATAGTAGCCTTTCTCTTAAAAATAACCAAAACGTAGATTGAAAGCCTAGTGACGAACACGAATTTCTTCCCTCCCCCTCCCCATCACTTAAATGCACTACAAGAGAATATCTAGTAAACTAAGTGGCCTAACAAAATGGAGTATTTTGTATACCCGTAACTATGACTATTAACAAGTGCATCACGGTATAAATTAGAATGAATAAATAATTCAGTGTAAAGTAGGAAAATTTCATTTTCTTTCGACAAAATGGCAAATATACGAAACACTGACATGTATTGTTTTTGTTTATGTTTACTGGGAAATGTCACATAAATGTCATAGATGTTTGCAAAGTGATTGAAACGTTTTCTTGGAGAATCAGTGATAAGTCGATAAAAATAAAATTGTGGTAAAACCATTAAAAGCTTTTAAAAATTAGTAAATGCGATACATTGTTACTGTAGAAGAATCAGATAAACCATGTAGTTGAATGCACCAAATGGTCCAATTAATCACTAAAATCACTGCCATTTAAAGTGGGCAATCAGTTTATAAATTCAAAGGATGGATTTGATAGCACAAAGATAATAAATGTAGTTTATTTCATGGATGGCGGCAATAAGAATAGATCCACAAGACTTGGGTACCAAGGGTATGCGGGCCATTTAAATCAAATATATTTGCAACTGATCACAGTGAATGGGATTGTTTACAAATATATTTTGTCCGAATAAATGGAAGTGTACAAGAATATATACAGATATGTTAAATATCTGCTACTTTCAATATTTTGTTGTGTGTAGAATCAATATGCTCGTACGATCACGTTTATTGAGTATTGAACCACTCTGCACATAGTACTATTTTCTTCGGAACTTCGGTAATCATTTACCACAAAACGCTTTGGAGATTCGATGTCACTAGTATTTTATAAGTTACCGTTGCAACGTGTCAATAAGAATCACCAAAAGCAAAACATTTCCTAAAATATTACCATACTACTAACTAATATTCAGTAACATTTGTAAAAGCAATAAATATTGTTAAATGCCTATAACAAAATGAGAGATTAGAAGCGTATAGATGTGAAACATAGACCAATTTAAGCATGAATAATTGACACCGTTTAGATGAACTGTTACTATTTGACATTACGAGATCTAAAAGCTGACGTATGTCGTAGAAACGACTTGATTTTGGAATAACTATCAACAGAGTACTGTATTTGAGAAATGAATGTAAGCATTAAAATAGGAAATTATCTGGCGTTACATTGATCTATATTTATTTACGCCTACATATTTTTCATTAGCGTTAGCCAAAAAAATTCACTTTTTCAGAAACTTCACTATAAAGTGTTTACTTTTTGTATAATTACAAAATATAGATGTGCGTCCTCAAAAAGTAGCCATATATTTATACAAAACCATGATTGAAAATGTGATCCAAAACCACAGTCTTCTCTGACTATGCATTTACATATATACGTCCATCACACATGTTACTCACTTTGTGGGACTTGTTTAAACGTTGCTGTAAGTGATGTATTTACAGATCCTGAGAACTAAGCTTGTGTACCAGTATTTATAAGCCATTTGATTCTACTTCTTCAGAAATCATTTATTTCCTCATCATACTAATTTATAAGCTCCATTGTCATTTTACTAAGAATGACTTTCTGCTATAATCTAGTCAGCAAATTAAATGAACAATTACGGCGTCACCGTTACAAAACTTTATGTTATTTCTATCGGCATAATGTTTCAGTAATTAATTATCATTTTCGACTGTAAACTAAGTGAAGTCGCCTAATCATATTTAGCAGTTTATGTAAAGTTATATGCAGCATATCATTTTCTAAAAATTACTCTGTTTTGTCTACTTAAATAATGGTTCTTTATCTGACATTCATATCACCTTTGTTATATTCATGTTAACAGAATATAAATTTGTCTAAGTGGTCAGTAAATAAATAGTAATATGACTCAAAACAAGAACCACTACCTGAACTATGTAATATAAACAAAGTAGAATAAACAATTAAACAATATTATATCTGATAATAATCTTAACGATTTAGATTTTTTAAAAATCTGGTCTGTTTCCAACTTCATCAGCGAAATTATTGGACATTTCGATTTCACTCGATGAAATGTTTTACAAGTACGAGTTTATTTACATTTCTCCCATACAGTGAAGCAGTTATCTCTCGAAATAGAGGAGTAAGTTCTTATACAGTGCAGTAAATCTGAGAGACTAAAGACTGGATATTTTGTTGACGGGACACTGTATAATAAGGTAGATCTTGTGTTGTTGGTAGCATGAATTCAAAAACCCCCGACGTTTATCTCAAAACTACTCTAAAATTATTTTGCAATTAGCCATTAAATAAATCGGCTTGTAGAAATACAATTGCAAGAAATTAAAAATCATTTTAGTGAGCTCATGTATAGAAACTCCTTATACGCATTTTGTAAAACAGTACTGATTTTCATTGAAGATAATTGTGCATTATTATTTAGACTGGTATCCGAAAAATTTAGTTTTTGCTACCAAAAGACTTTTGGTAGACAAAATATCTGATTCTGACACATAACTAAAGATAAAAAAACAATTTCTCTATTCCTCAACTCATACTGGGCAAACTAATTACTATGCATCATAAAATATTCCTATGCGTTTTATATTATAAGCAACATAAATCCTCCCCCCCCAACGTTGTTTGAGCGATTTCTCTAAACCAAAGTGAGTACCCTTAAATGATGGATCTTGATGAGATTTGTTAGATGTGAAACCAAAGACAAATCCTATATAAACTATGTTTAAAACACCTAGTTATTCCAGTGAGATGATTGGATTGCTGTATTTGAATTCTCGTATTTCATTGGTTAATAAGAAATTACTAAATCGCTTTGTAATTGGTTGCCTTTATGTTAGGCAAAACTTATTGAATTTTCAACGCCTACCACATACAATATATAACGTAAAACTAATTTCGTTAAAATTCATAAAATTTAGTCTATATTGAATCCTATTCAAAATGATTTTGACTAGGTCATTTGATTCTAGAATTTTGTATTGTTGAGTCACCGAGTTAATTCCACCATTTCACAAAACAATATGTTGCAAAGATTCCTACTGACTATAGCTAAAGTTTTCCTGGCACTTTCTTATCCTTTTCCAGCTGATTCACAAGAGGATTTAGTACAACCGGATGAAACGCATCTAGAAGGAGTGCCCTCTTTTATTGAGCATCCCAAACCATTGTATTATACAACGAAAAATAAACCTGCCACAATTGAATGTGTCGCCGAACCAGTTTCACATGCCGCTATAAAATGTGCTGAACAGACAATACCATACAAAGGACCTGGTGAATCGGGAACACTAGAGATTCAACGACTGAATTCAGACAATTTGCCAGATCCAGAGGGTAAACGTTGGAAATTGCGTTTGGAAGTCAGAGCTCGAGATGTAGAAGAATGGTTTGATACTTATGTTTGTCATTGTGAAGCTTGGAATAAGGTAGTTAAGTTACAAAGGCCAAAGAAGGTTATCAGCAATGCAACAGAAGTCAAAGAAGCATGTAAGTTTGCGATCAATGTTATTAAAATAAGTAGTTTAATTTTATTGAAGATATAAAGCGTAACGATATAAATGGTTGTGGCTCCAATGCAGTCAATTTTCCATTTTCACTCTAAACTTTTAGTGCACTCACTTTCTAACGCATGATTAATACAGGTAAATAATGTTTAGTTCATTGGATCAGTTAGTGAACCTCTAAGTAATAAAGCTAATTAAATAATTATGTGACATCATTTGATGTTATCTACTCAAATCCAAGCTTTTATAGTCAACGCATTGAATAACACAAAGGTTTAAACTAAAATAAACATAAATAATTAACCTCACTATAGCTTCCATAAGAAGAGAAGCATCTACATTTTTTCATTTATTAAATAACATCATCTTTAGTTCACATACCAGTTGAAGTTTTCGTGTCCTTATAATTGCTTCAAAGCAAACTGATTTAGTTTCTTCAAAAACTTTCATTTACCAAATGGATATTTATGAAGCGAATTCTGAAAAGAAAACAGTGTTTCGGCAAACCGTTTAATGTTGCATCTACTAAACCTGCCTGATCTATTAAAAAGAATAGCCTTAATAGGGAAGTATCCAATAAGGTAAAGAAAGCTTTGGTAATAAAGGTGGTAATATATTGAAATATATAGTTGTCAATTTGTTTTTTTAATTATTCATATACTACTTATTGAATGCAGTAATTGCATATTAGCAATTAATCAATTAATTATTAAATTAATGCAAATTGCTGTATGCTAACAAACAAGAATGAAATTAATATCATCCAATCTGTTTACCTACTAGCGTCGACCTCGAACTCACAAAAATCATAAGTTTTTGATAGCACAATCTGGTGACTGCTAGTTAAAATGGTCTAATCCATTATTTAGGTGAACACTGACAGAACGCTTAAGCACGAAAGCTTATCAATGGAATATATTACCTATTGTACACTTATCATTTTTAAGCTATAGTAACTAGTATCTAGCATTTGATCATGGTTAGAGTAATAGCATTCTGGCTACTTTTTATTGACATCATATATCTGAGCACGCGTATAATTAGCGTTTAAATAAACTAATTTATAAATAACTTGTAACCCTATTACATATAAACATAATGTTAGTGATTAAATTAATTTACCTGGTTATCTGTGAAACCGATGAACATTTCACATACTTAAATTGCTTAAAGCTCAGATTCATCTGGGTTTTAACGAATGATACATCTGTTTTATGCTGGACATTAGATGGTCCAAATTTGTAGTCTTGTGATGTATAACATAAATGTAGTGAGTTCTGCCTCAATTAAGTAACCAGTAATAATAAACGTTTTTATTGCCAGCCCATATACAAAGGGTGATGGAGTGGGAGATAAGAACGTATCTAGACTAATGCATATTTTAGTCGCTGATTAATGAAGTTTTAAATTAGTCCTTACAATCTACAGAATGAGCCTTTTTATATATTTTTTCCTTCTCTGTATATGCATGACAGTGTCGTGATTTGACGGCATCGAGTATGCATGCATTTCAGTGTTGATAATGTCAGGTAAATCAGTTTATATATTTGACAAACGATTCATGGAGAACGAGTAAGTTACTTAGGGGTGGGTTGACGTGATAACGCTGGTGTCAAATATGACGCTGCATCACATCGTATCTGGTACATCTAGCATCAACATATCACATAATTGTACCGATCGACTGAAGGAATCATAATTTAATGAGTTAATTAGCTATAGTATTTCTTAATATCATAAACAGTTCTGAAACTATAGTGTTTTTCAACATAATTGATTTCATAACTGTGAGTCTGCGTAAATTCCTTACCATGGGTAATTAGGACACTTATGCGGGTGACTACAATACCTGATTTTGTTGTAATCATCACATTTAGGAGAAAAGAAAAGAAACAGGGTGACTTCATCAATAAATAAGCTAAAGAGTAAGATCTTATCCCTCATACAAACATTCTGCCGACAAAAGAGTTTTGTATTTGTCAAACAGCAAGTGTTTTCATCACCTGAGTGGATGTCATCCTTGTCACAATATTATCATGATTCGATAATAATCCTTTAACAAGTTAGTTTCAGTAAACAGACTGCTGAAAAATTCACTGTTAAAACGGTTAAGAAAGGGATGACACTATTCTCGAAAAATATGACTAAACAAAGTTGTGTGAAATAATAAGTAAAAAATAGCCTATCCAAGAGGAAAAATGATAAGCAAGACACAGAAACAGTTTTCTATGCATAATGGCTATATCATTTAGATGTGAGTTATTTCAAATGTGTTTTCAGCTGAAGCTTTATCAGAGTGGTAAAACAACTCAGTAATTAAATATTATTAGTTCAAGACACAAGTTTTCATTTTCTTAATAATGTCTACGATTTAGAAGGTACAAATTAAAAAGAACAGGTCAACTACTCAGGCTTTTCATTCTTGTGTTTATTTACCTTCATATGACAGCTTGACAATGGTCAACTATCTTTTATTCAAATATACTACAATTTAGGATAAACACAACGTCAAAAAATTATAAAATGTTAAGTAACGTCTTTGTATACACGTATACACTGCGAAGTTGACTACAAATGTTGCAAGCATTGTGACTATTTATGTATCCCTCTTGATTCCGACTTACAGAATATTCAAATATCGACGTGTATCTTGTTTACTTACCTTATTCATCTATCTAATGTCAGAAACAATACAGTAACATAATATACAAACTCCGTGAATACTAATTATTCATTCGTTTATCCAAATAAATGGTGTCTTGCCCCACACAGATGTTAACTATAAGTCTATTTCTTGCTTTCACTTAATGTTACCCTGTTTTGGCTACAAAACCTTTTCACTTGGAAAACAAAATTTCCCTTAATATAAATCTATTTTACCACCCTCTTCACCTCATCGTTTTGCTATGGAGTAAAACAAAGGTGATAAACCTTGATTTTTGACATCAATTTGACTTTTAAATAAACTTGTACATTAAATCATAGGAGAAGATATAATGAACTAAAAAAAATATGGAATATGTATTTTCAAAACAAAAATGAAATATGTTTTATAATGAAGTTATATACGATGTCATTTTTATTGTTTATAGCTATACGAATTGTATTCAAGCCTAATTGAATACACAGTGTCACTTAGATATAAAGATATAGGTGAATATATTCAGCTAAGCAATATACCTATGCATACATATTCATCTGTGTACTCAAAGGCCAATTTTGTATGTCACAAAAATGTTTTTTGTGTTTCATATTAAAACGATGTACCAATCATATGTATAGAAGGTAGTATAATAGAAGTGTACTGATGTAAGTGTGCACGTTTTTTCTCGGTATTTTCATTAATGCATTTGAATTTTATGTGTGTACGTATGCATGTTGTGATTAATTAATTATTCGTTTAACTGTCTCTTTAAACAAGTTGTCAAGCCATGGAGTACAGGTTTATGTGCATAATTGAAAAAGACAAGTGCTTATTTCTCTGACGTCAAGCAGAACTTGCCTTCATTTGCACTATTCACATTAATTTCCTAAAGATGCAGACAAACATTAGTTGTTCTGCATAAACAATAGTTATGTCGTTTGTAAGGGTGAGATTTAGAGTTAATTTGTCAGGCGATAATCAACCATTATTAAAGCCACTACCACAAGAAAAGAATATTGAATTGAAATTTTAAGATGCGTAAACTCAACCTTATTAGTTGTAACTCATTTTTATTTGCCTAACTGAAATCACAAGTTACCAGCTATGGTTACTTAAAAGCAATCTGTATATGTGGTTTAAATATTGACATAATTATATTAATAAATGAATTATAAATGATTTGGTCATTATTAGACCAATACTTGTGGATCGTACTTCTAGGTGATTACAACATTATTCATTACTACAACCTAATATCCAATGGTAAACACTGTGTACACTCTATTAATTTGATTTGGTTAGTAATCAGTTTGTATGTATTATTATCAGGGTTAGACTTGATAATTTCAGATAAATTGACCATTGTATAGGTTATTTATTTTGACATACTATTTAAGTTTACGTAATACTGGTTGCATAAGTTTTCAACTTCATTACTAGCATTTTAAACGGCTGCTATGGAAGAATATGCTAATGTGCAATGCATTTGATGCAAGTGCTGTAATCAGATTTATAAGAAGTATTTGTAGGACGTTGATTTCATATAGATAAAATTTTCTATAACATGTAAAAAGGTGGTTTATAATCAGTATGCCTAGACACTAGAGTTACATAATAAAATGAAATTGTTATATAATATAACAATGATCTGTGTAGACTTTAAAACCGGGTTAGACAGAATGTGTACATTCGAATATCATACTACCGGACACCAGTGCAAGCACAATTTTATATCGTCAAATTACTGGGCTAGACTGATTTACGTTGTACTAAGAAGTAAATACATTAGATTATAAATATCTAGACTTTATTTCCGATTAGTGAGAATAGAAGTAATAGTACAATAATCATTTTAAAACAGTACATTAATTTTGACAACTTTGAAAAAACGGAATCTAGCACTATGACATCCTTCTTATGATAACATGGTGACAAAATATTAGTGACTACATGCATATACTTGTTTAATCTCAAAAATTTGATTAATCGCCTTTACTTGAATCATGATTTTTTTAAATACATCTATGCCCATACATTTGTAAGTTTATATTCCTATTGTGTATGTGTGTAACGATAAGTTCCTGTGCACCTTATACTATTTTCGAAAGTTAGTTACTATCACAACTACTTTAGATTGTTAAATTGAAGCGTTAAAAAAGTTTTTTTTTCGTTTTATTTCATCGTACAATTAATACAACAAAGTTACAATTATGATAAATGAACTTACCGAAAATTCGTTTTGTCTCTCATCATCTTCCCATTTCATCCGTATGTGTATTACATATGTAGAGGCGCATATTCACAAAAATAACTAAGAAACTTGCATACTTATGCATATTCATTCATAATGAAACATTAACAAGTTTAATTCAAATCATACAAACTACATTGGCCTAGATAAATCAATTAGGAATATGTAGATTAAAACGTTATTGATTGCTAATCATGTCCTTCAATGGCAACTAAATTTATTCAAAAGTAGGTTGGTGTCTGTGCTTAGATTTGTAAGATTGACTAAACAAAATTGGCTAAACAAGATTTTTATTGAAACTATTGTTTTTTTTTTTAGTAAACGACATTTATTAACAGAAAGGAATATACTTAAAAATAAGCTCTTACTGAAACGTGGTTATTTATTTTTGTGTAGAATTTAGACAGAGGCTAGTAAACTATCGAATTCACTATCCAATCATTTTATCATTAAAGATGAAGTCGGGAGAACATAACAATTTGATGATAATTTTTGGTTTCAATTATTTGAAGTCACTGTTTGACACATATCTTACCTACATTATAGATAATGTGGGTTGGCAAAATGGCGTAGGCAAGACATCCGTCTTCCAACGAAAGGACGAGTATACTTCTCAGAAGTCCTATCTGTCTAATTGTATGGATGTGAAACGTAGCAATTAAAAGCAGAATATCGATTATTAATGTTTAGCCATAGATATCCTTGAAACACCCGTCGCGTTCGCTAAGATCACCGGGTAATTAACAATTAGTTTAGGAGCTAAATATCAGTGAAATATGGTAAATCAATCGATAATGTGGAAAATCCTCATCGACTGAGGTGGCTGAGAAGTGTATTACGTATGCCTAACCATTGCCTACATCAATGCCGACTGATATTGGATTATGATGGAAGTTATGGGCGACCAAACCAAAATATGTTGTCAGTCCATGGAGTCACTGACTGCTAGTCTAAGTAGCGTTATTACAAACCTTTCTTTCAACAGACTAATTCTTTTTCCTTGGACCATATTCTGTATATCCACTGATTTTGTTTTTATCATTATTATCATTGAGGTAACTACTGCTTCTACTGATATGATGTTACTCATACTGTGCAACTGAGGTGTGACCACTTGGATCGATGCATACATTTGCCAGGTTCTGTGTTGTTCATGAGTCAAAATAGATAAAATTTATGTAACCAGTTTATATAATATACAGCTTTTTTTGTTATGTAGATTGACTTGAAAATATGCTCCGTGCAAACATGATAAGTTCATAATCAGGACTTTATTGAAGGTAAAGTGGAGCTATTATAATTGCACTGTTCACAAATCGCTAGTTAGGTTCAGTATATTGCATGAAGTGTAGCGACATACATAACTTATACTTCAACGCATATAGCAATACATGGTCATTCCGATTTCACTAGATGTGGATCTTAACTTCCAGTTAATAACTAATTTTCCCTATTAGTATATTCGTACAGACAATGAGTACTGACTTTTTGTTTTTATTAATTATCAAGTATCAACTCAGCTTGCTATAAGTTTAACTTAGGCTATATGAAACGACAATTAAAAACTGTTATTCCCTGTTTTTGTAACGATGAGTCAGTGTTCTTTTAAAGGCATTTATTTAAACAATTTACAGTCATTACTGCTAAACATAAACAGTAATTATTGCTATATCTTAAGACTCACATCACCCCCATATTGTGATGTCTACCGAATTCATAGAAAAATGCTAACTAACGAGTGGCGAACTCAATGAGACAACTTCCTATCTAACATTCATACATATTTTACTCACAAACTGAGAGATAAACTTAGCAGAAACTATGGAATATAAAATTGAAATGTAATCGACTTGGTGTAATAATAACTCACTATACAAGAATTACAGTTACTAGGTATAATTGCTATGCCATGCTAGTCATTATAAATATTTTTATCGATATGTAAACATCACTAATCATGGAACAAATTTTGAAAAGGAAAGCACCTGCAGGTCAAAATAAGATTGTGAAAACTTGATTACGAGCTGAAAGTAACATTATTATATATGGTCAACAGTAAAAACTCGTATTAAGAGTTTGTTGTCAGGCAACAAAACTCGATCACTTATGTGTATAAGTACGAGACTAGATTCTAGGATGAATTGGTTTAAAATCTCCCGATTAATGTTATATTATTTTTTGTCGACTGTTTTGAGTGAGGAAAGTTTATCGCATGTGGAAATTTAATTATCTTAAAAGTGACTTTCAGCTAGTGGTAGAAGCTAAAAAAATCAATCCAGCACTAATTAGATGCAAAGACTTTTACCCTGTAATTGATATCAGTCGATTGACTTTTGAAAGACATAACTGTTGTAGTTAGAGATTAGTGGTAAACGACATAAAATTAGGTTGATGTATGTTTTTATGAGAATTTAGATTTCCTTTATATTTCTCTTAACTAGATACTATCATTACAAAGTAAAATGAATAGGTAGTTTAAAACATTTCCATGGAGTAACCAGAAATAAAAAATATTCAAATGAACAGTTGCTCTCAATGACTTCAACATTAAATTAGGCCATTTATTATAAATCTATGAAAATTGTAATGCAGTGGCCAGAAAAAGGGATTTATAAATATGTTGAACGAAGTAAACTACTTTAAAATAGTGCGCTTTTACATCGATCATTAGGAAATAAATAGAAATATTACTTTACATAGTAAAGAGAAACTGAGATTTTTGACAGTTAGCCAAGCGGGAGATAATTCAAGATTTAGTCGGTAAGCTGGATTCATGAGTATATACACTGTTCATTAAAATACGGACCAGTTTCATAAGTGACTACTATCTAACATATATGCACACTTATTTCATTCAAAGCAATCATCAGTAAATAATGATACGATGTAGAGTTCTGCAGTGGTTTCATATATATGACAAAAAGCTAAATGCAACTTAGAGATGACGCATGGCATGCTTAAATCAGTGCTTTAAAACACACTACATTCAGTCTGTAAGCATAAAAATTTATCGGGATTATCCGATAGACATAGTGAAGCATTTGGGTTATCCTGTAGATATGTGATGTAACAAGCTAATGTATTCGACTTTTAGTCTTTCTATCCTGCTCCGCAGACTGATGCAAATGAGGTGTTTTCCAATCACTAGGTTTCATGCTGCAAGAGTAAGTGAAACAGCAACTACGTAACGTTCTAAAAAGCCATTATTGCCTTTATCAGCCAACTTTAGTTACAGAATACCATGACTAAATTTGTTTTTAAGGTTATCACCCAAATATGATTTAATAAAATATCTAATATAGGTAGGAAACTTGACTTTCTGTTTTTACCAGTTGCAATTTGTTTGTGCATTAGAGGTAATTGTACTGACTTGAAAGAAGTCTAATTACCGAGATGAAAAGAAATAAGTGAATTTAAATGAAATTTTTGATTAGCCTACATTGTATTTATGCACACTCGCTTCAAACTAACCATACTAATCACTCCTATTTAATATGCAAGTGAGCCACTAAAGGGTAGATGATTTCTCCACTTTATCGTATTCTTGGAATGTGATACTTTTAACTGACGGAGATCATTTTTTGCATTGTTAGTGATATTTTTTACAGTACACAGTCGTAACTTCGATGCTGCTAGTATTACGTTATGCAGAAATTATGGCAACACTTCATTATTGATTGCTATTTTTATATTGCAAAGAGAAATGATATGAACGCTTTATTTTGATTGTTCCTCCTTAATTAACTCCAAGACAGTTTGCATTATTAAGTATTCTGCCTACATTTTATTAACCAAAAATACCAAGGAAAATTTGTTTATTCTATATTTGACTGGATCTCCATTTATAATACTCTATGAATTAAAGAAAGATGATTAGGTTCTTGCTTATATCGAAACTCCGACCACAAAATATGCTACATCGCAATACAAAACGGAGGTAAATGATAGACATTATGATAACGTAAATAAAATGAATGACATAAAAACTTGATTCATGGCAAATAGTAAATTGATTGAGGTCGTAATAACTGTAAATTGAAGGTACTGACCAATTAACACGAGTGTACAAAGAATTTCTTGTATTTTGAACAATCTATTTAAAATTATAAGCATGAATCTTTCTAAAATGAAAATGATTCTCACTAATATTACAATAATTTCATCTCTCTTCCTGTAGTTCCTGTTTATTTATTTTCCAGTAATCATTAGTACCTTAATTGGCTGTGTTTATTTGGTATTTAATGAGCTTCTAATTCAAACACTCTTTGAAATAAGTTAATCCAAATCTTGGATGCATTTGTCTAGTAGTAGTATCTATCTGTTTGCAATTTTAACTTTTAACTTAGGGATAGATGTGATTTCTTCAGTACGATCTACCAGCAAAATTGCATTCATATATATATATACGAATTAAACTTAGCTTTTCTGATGTATGTGCATGCATATAGGGTGACATTTGAAAGAAGGTCAACACTAACCTGCAAAAAATCGTGTTGATTTATGACTTTCCGATAATATTGTTTACACGGTTATGTAGAAATGTATTTCATTGTTATGAATGGATGTTTTTAATTTTTCAGTGCCTATGTTAAAAATCATTCTTTCATTTAAAATACATCTGGAAAGAATTATGTAATCAAGATAACCATCTCTTTTGATTGAATGAATAGAAAACTAATATTTTCCGCGTATTATTATCTGATCAAATTGTACAATTTGTGACTTTACATAATGTCTGAATGTTATATGGATGGACCACGTGATTCATTCTAATCGTTAACCTTATGTCTGTAAGAGGGTTACGCCTATATATTCTAACTAGATTTTATTACATGTTTTCTTAAGTATTATTATTACACTCCTAACATTCATAGTTTGATTAATTGACTCGGTAACTGTAATTTTCCTGGTTTATCTGATGATTGTAAAAAGTGTAGCACGAGTTGCACAGGGGGGTTGCATTATCATCATATAAAATCGTCTTTACAAGCATTAACATAGTATAAATGAAATTCGAGACTGAAGAAATCATTTCCATAGGAAAGATTTATGGATACGCTTACCTACCAAAAATAGTAAACTATCTACGTTATTTGGTTTAATCTGGCTGTTCATTTAAATAAAAGTTTTATTGATAAAATAGATTGATACCTGTTATATGCAAGGAACATTCATCCCATTTTCATCATTAGTTTTCATTAAGTATGTCAAATTTGAAACTACATTTAGGTTGGGGAACCTAACCAACGAGGCAAAAAGGTAACTTTTTAAGTAACCACATGTTGTATGCAAAGACTGAATAAACTTTTATTCAACTTTGTTAATCGATATATTTAAGTTATTCATAGGCATACTGTGTGAGTTAAAATGAAGGACAGAAATCGGACGATTTATTATAACGAAAACCAAACAAAATGTATGGCAATAGATACTAAATACAGTCAAACGAAAGCGGATGGTTAACATTAGAAGAGAGTGGATTCTATATAATGCAAAGTGTTGATTAATTAAGGTTTTAAGTAATGTACAGGGATTTACTTTTCACCTTTCAACCGTATTTTAACGATTATTTTATATGCTTTATACCTTAGTTAAAACTGATTCATTATAACTGCTCCGCTGTATATTATAAAATGGTTAATATAAAATAATCGCTTGGTATTTCACAGAACGCGTTCTACTGATATCAATAAAACCATCATGAATTTCAGTAGTTTTACAAACAGTATTAAAATGTCAATGTACAAAATTTTAAAGTTGATTATTTTTTTCTTTATTCAACTAACATCGGTAAGTATAATAAAATAAAGTCCACTATAAAATATCACAATATGTGAAACAGTTTACAGAACTATGTGTTTCAGGCATATTTTTAACTATATATAGTTTCATAGCAATGATTTTGTATTACTCTGTTATCAATCATACTATAGTAAATTGTACATAATGTACACTGCATACATAAAATAAAGTATCAGACCGAATGTTATTTATACAACATTTAATTTTAGCGCCATCAGTTATTCTTTTTATTATTATTATCATCATCATCATCATCGTTTTTCACTAGTAAATTTATTGTGTGTTTTGTACTGTTGGCTGTAAATTTATCAATAACTTAGCATTTGTTTAACAATCAACCTCATGTTTAAGTTGTAAATTTGTTTGATTGGTCTTTACCTATTGGGTCCTAGCATAAATTGGGGTGACGTTAGCTGGCTAAATTCTTCCTAGAAACAAGGGTTATTGAAGAAGTATCAGTTTGTGCAAACAATTGCTTAAGATTTTTATGGTTTTGTTGAAGTTAGTTGAAGAAAACAATATGTTAATTGAATAGAAGTATTGTTTTACTTTCCTCCCGTTATCATTGCTTAACATGAGGTAGAATTTAGGACATATTCACTCTATGGATTAGTTGTAGTCTAGGGATTTTAAAACTGGATTTGAGAACAAAAACCTTCTAAGAAGAGATGAGTATTTATTTCCTCATATTCACATATGAATAATCACTCAACCATTTCATATTACAACGATCAAGTTTAAGTGCGGTTCTTATAATTTCAGTGGTTTATTGCCTAATCCTGAATGAGTCTAAGAACGTTGTTTGAGTTTTCGCCGGTTTATGTTCATAGTAGAGCTTGTATATCTGTTTATAACCATGCATACTGTGATCTATAAAGAGTCTAATTACAAACTAGATGAAAAATATTATGTAAATGTCCAAACAGCTACAAATGCATTTACATTCTCTATTAGACAGAAAAGGTTTTCTAACATAAATTAGCTGGTGAATTTACTTTTGCACATAATGCACTTTATAAAACGTGTTCAAAATAAACTTTATTGTACCACAGTGCATAACCACTACAAGTACTGGGCATTTGATAATTACTTCTTATTTATATTGTTAAAGTGTGTAAAGTGAATCAGAACAGTATAGTTCAAGACAAATTTGCAACATCTTAATCAATCAGCTTACGTTTTTAAAATGTTCAACTGTTTATTAGATTACTTTAATATACTTTATTCGTCTTAAGTACTTAAGTACTTTTACATACATACATCACATTATTAGTAATACTTTGAATGAGATTTACTTGACTGATTTCGTTACAGAGTGATGTTGATAGAGTACCATTGGAAACCAGGGAACACTGGACAGCTGTTTCGTCCTAGTATGGGACTACGCAGCATTGTGCACCCAAGGTTCCACCCCCAGGGGCTTCGGATTAGCAAAGCCTAATATTCTGCGAAATGCTGTAACTAAATTTAATTAATAAATGACCATCTATTAAAGTACTATTTGGAGATTATACTAGTATGAGTAATACAAGCAACAGGTATATGCAGCGGAGCCAAATAGTTTAGATATAGAAATAAACTAGTTGTTATGTTTTCTTGAGTAGTGACAGTCCCAAACGTTACTAATGCATATCGATCAAAAACTTAATTAAGTATCTAACAGTCATTCATTTAATTCTAACAAGATCAGTCATTTTCTATAGTGCAAGAATAACGTATTTAGAAGCTGTTGAAGAAACAAGAAGAATGTTCTGAAATAACTGACTACATAAGTTTAATTTTCAGGGATTAGTTTGACAGGAAATCAACATCTAACATTACATTATTTAGCATTAGATAATTTAAGCCTCAAAATCATTGCACCTATAGTAATGAGGATTCAAGTAAAGAAAATACTCATTCACTCATAGTAACTTATATTCTTGAGTTTCTTACCCAGTAACCGTTATTACTTTATGCTTTTTTATATTTAAAGGTATTTATTTCTGACGAAATATTCTTTTACTGTCTCTTTGTGATTTTAGATTTAGACGAAAAATTCCAACTGGAACCCGTATCTACAGACTTAGCAGTTAGTAAACGTCTCGTGCTAACATGTCTACCGCCTGAAGGGGATCCTGATCCTGAAGTAGGTTATTTTAATTTTTTTATTTTTGATTATAACCGTTCTTGGTAAAATATATATAAGTATCTACCATTCTGGAATCTCATACATGTCTTTACCTGTTTTTATTTGCTCGTCTGATTACTTTATTAGCTTCTTTATGAATTACAAAACATTCCATATTTACCTATGTTATGGTGTATTACTAGATGGTGTGAATACTACGATTATCACTTATACATGAGTCAGGTGAATGAATACTGCGGACGTAAGATATGATGTACAGAAATTTATACACGAAATGAACTAATAGATCTAGTATTTTATAAAGTTCAACACTTAACAAAAGATAGTATACCATTATCAGGTTTCTTCAAAACTTGTCTGAAGTTTGATTAGCACATATAGCACAAAGTAATACGGAGAAGTATACAATAGTAAGAAAATGCTAAATCTTCTGAGCTGATGCTAGGTAATCAAAACTACCCATTATGGGAAGTTTAGTGGCTAGATATATTCACACAACAAAATGTGTTCCGACCCTTTTCTTATTAGAGTAAGTTGTCATTACAAAGTCTATCAGCTTAAAAAAAGAATCCTGTTTGATGTGGTCAACGCAGTTTTGTTTGTTGACTTGACAGAATGAATTAAGTAATCCACATAGCCCAGTTTGATGCGAAATTCGGTAACTGCTGTAGGTGCGGCTATAACTGTACTTATCATAAAACGATAGTAAATGATTTCGAGTTACTGTAAGATGGCGGTGTTCATAAAAGTCGACTGCAGTGCGAAATTTGTGCTACTGGGAATCATCAAGAATAACTAAATTCAAGGTTGATGGTTATTGAGGTTATCTTAGTACCAAAACAATAAAAGGTACAATTTGATTTGGAAATCTAATACTATTAAACAGGTAGTTACGGCAAAATTGATAAAAAAAATTTATTTTCATCATTTGTGTAGTGAGATTGGTAAACATGTAAAGCTAGCACATTTAATAGATATGAAATTTATTGTCAAATAACTGATGCTTAATTTCTGAAGTATATGTCCAATTCATGTCATGACCTTAACTTCAACATAGTATGAACATGTGTGGTCTGACTAAACTTTATTTGAGTGAAGTATATTTTCGTTTATTCTGTTGACAAAAGTTTCAATTAGACATAAAAATGCTAAAATATTTACAAAAAGGTATGTAATTCGGGAAAAGCTTGTAACCTACTAATAAACTAAGATGTCGTTCTAGTGATATGTTCATCTACAGTGGCACTTGTCTCATTGCTGGTTTGGAATCATCTGGAAAATGTATTATAAAACATGGTTTAAAAATTGAAAGCTACGCTAAGCAGGTTACAGTAATCAGCGAATAAAAGATTTATAAGGCCATAAAATTCTTACAAAATAAAATCCGAAGATGCTGTTGATTTTCTGTAGTCATGGGTGAGTCCAGTTAATGAACGTCACCTTATCAAACTCACCATTTATAGTAAATTCTTCAGTATTTTCAATTTAAATAAAAGAACTAATGGATGTTTTGATAGGTCACTCAAAGTAAAGTAGTCAATAATTAGAGTAAGTAATTAATATAAGTTATAAAACATATTGCAAAGCACTATGTGATATTACGGTTTTCGGAAGTTACTCAATAGTATAACTGAAATTAATTTTGATAAATTCTCGGGATGACTATTATGATTTACCTAATTTGAGAAGTAAACAACCTTTACTCATTTAAATCTCTTATTATATGACTAATTTAGTGTTGTCTAGGATTATTCGGTTGAGTTCATCAAAACCGTTAGACGTTAGGATTTATCTTAAAAGATGTATTACCTTTTAATTCAGTTTATTTTTCAACTCTTGTCAAAAAAGATAACTGAACTCATCATGCGCTGATTGGAAAGTTTTGAAAATCAATCATTAGACATAATCTTGATGCACATGAGTCGTTTCCCAGTAGCATATTGGGTTATGAGCTTCTAAGCAAACACTATACTTATATTTAATTATTAAAAATTAGCTTTAATGTATACAGAAAATCTGTGACTAAGGAAATTAGCTTTGTTTGATTTACTGATAAAATTGACTGACATTACAATTTAAGACTGGATTGTAGCACAAGTTATGTCAAAAGTATATAACGAATTAGCTTGTCCGGTGTTTTTTTTTTTTAACGTATACTTATCAATTATGCTAAGAAATGTAAGCAAAATTAGTCAATCTCATTAATTAATTACCTGATAGTTCATAAATTTTTATTAAAATATTTCGGAATACAAGTCTTTTCATTTTGATATACTGTGAGATTGAATAAAGAGGACACTATGTGATTGGTTGGAAATGAATCTAAGCTGAATAGAGTGCATAGGATTTCTGAAGTAATTGAATTATTCGAATAAATTTTTCAGTAGCTATTACATTAAAATAAAACATTTCCTAGCTGTTGATGTTTTCAATACTGAAATCGCTTACACAAAAGCTGTGAAGTAATTAATACTAAGACTTTTCTGGAATCTACGTATGTAGAATAATTAATTTTATTCATGTTTGTCATAATAAACTATTTAAAGTATGCATATAATCAGTCACTAGTCATACCAGTCAAGTCACTTATAAGTTAATATAAATACGATAGTGAAATGATAAAATTTTTACATGAAACTAATTAGATTTAGTTAAATTATCTCTCTTTACTACAATTCCTCCTATTTATTGTTAACTGTTATTTTGATTGATATAAAATTAGCATTCCTAGTAGATTTACAGTAAGGGTTTACTCTGATAACATCTTCTGGTCACATGTTACTTAGCATGCAAAATCATCTACTTTTCTTGAAAAAGTATTCAACTATTAATTCACTGTTGATTTCTCACTTTCAATAATTCAGCATAATTTATTATTTATCTTAGTGTAAACTAAGAAACAGTATAAATGTTAGGAAAACATCTGTCTAGAAACTGACAGTTTCACGCAGAAAATGTCATACATGTACCTCACGGTTAGTAAGGAAACTTTATAAGTACATTAATACTAGTGGTTGTATAATACATATTTAGCATACTATAAAATCTTTCTGAAATGTTAGCGAAGTAAGTAAGTTGCAGTCCTTAGTAATACCTAGTAGCTGGTGATATTATTCAGTGTTCTCAGTGTGTGAATTATATGATGTTTATTACTGAAGAAAATTATTAGAAGGAAGTAAGCAATGAACATAATGTTTTTACACAGCTTTAGTCCACATATTTGATTAAGTAGAGAGCATAGCGCCCAAGTATAGACAGTAGAATCGGAACAAAGCTAGTATATTCGATTACATACTAATGTGTTATCACTAATGGAGTGTTCATTGATGCTCTGAACTAAATAAGTAGGTTGGCAATGAAAGATGCTAGTAACACTTTTAAGACCTGCCATCTTTTAATACTGATGATGTGTTTATCTCATTTTTAGTAGGAAATCAACGTAAAAGCCATGGTAACAATTTTTCGAATATGGCAAAGACTGCTAATATGTTTTTTACTACTAAAGTTTGATGCTTTATGAAAGAGATGAGTTGTTTACAAAATTCATTTCTAAGTAATTGTAGTATGACTTCATTTATCACTAAGCCAGTCTGTTGGTTGTGCATATTTTTTAATAACAAAGTGGTGATTATCGTAACCTAAACGTCATCTCATGTGGGGGGGGATTAGTGCGATTTTGATGATACAGCACGCCTAGTTTTTCCTACAAAATGCAAGTGTGATCAATAGCGATTTTGTGAATTAAATTGATTAGTTAGTATAGCTATCCTCATTCTATTTTTACTATCTAAGGTTCGAAAGTGTAAAACATTGAAGTCATTAAGGTCAAACTGTCGACAGTAAGTTGTATTCGCAGGTGTTAATTTTCATTAGAACAAGAAGAATTAAAGTGTAACATATTCCCCGTTATTTATCCCAGGCTAAAAACAGGTCGTTTTTAAACGTACGCATTCTATACCAAGCAACAGTTACCCTAGAAGGGATTTAATTATGTTCTCGCTTTTATGTATCTGCTTCAAGTGCTCATGAAAATATCATTTATTTGAATTTACCTGGAGACAGATTAACGATGGAAAGTTCAGTTCCCCTACTGAATCACTGATGTTATTGCTAAACTGTATGTTAAATTATTAGTTTCGTAAAGTAAACGAACATACTCTCCGTTGATTACATATAAGTTTTACTGCATAATGAATTCACCAGAAAGAATCATCACGCAGTAATTTACACAGAGTAAGTCAATGAAAATCGGTGAACTTAATTTTATTTAGCTGTGATTATTAGATTTTAGTGTTTTGGGAATTATTGAATTCGATACCACCTACTGATATAGGTTGAACAACCATTGTAAGCCATGGAGCATTGAGCAGTTATTTAGTCCTAGTATGAAACTTTTTAGCATTCTTCATCCATGATACCATCGGGATGCCGACCTCAGGACTTTCAGGATCCATGACGAACACTTAGTTGTTAGACCATTGGGCCAGCTTTCAAGGGTTGATATTTCTAACTCAGTCAATTCAAAATGGATTTAAGCATCGTCATCCACCTTATAAATCGAGTGAGTTTGAAATGTCAACGACTGAAAGCCAATAAGGGGGGTTTGTAGAGATAGTTAACTGTCAGTTTTGATATCACGAATTGATCTGAATCAGACAACCATTGAAATCCAACTCAGTAATCTGAAGGTTATGGGTTCACCGCGAAAGTTTGATTTCTTGGTGGGTTGTGAGTGCGTTCTGCCAAAGAGTTCCATACTAGGCTGTTAAGTGATTATTGGTTGCTAGTGATTGTCTAACTCTGACCAATTCATGATGTTAGTTTGTGAGCTCTTATATTAGTTAATGAAAATGCAGATATAATCAAGATTAATTAACAAACGGTATATACTAGACATTTAATTTAATTTTGGATTGGCGTTTTTCTTAATTGCTCACATATTTTTTGCCCCATTTTAAACATAATACGTGACCTTGATTGGCTACCTGTGTCTAGAAGTAAACAAGTGTACCATAAATAAAAAGAACATAAAGCAAAGGATGTTTAACCTTTGTCATCCACACTATTCCTTTAAAATAAAGAGATATAATAGATTGGCGATCATTATATATGAAGTGCGGTATAAAAGTTACAATGGAATAGGCAGCTTGCTTTGTTGAGATTGGCTTAAAGATAAGCTTTTCAAAATAACAGAATTAATAATGCTCTTCTTTTTGATGTTATCTAGTTAGATATCAACATTTCTAAACATCTGATCAATTATTGCATTTAAGTTTCATTTTCCGGGTAAGTCATCACTCATTAAGTAAATAAAACAAATAAACAAATGGCAAAAATACTAGCAAACAAACAAACAAAAGCAGCAACTAATGTATGAACAGATGGGGTCTGCTTTAAATATGACAAATAAAGCCTTACTAATCATATACCTTAAATACTGGTTGTCATTTATGCACGTATCGTGAATAATGGGACAATATCCGAAGGGTCATGATAATCTTTTCAGGAAAACGAACATCATATGCATATTATTTTAATCAAAATTTGATGCTATACACATGAATCACGTCTGACATTAGCGAATTATATTTATTCTTAATTATAAGTCAGAACTTAGTTGGAATGCGATTATCAACAACCGTAGCTCGTATCACAAGCCCATAATGCTTTATTTTTTTAATTTACTGCATAAATCAGACTGCGATTCAACAGAAATTCTGAGTTCCACTTAAAATATCTGTTACTTTTTTATTTGTGTATAGTTTTAATGAAAGTTATTAAAACCATTCTTCGGTTTATAAGTAAAAATAGTTGCTATTAGCTTGGATGGAAGTTAGAATAAACTTGCATATATTTAAGTTAAGATCCTTCATATTAAGTTTAAAAATATGGTAATTCATTGTTTTTCGTTATCAATGTTTATGTTCACCTATTATAATAATTAAATAAAAACTGCTGTCGTGGTGGAGCTCGTGAGGACCAATGAAACATTTATGAATTCATATTATCCTGCGTTGATTGTCGCCCATGATTTATCCAAATTCATGAAAACAACTAACTGCACTAAACTTAAAGGTGTTTATATTTTTCCACTGATGTTAAGGATGATAACTGAATAGTCTCTTTTGAAATATATCCATCCTACGCGGGTCGTTTCGATAAATCGTTAATTAGCAAGTTTGCTTAAAGTTAGATTGTTACTGGTGACACATTTCATTCTGTCTGGGAAAATGCAATCACTTTCCAGTTTTATATACATCCTGTTTGTTGCATAAGTGTGTTTGACACTAATGGTGAGTATCCAAGCCTTGGTTCAAACATAAATTTTGATAACAAATTATATTTGAAAACTTTCTAGGTTAACACCTTCAGAGGTTATTTATATTTATTTTTGAGATTAAGGTTCTGAAAGTAACGAAATATCAATAGTTATAGAAGATTTATGATACCCCTTCTAGAATACATATTCATGAAGATATATCAGTTCATTTGTTTATTCTTGGCAGGATTCACATCGCCCGGCTTTGTTTGAGCCCTTATTTGTATAAAAACCAGAAGCTCATAAAGTTTTCTATTTATAAGTTATAAGGAAAAATACGAAACGAACACAATATGCTCAAAGGCAACATTTTGTATATTCTGTAAACAGTTCAGTTTTAAATATTTATGATCATAAATTTGATTATGTAGTTATCACGATTATTAGTCACTTATCACATATCTGAGTAAGGAAGGCATTATATCTTTCAAATAACAACATAAAAGTTGATTCTGAAGACAAGTAAATTAATAATAATATAACCGGTATAGAGGTTTGTGAGAATCAACTCATTTTTGCTTAACCAAAGAAAATTAACAGTCTTTACGTATAAACAGCTTACATAGCAGCTTTCATACCTTCCTGACGATAGAAATCTATATGATGACTTAGAATTAACCTGCACGATGTTTAGTAATGATATTCGTTTAAGATAGGCACTAACGTCATGTTCTCACTTTGACGTTACATCTGACAACTGTTCATATATTTTCGTCTTGACTCTTGAAATTCATCAATTATATGAGGCCTTGGTTATCCGGTCTGTTACTAAGTTATTCAAATGTAATGAGTTACGCTTGGTTAAATTTTAGTTTAACTGAATTCTAATCATGTTTAAATTACTTCACAATATGACAGAAAACTAAAGCCGTGATAAGACAGGTATATTATTCTACTCACATTGATTACAAGAAACTTTACTCATTCTTTACAGAACTGTCAGTATAATGAAATCTAGCTGATAAAGCCGACAAACACTCACTAAGTATCTAATATGCCGTATATTTAATAAAAATCAAATTATAAAATGCATACTTTTATCATCAGTTTTATCGTTTTATCTTTGTTACCTGACAAATCTGATAAAAAGCATGAAGCTAAATAAAAATGGCTTTGTTTAGCATATTCACGGTTGATTTCACTTCTTCATTGTAATTTGGGTAGTTAACACTGCAATCAATAAACAAATAAAACGTTCCTGTTTAGTCACGTGGGCAAATGTGACACATTTATTGATTACTTTTTATTATAAAGTTGGATTGTTTAAATAGTTTTCACAAAAATCATGTTGATTAGTACTAAAGTTAGCTAATAGTATATGGCCTAAACGATGTCAAAAAAGCATGCTACATTCAACTAAATGACACTTTTGTTTTGAGGAGACAGGTAGCCAAACGCATCTGAATCTATCACTTAGTGTGATATACCATCGTTCAGGAGTGGATAATTAACTAAAGATACCACAGTAGTAGTGTAAGCTAACTGGTTTTTCACGATTCACTTACATCTAGCCACACATTCACATCTAGTGGGGGAAAGCTCTGTCTCTATATCGTATATATTGTATTGTTTTCGGTTTGATTTATACTAGTAATGTTGTACCTTGAAAAAGACCATTTCTTTAGTTTGAGCTTCGTGCCTTTACTCTTTTCTAAATTAACTATTTTCAAATCCACTAACATTCCGTTTCTGATTATGTTACTATGGAAATTATCCTAGGACTTTTATTAATTTTCACTTCTACTATTTTTCTCAACTTAATTTAATCACGTTTACTAAATATAAATTGGTTTATGCAAGTGCTTACTTAGGTTATTACTAAGTTGCATTTCACTGAATCCTAAAATGTCGCTTAAATTAGCAATCCAGCTAATATTCTACATGTTACTATTTTCAGTCCATTAGTGCGGTATCAACATGTTAATGGACCGCTTATTTACTAGTATGAATAACATTCACATGCATACGTAAATTTCTTTCTAAAATAATAAAAAACATTCTGAAATTAGTTGTCCATTTTATTAAATTCTGATTGACATTTACTAAAACATAATCATAAATAACAGGGTTACTCAAGTATGTGTTTCTAGCATAAAGGAAGTGATTTGGCAAACTCACTACTTGTTATTTGTCTCTCTATTGAGTGTTTTTGTAAAATGTAACGAAAACTTTGTAAAAATATAAACATCTACTTACGTTACTATAATTATAATCCAATGTTTTATGTATCAATTTCATTAATTAGTTGTTACAGGCTAAATATATACCTAGATACAAGTTCCAGTTTTAGAGGTATTATATAAATAGGCGTACTTATATTCATCGTCTAAGTGAACAGTAATGCTTAAAAATAACGTTGTTGCTGGATATTTTATAGATATGTATCCCTAGTTTTTTTAATTTGTGAAGTGGTAGAAGATACTTATAGTTATAACAACTAAGAGGAAACTAGTAGCAATTTGATCTAAATAAGCATAATTAACATGGGAAAGTATCTTTGAATAACTTTTAAAAATTCAAAATTTAACTTCCTCTTGGAAAAAAATATGTTGGCCAAATTATTTTTATATTTTGGTTTATTACGTTGATTGCCTGTCAAATTATTACGGATACATTATGGAATATTGAGTACTATAATAATAACCAACATCTATCATACAATCTTAATAATCAGTCATACTGTTAACACTCATGAGTGTTCTAATAGATTCATCAAAGAAGTTTTAATGAAAACTTCGAAGACATGATTTGAATTCAATAAAAAAAATCAATATTCCTTTGGAAAATCTGCTAGGTAATATCGAAATTCAGACACTGTTTATTATTTCATAGGGCGACAAAAATGGCAAGAAATGCTGCTGTTCAGTTCATAAAAAAGTTTCAGACAACATTTGCCAATGTTTGGGTGACACTGTTAACTAGTTGGGTCATTGAAGAAAGAAATCGGATTACAGATGTTTGAGTCACCATCATTGTCATCATCAATGCCTGTTACCCTAAGTGGAGGATAGGCCGCCCACCAGCATTCTTCAACCAATTGTGTCCTGAGCTTTCCTTTCCAGCTCTTCCAAAGTGCTGTTCATTCTCTTCATGTTTGTTTCCTATTCCGACGCAATGTGTTCCTGGGTCTTCCTCTGTTTCTTTGGCCACTAGGATTCCAAGTCAGTGCTTGTCTTATGACACAGTTTGATAATTTCCTCAATGTGTGTCTAATCCGTCTCCAACGTCTTTTCCTAATTTCTTCCTCGGCTGGAAGTTGATTAGTTCTCTGCCACAGAAGATTGTTGTTGATGATATCTGGCCAACGATGTCCATTTTATTTCGAGAGTGTCTTCAGATATTTGAGTCATCATGATCCAGTCGATGACCAGTAGGAAGAAGAAGGGCGAGAGTAAGCAGCCTTGTCTGACATCGGTTTTCACTTCGAATGAATCTGTGAGCTGACCTCCATGCACGATTTTACAATGTAGTCCATTGTAAGAGTTCCGTATGATGTTGACTATCTTCTCGGGTACGCCATAATGTCGTAGAAGGCTCCATAATATTCTCCTATCCACACTGTCGAATGCTTTTTTGTAGTCGAGGAAGTTGATGTAATGTGGTGAATTCCACTCAATTGATTGTTCAACAATGAACCGTAGAGTAGCGATTTGGTCGGTACATGATCAGTCTTTACGTATTCTGGCCTGTTGATCTCGGAGTTGGGCGTCGACTGGGTCCTTTATTCTGTTCAATATCACTCTGTTGAAGACCTTTCCTGGTACTGAAAGTAGAATGATGCCTCTGTAGTTCTCACAATTACTAAGACCGCCTTTCTGTGATATCTTGATGAGGTACCCTTCTTTCCAGTCTGCTGGCACTAGATCTTCCTCCCAAATCTTCCTGAATAGAATGTGGAGTATCTTTGAAGTTGTTTCTATATCAGTCTTCAATGTCTCCGCTGGTATGTTGTCTGGTCCTGCTGACTTACCACTCTTGATTTGTCTGATGGCCATTTTGATCTGTTCGACTGTTGGTAGGTCCACGCTTATAGGGAGATCCGTGGCTGCTGCTTTAAGAGCCAAATTCCTAGACTGGTTGGCCTCTGAATACTGACTTGTGTACACTAATCACAATTAAGATATTTGACAAATTAATTGGGGTTTTAATGTAAGGTGACTTGATTATCATTTGCTTTTTAATTTGGTATCATTGTATAATGAGTGTCTACAAAATTTTATATGTAAAATATGAGTTCATTTGAATGTAATTACAATAATTGTGATGGATATAGTTAAGTATAAGTCTAAAAGTTCTCACTCGCCTACCTGTTAGGACAATAATACCTCAAAAGATTACTCATTCATTTATGGTCTGGTGGTTTTGTACAAACACCTTACAAAGTATAATCTATGAATTTTAGTGATTTCATTTTGACATAAATATACCGATCGCATTCATTGATTTGTAAATATTTTCGTAGCTAAGCAAACTTAATTGAGTCACTTTGAAGGAGTACACAGTTATTTGGTACGTAGTGACAACTAGCAAACAAAATTTGAAATTAGACAAAAAAACTTGTAAAGCATATCATGCAGATGACTGTTGGTTATAATCACTGCAGAAATTCGAAAATATAACTTTACAATTCTTAGTTAAAGTGCAAGGGTATTTTATATGTATGCCATCACAAAGTAAGCAATTATTTGCTTTGAAAACAGACATTAGCACTTGTCTTCTACTTTACCAAGGTATTGGGGGTATAAATCATACAGGTATTTGTACAGCTTTCCCCATGTTACTTGACAAGACATTAGGCTATGGATTCGGCTGTTTTGGTTACTTACAGAAATGAGGCGATTTATTAAGATTCATATAAGATCAATATTTAATAGATACCCGGCCTAAATAAAAAAGGTAATCTACGGGATTTTCGTAACATCACTCTAATATAGAGTACGGTTTCGGCAGTTACAGGGATGAAACAATTTAATGTTACAAGATTAGGTTAATATTTAAGCAACTCTCAGTGTCTTTTTTCGCCCTATCTAAATTTTAGGTGTATTGGTTAAAAGATGGAAAACGTGTTGATGCTAAATCATTTCCGCACATCATAATTAATGATTATAATCATTTAATCATAGAGAATACGACAACTTCAGACAGTGGAAATTACACTTGTGTAGCAGCCTGTCTTAATGGTGAGAAAAGACGAGCAGTTGCTCGTGTCAATATTTTTCGTAAGTTCGATTAATACAGTTACTTTGAATTGATATTTTCACTCATGGTACACTGTTATTTTTCCAGTTTGTTGCAATAATTTTATCACGTTAAACAACAAAATATCTACCATACAAACCAAGGAGAGTGAAATTTTCTTCCTCGTTTATTAAATAAGAGTAGTAACCGGTCCTTTTGTATACGACATTTAACAATATCAAACTTGTTTCGTATCTTCTAAAATAGACAAATGTTAATTCAAACATTTTATTGCTGTTGAGCTCTCCACCTCATTGATTAGAGTTTTACATACGAGTAAATTCAGATAGACAAGATAAATACACATTGCTTTCCCCAAATAACTGAAAGCTTTTGTATTTAGGGAAGTTTTAAAAATTACTAGCGACCACTTTTACCAAATGGATTAGGATTTGTTCCCAGCACTTTAAGAAACAAGCTAATTGTTGCCTTTTTAATATTGAGTAATACGTACGTTCCGTTGAAAACAAATTTATTCAGGTGTTATTCATTATTCGTTGTGAATCGTGCATGGAACTGACTCATATGAGATGACGAATGTGAATGTAAGCTGTGCGCAATTATATTTTCGCTAAAATCGTCAGTAAAAGTTGCTTTAGATAATTCAACGAATTACTGTTAATGATTGCGGAGGAAAGTAATTCAGCATTACTTCCAAGGTAGCTTCCTCTAATTTGAACAGAAAAGTATGGGTAGTATGTGTATTGATATAGAAAGTATTTTATACTCTACCAGGTTTTCACATTCATTTAAAATAATCGTCATCATATTACTCAACAATCATTGAAAATTATATTTATCCCTACTCATTAGTTTTCTTAATGGTGCAGAGTTCTCCGAGTTGAGTGGTCTATAGGCAGAGCTTTTATTATCATTGTTCTGGACTTTGTGATAAGCGGTGGTTTTACCGAAATCACTGTTTTAAAATCTAGATGCTAGTTACTAATTACTTTTAAACATCACTATAATGTACTTCTCAAGAAAATCTTCTACTTATTGCCTTCAGCTTACAATTCTGCCATAAATCGATCGGTGGGTGATGAATTAAATAGCTGGGGTGAATGGGGAGCCTGTAATAAATTCACAACAGAAGAAAACAATGCGAGAACAATTTGTCAGCAAACTCGTTACCGCATATGTGCAAATCAAATAACCTCGAAAACTGAATTGAAATCACATGATGTGAACTACCCAGTAACCGACCAGTGTCCTCCACCTTTATTTCAGACAAGAAATTGCTCTTCAAATCAGTGTGTTAGTAAGTAGAATTCTGATTGCCTAGACCCGTGGTTTAAGTTAATATTGTCCTCATTCGAGCAGTAATCTATAAATTATTAGCTGAAAAGAAATTAGTATCAGGGTTACATATAATCGGGAAAATCACCGAAATAGATGTATGAAGATATTGCGGACAATACAATACATCTGCCAATTTTTACGCTACATTTAATTGCCGGTAATGACCTTTAGTATATTTTTGGATCAATTTACCACTTATTCCGTTAGTTTAAATATTATTAAAAAAAGCAATATAATACGTCGTTTAAAATTCTTCATATCCGACGGGCTTATGTTTGTTACCATGACACTCGAATTAAAGTAACTTAATTTTCCAGGATTAAGTTTGACATTAAATGTTGAAACAGAATGTAGTTCAAAAGATTACACCAAACTGTCAATTATCATGTCACTTTGATGTTGGCTAGTATACAAATTATCATGATGGCATAACTACTGAATTTTAGAAAATTTCGTCTATTATTCAAAATTCCTAATTTATCTTTCACAATAAGTATGTGGAGTCTACTATAAACAGGAGTCGTTCTTCAGAAATCAAAATAAGATTCGAATTATATATCACCTGTTTTCTACATTATCAAAAATATCATTGCATAAAATTAGGTAAAGTAAGTTTGCCTCTCTTTAGTTGGCGATACTTTCATCTTTTAAAGTAAGTTTTAATGAAATTGCTCAATATTATGATCCTAAATACTCTTAGTTGAACTTGGCAAAAGAGTGATTAACATTATTCACTCAAGTAATCCATTGAAGATAGAAGGAAGCCATGATTCCTAAGTAAAATCATTGAGAAAACCTCAATAATATTATGGATTAAATTCATTTCTGCAATTGCTAAAGTTAAAAATAACATTGAGTATATGCCCCGAATAAACTAATTCAATCTATGCTCATCAGAGGGTACTCTAAAGCACCTAAAAGGCAGACTGTTGTTTACACAAGATCAGTTTTACTTCAGTTAATTTATGTTTTAAACGAATCTGGATCCACAGAATTTATCAAGATATTTCTTATGAATATAGCAATATTTCAAAAACATAACAGTTTATTTTATAATTAGTTGCACTCTCTTTTGTTGCAGACAAACGTTTAATTCATTCCTGAGGTAAACTACTGATAAAACATATAATAGTAGACTTACCTTAAGTAAATGCATTTACTTAATAGCCACTTAAACTTAGTATCTAACTAAGTGTGGTAAATTAAGATCATCGGATCGCAAAAGAGATATCAAAATGGCGTGTGGTCAGTTTTCTTTTAATGCACACAGTAGATTCAACTGAGTACTGTTTGTTAATGTTTATAGATCCAATAAATTTACAGAAAATTAAAAAAAATTTAAAACGTTGCTTGTCTAACAAAGATAATTTATGACTGCTTTACAGTATCCTATCCTACATAAATTTTCCTTTTAGCCTCTCTGAACAAAGCTATTCTCAAGGGGATTCATCCTTCAGACATGAAACCACCAACTACTGCATCAGCAGTATCAGGTTCACAAATGTTTAGACCTCGAGAAGTCGCAATTTATGTCGGCCTATTTTTATCTTTAGCTGTATTGTTAGCTATTATTGCCATAGTGGCGCTTATAACTAGACGAAAAAGTTTGAAATTTTCTACTGCTCGAGCTATCCATTATTCTACATGTCTCCATAGTAAGTTCATTTGTTAAAAATACAATTTTCCTCTCCCCTCCCCCTCAAAAAAGATTACGAAATATAAAGGGCTGTTTTTAAGGTTCTATGAAATAGAACAAAGAAATATCTAGCTTCCACAACAGTCGATGAATGTTAAACAAATGATTACTACAAAAGATAGATAATTAGGATTTCTGCTGTTGAACTGAATTATCCATTAAGATACCAACATACTGAAAGGTTGATATCTATAATAAAGGAAATGAGTTCTAGTTAAAATTGTGAATCAATGAGGAACAACGTATTAGAGTAAATTTAAGCTTCAGAGTAAAGACCGAGTTATTCGAAGCTTCATTTCTATGCAATGGTTATTTGTCTATAAAAGTAGTAGCTTATAAGAACAGAAAAAGAGTACAGCGAGGCTTAAACGGAAGATATGTATATCGTAAAAATGTTCTTATACACGATCCGAAAATTATAGAATAGAAAATAATTATTTTTAATGTAAATCTATATTAAGATAATTTCTAGTCGAATAGTTTTGGCGATAATAATTTGAGTTACGTATATGAAAATTGTGCGTCATGTATGAATATGAAGAGGTAAACAGTTGTTATTAATGATCAATAGTGCTGTATATTTTTCCAAATTAAAAGTGATATCTAGCTGTTCACATCCAAGTAGGAGAATTGAGTGATGCAAATTTCCACATATGAATTGTGAACAGCACACAAATTTTATTAAGTTATAACAAGTTGTAGTATAGCAGAAAATAGTGAATGATAAAGGCTGATTGTAGTGCAAAGAAATGTAAACAAATTGACCCCCAGAAGACATTGTATTGAAATTGTGGTATAGAGGCAGTCTAATAGTTTACTACGACCGCTGTTGCCAGTTTATTGTTTAATCTAATACACTATAAACGATGACAGTTTCTCCATAAACAGTCTGTTTTCCATTCAGTTGGAAGTTATTTAACTAAAAGTGTACATGACTCATATTCAACTAAGCTTGACATGACCGAACGATAAGTAAGGAGGATCACTTTATTTCACTCATAGTATTATTAATTTAGCATTATAGCTCTGATAAATGTTATTTGCCGTTTAAACTACATCACTATAAGGTTAGAAATTCATGTGTTTTGATTGTTTTTGAGCAGGTAAACGTTCACGTCGACAAGAGAAATCCAACAAGAAATCTCAGGGTAAGTTGACCAATCAGTTTGCTTAATTTGCATAAATAAACCTGAAGAGGAAAACTAATTACAACACACTTAGGAATGTAACCAATTACAATTCTAATACAAATTTTTATCAAAGTACTTGACATTTATACTGAACGTGTTCGTCGTCGACTAAGCACTGTAAACGCAAACACTGAGCTTAGATAAAATTCACTGATTAGTGGAAAGTAAAAAATTTACAGCATTTCTGTATGTCATTTTCAATGACTGGGATGTTAACATTAATCACATTTTCTCTGTTGAAGACAGAAACCAAACTAAATGGTCGTCCTAAAGGATAATTACAGTTTTAAGAACAGGAGTTTGTTCTACATCTCTCGAAACCACTGAAAATACAACTTATTTCAAGATTATGATCACTCACTTTTTGTTCCTTTCCTATATAGAATTATTAACACATTTCCGTACGTTAGTCTCATGGCGAAATATTGCTATTTTTACTGTAATAGATCAAACAGTAACGTATTCAAATCTTAAGCGTTTATCCATGTCTAGAAATTGCGTTATTTTAAGAATAAATAAGGGACAGTTATCTGATCATACATTGGTAGACAGATACTACGGCGACGTAGAAGAATTTTGCTTACGCCATTTGTCAGATACTTGTGGAAATCATAGGTTTTTTACTCTTGTCGTTTACAGTTTGGGTGAAACTTGATAAGAAATAGGTACATAAATTGCATGTATGATTTAAGAGATGTACGAATAAATTTTCTTAAGGGGTTAGTTTTCAGTTGCATTATGGTCATTCTAGAAACTGGAATTTGGAATTTACGAAATTATGCCGTATCTATTAGAAGTTCTCCAAAGTTTATTAACCTTCGTAATAAATATACACGTAATTCACTCAAGTCCCTGAATATTAAGTAAATTAATAGACTCATAAATACAAATAAAGCGATGTTGTAGCTCTCTGGAAAAATAACCTCATAACGTATACATTCAAAGCATTATAACACCAAATATTGATGTTAAAATACTTCTATCTGAATGAATTATCATCTACATGGAACTACTTATCAATGTTTTTTGATCAAGATATGTCATGTTTCATCGTGTGATCATGATGATTACTTGAGCTTAACAGGGTATACTTCACGCTTACAGATTCTTGATTCAGTTCTTGGAGGAAGGTTCGCATTTCATTTGCAAACAATCAGTACTTTTCAGCTACTAATTTGTCTATAAAGGTTGCCGTAACGTAATTTAAGGGCTTGTTACTAGACAGTTATTTTTGCAATTCGATAAAAATTCTTTTTATTTTCCAGAGTTTATAAATTTACGTTTATAAAAAAAACATCGAAATTTTCCATTCCCTTTTCCACCTTTTATAGATTTACTGTTGCCAGGAGATCTCACTCAAACTATGATTACCATAATAAACCCAGGTGTAGCCGATTCACAAGGCCAACAGAAAATGAATAGACTTAATCCAAGTTATAACGCCAACAATATTAATGGTAAGACCATTGGACCAAACGTAATGAATGGTACAGTTGGTGGTATTCAGTTCCAACATCAATACAACTCTACAGTTGGACAGGGTTTGGTCTTTTCAAATGGAACATCTTTAGGAACACCAACACCACTTTTGGCAAACTTACAACCACCTCCCGCTCCACCTCCACCTCCACCAACTCCGCCGCCACCATTACCTGGATCTCTGCCACTGATTCCAACTACAACAATTAGTTTCGATGGTAGTAATGAAACGTCAGATATTTCCGGTTATGTTGGGTTTCCGAGTACCTTACCGAGTACACAACATTTTATGAATTCAGCACCTTGTCAAGTAAATGGATACTTAACCACGGCCCCTTATATACAAACAAATATTGGATTTAATAATCAAGTAGTAAATTCAATGGCTGAGTAAGTATTTACTGGATATATTCCAATGTCATTTTATTTCACTTATTATCTTGATAATAAAGACCACTGTAGTAAGTTTAAGTAGAAAAAAAATTGATTGAAATATATACCCATACAACATTAAAAGTAATACCTCGCTTTTTACATAAAAATAACGAAAATATGTGATTAGATATGAAATGATAACAGTCAACAAATGACTAACAAATTTTCACAACAAACAATAATCCCTTCAGGTCTTTTTGGAAATACATTTATGTGATGAATCCTTCACTAGACTATTGGCACAATATCAAGTCATCTGCTTTAGTTAAGCAGAATACTATGAAAATATATAAACAGACTTATGAAACAAAGAAAATGTTTGGTGTTTTAGTATTCGTGAACTATATACTAAGTGTTGGTAGGAAAATATTCGTGTTATCCCATAGGTAAAAGCGATTACCTTAAACTACTATAGCAGAATTGTGTATTCTTGGTCCTCATCATGTTGATTCTTCATAGATCAAGCACAAATACAAGCAACATTCTAATTCATTAAAGTAATAATTGTTATTTTTCATTCATTTGGATTATTGCGGACAAATACATGCTAATGTTTTTCCCTTAATATTTAGTCAGTATAGCTCTGTTTTTATTCAAATAGTAATTTACACTACTATGCATGAAAAAGTAGATAATACCTACGGATGTGTTTAATGGAGAAGTCATGTTCAACATGATGTTTGTTATCTACATTCGCTGCTTAAATGAATCAAAAAGTTATATATATATTAATAACTGATTAAATTTGTAGTTACTTAAATCTTACTACAGTTTTATAACGTGATTGCTTTAAGGTGATAGTTAGGACAATGCTCGATACTGAATGCTCACTACTTTCTGTTGATTTAATATTTTGAACGAACTAGTTACCTATAGGTGTCAGTGTAATCAACTGTTTGTTACAAAGACACCGTTTCTGAAAACTTAATGCTATGTTGTACATTTATGTTCTAAAATAAACTGAAATTTTATGGTCTTTGAGTTGAAGTGCTCTCTTTTCTTCGGCTGTTTTGACTTCTTTAAAGTAAATTCCATTTTAATTTTGTGATAAACAAGTAAAAATGTATCATCTTATTAAGAGTTTCCTGAAAGTTTGCAAAATAGTTGATGTTTTGGTTCATGATTCATAGAAACCACGTAGAGAACAGATGGGTAGCAAGTACTTCCTGCTTATATCGTACCGCGACATGCGTTTTCTTCTAACAACTAGGTTGACAGAATTCGGTCACCAATATGAAAGAACTTGCAAACATCAAACTGGTCACACCACAGTAACCAACTAGTGTATACAACTCATTCCTGAAAGGAGTCAGACTCAGCCTGAGTAATAATAACGGTTACAGACTGTGGAGCTGAGTTTACTGGGGTCGAATTACCAATCGAGCAGATGTATCACTCAGACGAGCACCGAATAGCACGGAACTAAGGTCCTAGATCCCCTGTAGACCTCCTTCATTACAAGTTTCCGTTTCTTCTGACTTTAGCCTTCAGGTAGCACATACTTTATGTTCATTGAATTATTCATATACATTATTGGATATACTTGAACATCTTTCTTATTTACCTTATGAAGACTATATAATCGTAAAGTAACAAATTCAGGTAGTTTAAAGTGTTCAAAGAGGAATAGATATTCAAAGATGGAAAATGAATCTGTTATTAAGCATGACCTCTATGAACATTTTTATAAAATTAACTATTCATTTGCACTTAGTGAGTAGGAATTTTTTGAATGTTACGAATCATTCTACCTCACACAAATAAATGGATTCTTAAATGCTAATTAATTGTCTGCCTCAATTAAACTATTTCCAAGTTTCAAATATTATGAACATATTCAATTATCTACTTTCTTTGACTAATGTCATCTTTGAAGACAGTGTCAAGACTATTTTAACTCATATGACCTTTGAACTTGTTGTCTTTTATTCTCTCTTCAAAGCGATTTTTTAGGGCGTGTATTTTTCAGTTTGATTTTATCATCAGTCTTGCTTTCTGTTCACAGATGAAGCAATTATGTTAGAAATAGGGAGAAAAAGTTCTGACGACAAAATCATTAATGATTATAGATTTGTGTAACCTTATGAAGTTTGAGGAACTGAAATGAAACCCAAGTGTTTTCTCGCAGTTAATAGCATTCAGATTGACGCAGACTTGTAGAGTTAACAAACTTTATAATTACCTCAAATCGTCAGTTTTCTTAGGTGAAAATAAAGCATTTTTGTTCTAAAAGTAATTGCAAGTAGACTAATTGCCAATCTTAAGCTCTAGAAATAGTCACTGTGTATTATTAATTAACAATCTTTGTAAGTATTATTATGATTCATTGTACCGTAGCATTTGTGTAAAAGCGAAATCTTTAGACTTTATGTTGAATTAAAAACAATTTTGGTTGTTGATTTCGAATTGAATTTTAATATATAATCATAAATCTGATGTGGGTTGGAGTTCCGTAACAGTTACCAAGCACCCTATTTAAGTCAATATTAAAGGTCAAATAAATATCAGTAAGTATTCATAATTCAAAGCATTCTTGATAAAACAAATTTGCACATTAGCAACTATGCTGTATCATAGATATGGACATATATGTTGAAAACAGTCTGTATTGGATTTGTTTCCATAAAATACTCTTATGGAAAAACCCTGTATGTTTGCAATAACTATCTTATTTCTTTCTCCACAGACCTACATATGTTGAGTCAGAAGTGGGTCAGCGAAGAATAACGTGTCTGTCAAACTTCCCAACACCTTTGGTTGTTAATAATTCTGGTGGACCAATTGAGAGCTCCTCTGGTCCTTCACCAGCTAATACAGGCACAACTGTTACTGCTATTGGATCAGGCAATGGCGGAAGTAGTAACGGATCAGTAGGACTACCTATAAATGGATGTCTAACAAACAAAAGTCCTAATAACTATAATACGAATTTTTTGAGAGTGGAAATTGATGAATACAACGATATATGCGGACCAAAATCTGGGTTATATCACGAATTATCTTTAGACGGTGGTTCATCTGATCAATCATTTTTATGTGAATTTAAAGATCCTTTAGATTTGGATACAGTTGTGCGTACCACTATATCGTGCAATGGTGATCAACTAGCTTTGGTGCAATCAGGTATTCTCGTTTACTTTATTGTTTTCTGGTAATTAGTACTGTTTACTTACTAACGGAAATATGATTGTGGTATATTATATATTCCAAACCTTTAGATGCTTAATATTTTGATGACTTAGTATTTGATACCTAAATAACAACATTTTCACTCTTGTGTCACGCAAAGTGAGAATTTATTACTAAGTTATATTGCATTTAAGATGTATAGACAATTTCAACTCTGGTGAGAAAAACGCTTTTAAAGATTACGAATAAGCGTGAGGGATTTTGATTTATTGATGCATAAGTGGAGGTCAATATAGTTATATATACTCATTTGATTGGGAAACTAAACGCATAACATGTTTGTAAGTAGCACATAAATTAATTTACTTTATATATTTTAAGAAAAAAATAGGTTCCTGATCATTTTTAGGTTACTTAATAACTTATTTTCACGTCAATCACATAACCACAATAATTGCAACAGCATAGAATAGGTCTTTTACCTTTCATGATTCTCCAACAAAACTTTATTGCCTTATGCCAGCTGAATTAACTAACCTGTGTGCTGGTAGAGAAAAAATTCCATCATCCTGGATTTAACTTTGAAATATTTTACACTCAACAAAATTCGGAATTAAGCGAAATTGATGACTAATACTATTTGATTTTCATATAACTGTTTCTCATTATCATCTAAATGAGCTGAAAAACGTTTGTTTTTAATAAATGAAGTTTAATAAGATGTTTAATAATGTGTTATTTTCGCAATTAATATTTAAGCTTATACGCTTAAATTTACCCTAAATTTTACTGTTTTTCTTCTTACCTACTTTCTGTCAATTAATCTTTCTGTACATCTTAACACAAACTGCACGGTAAATATGAATGTCGAATGGCAAATATGAATGGTATTATTATTCTCCTAATTCTAACGAAATATACATAAATGCATCACTGGTAAACAGGTGTTTTCCTAACCATACCACAAGGTGCAATTCAATCGAATTCGCTAGTTGAAGTCTATTTGGCAATATGCAGAGAAGATAAACACCGTCCCACTTTAAATGGTAGGATACTTTTTTTCTAAGTAAAAAAATGCTATACTGTTTAATGAATATATTTGGAGGAAATTATTCTGTTTTAAATGTCCTTTAGTAATTCAAAAATACTTGATCAACTAATTAGCGATTGGTCCGGTTTATTCTGAGCAACTACCCATCATAAATATCATCAGTTTAGGTATGGAAATAACTAACTGATTACGTCGAAAATTACAGATATCGACAGATAGTTGTTATGTATCCACAAGATAATGTACAGATATTTTCCATTCCGGTAAAAATGCTTTATAACATTTTCTATCTTGATAACTACTTAGCTTACCATAGAGAGATTTCAACTACTAGACTAAATGACTAAGAAGGAGAACCTACTGGATGTCCTTTATTGATTTTTAGCGGACTGAAATATTCTAGTCAACCATTAGTAATCAACTGTGAATCTTTTCATTACCTTAATTCAACTGACGACTTGGGTGTGCATTTAAAAGTAAGCGAAGAGCATACAGGTTCTCGAACAGATAACACTAAAAGTTTACTAAATCTGCATAAAACGTAAAATAAACATACCCTTTGGAGAGTACTAAGGTGATTGCTCACAAAATATCATTTCAAAATTCCGAAAAATTTTCTATTCGATTAAAGTACTTCAACTGATTAAGCGTGTTTATGAAAGCGCCAGGATGTGAATAATTCATTGTAAATTTAAATCGTTAATTTTTTTAACTGCGAATATTTTATAACTTGAATCAGTAAGAAAGTCAAAATATGGTCTAAACAAAATATCTTAAAAAAAGGCTTGTTAATTGTTTTCCAACTACATCTATGGAAAGATCGTTTTGTTTCCAATTATTAGTAAAAGTTAGTTTTACATCTATGAAATAGGTTATTTGCTTAAAACCAACAATAACCGCGTTTATGCTTCGATTCTGACAAAACTCACCCAACAACTAAAAATGTTCTATTTTAAACCCTGTTAACTGTGATGAAAAAAATAGAAAATTAATAAGCCGCTGCTTCAGCGCCCTATTTAATTGTCATAAGGAAGAAATCACCGTTTGTTAACTTTGCAATTATATCACTATTAATTATATCAGGTTCACTAGCCTTATCACGGTACTGTTGAGTATACTCTTACTTTATTTGAATAGATATATATTGAAGTAGGTTAGCCTGCAGGTATTTTAAACCCCACTAATTTACAGGAAGCGAATTTGTAATACATTTGTTTATATTCATTACCTCATGTTGTTATATAAGTTTCACAATTATATCGTCCACCTGGAGATTCAGTGAAAAAATCTGTTTTGTTTTTCATACTTGATTAATTGTATGTTAAAAATTGTTTAATTTCCTCGTCAACCTAATATTTGAAGAAATATTAATTCACCCTAAAGGCATTACGTCTACATTTCTAGTTGCTGAGTCACAACAACCTAAATGCTAATTTTGCTGACTATGCACCAATGCAATAATTGCTTTTAACATAGCAACCGGGTCCGAAACAAAATATCACTTTTCTCCCTTTATTGAAAATAGATTAATGTCAGAGTGATGAGCTAAGCTGTTTTAGAACAAAGTGGAGGTCAGATTTATGTTTAAAAAATATTCTAAAGAAATGATATTTTTGATGAAATAATCATTACTTTTTTTGTTCAGAATACAATTAAATGATGGGAGTTTGAGGACAACCATGAGATAAACTGCCATTAAGTTTTACGACTTATCATAAATAGGAATCGGTAAACTTGAAAATTGGCTCTACATACCTTAGTTCTGCAACACAAAAATCAACGCTGGACAACTTCAGTAGCCTAGATATTCTTGCCATTTACTGATGGCAAATGAATCCCAGTCATGATACTCTACATTACGATCTAACTTTATTCATTGCCTACAGTAAATTCGGTCCAGTTTGTAGTATATTTTCCTCAAGGTAGCAGCTTACTCTTTACAGGAATAAATATGAAAAACCGACAGGTTTGTAAGGTTATAATGTCAGTCATTTTCTAAAACATCGTCTATGTTTATGCATCTCTGACATGACTACCAATTTTATAATGCGTGAAGACATTAACAGCCAAGCAATTTGAAAATTAAGTGGGTATTTCTGTCAAATCTCACTGCAGTTGCTTATAGTTTTTAATAGAAAGAACAACAATGTGCATTAAATTTCCTAATAAGTGCATCTCTGATCAATCACTATTTACATGCAAATAAAGGAGTTCTCCAAAACACAAATTATAATCAAACTCAGCACAATTAACTCAAGAACTAATCTCGTATCCTAAATAGTATTGTACACACAAAAGCTTTCGTTGACTGGTGACATGAACTAAATCTTTAAAATGCAAATGTTATACTGTTTTGCTACAACTGTCCAACGGTTTTTGAAAACAACATTTAATGGTTTAGATTAGATCTATGGTCTTCTTGATCACTGAAAGTAGTAATCTACTCATAAGGTGCATTTCGAGGTGGATGACGAATTTATGAATTAGTTCCATAAGTTCTTACGTACTCAAGTTTTTCGTTGTGAGACTCATTATTTCAGTTTACCTAGCAGTCAACTCAGCCTAGATGTTTAGTGTTGGGGGGGGGGGTGGGCGTGTTTCTAAACACCTGATTCTCGTGGTTTACAGGTTAGAACTGTGACCAGTATTCAATTAATATAGCTTTTTATTCAGTGATATTGAGCTATGATATCAATTCAATAATTTATACGCAAATAAATTTGTCTTCTACAATAAAGATTACTAAATTGTCTATGCTACATCTAAATCTATCATCTGGATATAAATGGCACTCTGAATTAAGGAAATGCCGATAGAGTTACATATAAATATGATAACGATAGGCTTTTAAGTGAGAAACTATTTCATACACATTTCTGCCAGTCCCGTTTGGTATACCACAAGTAACATATGAAGACTATGAAAAACTTAATAACAAGCTGCATTTTAGTTTTGTTTTATTTTTTACTGTCTATCAGTATATAAGTAATGCAATATACGCAACAGTTAAAAATGAAAGACAACTCGTCGTTCATAAACGTAAAATAATCATAAATAAGAATATGCTTCATACCATGATAAATTATTAAGTAGGCTAAAGTTGCTATGCTTCACGAAGACTCAAAGCCATAATAATAGTGTATAACCTGTATAACACTAGTTTTAATTATTGTTGTGAATAATGAAATTATTTGGCAATTCGGACTCTTTCCTAGCCCATCTTTAAATGATATACAATTGTCCTGTTGACATTAGTAGGAGTTTCATTCAAACACACAATCAATGTGCTCGATATTTTCCGGAAATCGTCGTAGATATGTTGTTAGATATTCAAAGTAAACCATGTAATTCTCCAGCCCTTATTCCTGTTCCACTTAGTTTTAAATGAGTTGTTATGTGATTCGTCACTGATTACTAAGATTAAATAATATGTCGATCAACCAAGTACATTTTTAAAACGTTATAATCCATAAAATGTACTCCAATAAGTAGCAATTTATTAAATTCCTCATTACTATCTAGTTTTGCTTCACAAAATGATATCCTTCACAATATTTTTATTGTTATGATCAAGCTGGAAAACACTAATTAGGTAAAGTGAAATAAATCTTGAACAGTGGTCATATTTATTTAGTGGTCTACATTCTGTTTTTGGTTCGTTATTATTGTCACTAGGTATCCTGCCGCATAGTAATTATTGAATCTTACCTTGATCAACGAATATTAAACGTGCTCTGAATTCTAAATCAAAACATATGACTAGTAACTTTTCAAGCTCATGTTTACAGCTTCGGGTTTGCTTCAATTAATAATAGTTGACTTATAAATGTTTTTTAGCACTTAGCAGTGATAGAGTACTCAAGTGAGCCTAATAATTAGACTGATTACAATCATGTCAACGGTAAACGGACTCGAAAACAATGTGTCAGAACCAAGTCAAACTTCACTGTATGGCATCAAAATCCATCAACCCAGCTTCTCTAAATCGATTCCACCATATTTTGGTTATATTTTATATATTTAATCCCACAAATAATCAGTTATTTTAAGAAGTTTGTAACCCAGCAACGGGTTTTAGTAAAGCAAACAAAAGCATTCGAAGTTATCCATTAATGTTTTTAGTAGTATTATCAACCATACATATAAAAAAACTTCATCCAGCTTGTTTTTTTTAATTGTAACTAAACAAAACTTTAAAATTGCCATAGATATAGGTAGGGAGTTTTCAGAACATGTGCTTCATTTTGATAGTGTATCAAACTTTATGTGGAATGGATTTATGTTTGTGCATGTATATACTTGTTCGTATGTACATGCAGACGTGCACGATGTTTCTAAAGCTTCACTTTTTGCGCATAAATAGTAGATATACTTAACTGGACTAAGCCATGGAAAATGCATACAGACTAGTTGTGCATAATGTTTTCTCACATTTTCTCTAGACATAATAATAACAGCAATTAAGTTTTTCTGACTGTATTATTCAGGAAAAATCTTAAAGCGTATGAATAACAGTGAGATTTTGACCGATCCATGCTTCGAATGGTAACTTTTGTTGTGATTAATGTTAAGTTGCTTTAAGTTGCTTCATTTTTAATAAAATTCGTTGACAAGATTTGTTTTTGTAAATGTTGGGAAACATTTTTATTACTGCGACGGGAAGTATGGATAACTGAAAAATTGAGTTTGATATACTTCCATAAAGTAGGTCATAATTAACTATATAAGTACTAGCACTGGAAGTTTTATACGTTTATAATTGCCGTTGGGACGGCTTTAGTCCGAGGAATCTGATCTATTCATTAGTAAAGTTGCTTATATTTGACTTCACTAAAATAAAATGTGAAAGTTCGATTATCATCACACAAAATGATATTCATTGATACAGAAACATCAAATCGCTTAGTCAAATAACTCACTTTGAATTTTTTCGCCAGTATAACTGTTGAAGAATAAAACAGCTTCATAGTTTGAGGATTGTAGTATTTGCAGGCTTTGTCCTGTTCATGAGTGTCCATGGGTAGTAGAAGTTAATTGGTTGTGATAGCAAATTCAAAGCTCGGTAAAACGAATGACTGATAACACTCAGGGGTGGTGATTCACATGTCAAGTCGATCCAGTTTCTATTCAAACATGACAGAAGTATTTATCATTTTTCAAATTCTGTAAGCTATTAGTTGACCAGATTGAGGTTCTAAATCACAATAAATCCAAGTACTTGCATCAACTGTAGCTTATCGTGAGACCAAACAGCTAACCTATCTGTTTTTGCCAAATAGCTTTATGAAAACAGTAATGAGTTTTGCGTGCATAAATATCATTAACAATAGGAAAATATATCAACGAAACTTAGATGGGTAATGTTTTCACTTATCCTGTTTGAGCAGCTTCCCTCATCATGGTTCATCATACGACTCATCATTTAAACAAAATTACGTAAATACTGATGATGAAAACTAGAGAATAACTGTGTCCTTATACTTTGGCAACACATTATTCTCGGTTGATCTGTAATTGGAAATTATTAAATAGGGTTTTGCGTCCGTAGTTTAGAATGAACAGAAGTTTGATAAAACTAATGTACACTATTTTTTGGGGTGACATCAGTAGTGTTTGATAATTCACACTATATATTTTCTGCTTGTAAATATGTCTTAAGAAGCTATTTTGCATCACCACATCGAAGTCAATAATAAGCCTACTTTAGAACAATACCGACAGAATAGTATCAAAGAAATAATTGTACGCTAAACTAGTTACTTACTATACATTCAAAACTGTTTGACAGAAAGTACATTATCTATATTACAAGCTATATTCCTGGAATATCAGCTAAATTAATTTGATAAATGAGTATTTATTTTCAATCATATATAAACTGAACACAGTCACCAAATCATCTAAGGTATAAATTAATACAAAAAATGCGCATAAAAATTACACGTACAATGTACGGCGTTTTAATCATTGATCTATTGTGAATACAAGGAAAAAGAAAAGGATAGAAAAATTAACTATACATATTATTTGAAAAAGGGGTACCACTATTATATTCTGTTATAGGATATCTTAGGGATTGTAAATTATATTGTTTTTCCTCATAAATTTTCGTTTGTTAACGACTACTATGGTTTTTTTGTTTTGTCACTCATTCAGATAAAATAGACATTTGCTAGGATGACTAATGTAATGTTTATTTAACTATGGTGAATATAGCCCAGCAATATTAAGTTCCATACCATAAGATTTAGTTTTATCGACAATGAGGAATAGTCATGGTGTTTCGGAATCATATAACAGACTTCATTCAATTCATTGGTGTGTTCAAATCAAATGAGTTACTCTTCCTCGAATAAGAAAAGTAAATGTGGTGAATGCCTCAGGATATGGCATTAAAACCACTTTACTGAGTTGTCACTTAGTCGACAGTAAGCATAAAATGTAACACAACATGATTACTTTGAATAGATGAAGTGAGATTCCGTAGATTAAAGTTAAGAAACACCAATCATTAGTAAAATGATGGATTCTAACCATGTTCTTAATATTTGGGAATAAGGCAATCAAAAATTTTGGTAAGGATACGGTAACTATATACTATTTAGAATCATTTCAGATAACAGAAATTTGTCTTTTACTTAATGGGAAGTTCTTTTAAGGATAATTGATTTCTTATCATATTAGCAGTTAAAGTAAATCGTTACTTTAGGTTTTCTAATAGCTTATTTATTTTACTTCACATTTCAAATCTCACTACATTCTTAAATAATAGACACCCTAATATCACGCTAAATAGTTGTAAGTCCTTAAAACCGGGGTAAAAGTCTTAACTCTCCATTCAAATTTCATTGTAATAATAAAAACGAGAATATCTAGTTCGGTCTACAGCAGACTCGGAAAGGTCGTATGCATTCACGTCAGGTTAGTTCTATTTTGGCATTTTCGCGGCATATATATATATATATATATATATATATATAAGGCTTTAGTAAGAGTAAAATTGAATTTAGATAGTGGAATTCATTTTAAGTTTCTAATACTAAGATACCCTGAATATCTCTGTCTAATCCATCCTGATGTGAGAAAGTCTGCAACATGACGTTTGATTATCGATATTTAAAGAACCGTAGTATAATAATAATAATAGTAAATGTTTACTATTGTTCAAGCTACAAGTGGGCTAAGAAATGAAATATCTTTTTAGACGTCAACTTTAAATACCGATGTTTACGAGAAAATGAAAATAGTTGAAGTTGAAAGAAAAGCCCCACAAGCAGTTGTTTCAATTTGAAGTTGGATTAGTAAATAGATCTACAGCTCTAAGTCTTACATTTATAAATTGAATTGAGGATTTTAAATTGGAATATATGAAGAGCATAATTATTTTCTACTGTGTTGGGTTCGTCAACTGGTGTTTTTACACGACAGGAATTATCTTCATTGGTAATGTACATTATCCAGGTCAGAAATTCGACACCAGTTTATCGTTTATCAAGAGTTGGTGGTCACAATAAAAGAAAAGGAAGTTTCTACTCTGTTGTGAATGAGTTATTAAGTTTGTCAGTTATTCGAGCTATGAATCGGCCAGTTAAATTATCGATTTCCAGCTATATCTAACTAAATAAATCAACTAAGGCTGTGATGAAAAACCGGTTTCTTTAAAATCTGTTTACATTATAACGCATTTCATTAATTACTACTTAAACATTGATAAACCTTCATTCCTTTATTTCTTTTGCTGTTACTTCGTTACATCTTCAAAACACAATAATAAGAGCTCATTGGAGCAATTAATTCAAATAAGTTATATAAAAATAATTTCAGCTACCTACTGTGAAATGACCTACAGCTTATTTTAACTTCGATACAGACACCTCAAAACACAAGCAATCATTGTAAGCACACTGTTATTCGCCTTTCATGTGTTCGTATATGCATACCAGATGGCAAATAAATAAAATGTGACAAAGTTTAAGTTATCGTTTTTGTTACTAATAATATCGAATTCAATAAACAGTTTACTTTTGTCTGTAACTCTGTACCTTCAGATATATACGAATGTGTCTGTTTGTGTAAGATAGGGAGTTCATGTATTTATGTATATATGTTTGTGGATTCGTTGTGTAAACATTTGTCTTTAATTTAATTTTACGGACTATAGACACATTGTTTGCCTGACATAGTTAATAACTTTCGGCGCATAAAGTATATCTTCATCTCAATAACCGTAACAGGCAAACGTAAAAAAGCTGTTATAGTAAATTGAAAAATGAAACCATAAAAAGTACACACTTTTTAATTTAATCAAACGAAAAACAGATAAATTTATTTGATAAACGATAAGTTGTTCAATCCTTAATTACCCCTAGTAAGAGAAATAATGCTTACTCAACTATAATGTGTTGTTTATTAACAGGTTTTCGTTAAAAATGTAGTGTGTTCTTTTAACGTTTTATTTCATTTTCTTAATGTTCTAATGGTTAACGAGTATTTCGTACATTGTCATAACAAGAACTAAAAGTTTTTCAACTTTCATAATGAGAAAATAAGCATTATTGATGAAGATACAACAGAAACTTGAAGTCGTGAAAAGGCTTACTCAAAGTTAACGCTAAATGCTTTATAACATATAGGGTGCTCAACACTTATTGGTGGTTAAATTGTACATTATCTAGTTTCTAAATGTTGTTTAAACTTAGTCCATATGATAAGGTCGTTAAAATCTACTCTTGAGATGTGAATTAATAAGTTTAATATGCTTGATTGGAATGAATTTGATGCTGGATGCATGAAAGCTCTTTGATTATTTGAACCCGATTATTGGAATCATTAAATCAAATAAGTATAGTCCACACTCACTATTTAATTGCATTCGGGTGATAGACTATGAAATCTCACAATGTAGTTAGGTACCAGTGGGTTTTATTTATGGCGACCGGTAAATGTTACCATTCTAACGTTAACGACACCTAATGCAATACCTCTTTTCCCACAAAATGTTATAAGATAAAGTCATGTTAGAGTTTGTACTTTACCATTTAATTGTATCTATAGAAATTCATTTATTAAGTCTTTGAAATAATCAGTATGTTGTTGTAACATAAAGGGCTTTATACTCTCCGAACTTCCAAAAGGTCAATCATAACTTAAAATGATGTAAATATTATTTCAGGTAGGTTCCTTTAAGAATCCCTTGATAAAATTGATTAGTATTTTTAATACGATCTATATGGTATGCAGATAAATTTTACTGAGAGGGCATAAATTAGGCTTAATAGACTTTTTTAATCGTAATACGAGTCTGAAGACGATAAAGGCATATGCTTCCACAATCTTATCAGGTGAAAAGATTAAAAATCCTTAAATCCATAAAACGTGATTTCTATTCTCACTTACGCTGTTTTTTCCCAATTTTTCATGCATAGATCACCAAACTTTATTAAGTCCCGTTATTCAGTTTGGACCAGTGGATTTACATTTGTCAAAACCTGTACTTTTATCATTCCCACATTGCGCTGAATTAAGTCAAAGTAGTTGGCTAATACGAGTTTTAGCATTAGGGCCAAATCTGAGTCGTTCACCAAATAACTTGAATATATCAAATACAAACGGTTACAAATCTAAATACAATGGCTCACTATCAAATAGTGATAATTTTATATGGCAGGTAAGAGTTATTTTATCTTTTCATAAATTTATTCCCACTCACATATGTGTTTTTTAAGATAATGCCTTACAGAATCCTCTCATACTAGCAGATACCTTTGTAACTAGGTCTGCAACTGTTAAGTTTGATTGATATAATCCGCATTTCTAAAGAAAACATCCTTACTTCATTAACTTCAGGAAATGATTTCAATATTCATTATTTCACTACAGAAACGGAGCTCACGAAAATGCCTAGATCAAAATACATAAGTAGATAGACGAAATAGATTAACTTATGCAATTTTTTAAAAAATATAATGCATGTGAAATTAGCATCCAGAACAGTCTTTATCTACAGTACCAGTGAATTTTAAAGGACACTGGATAGATACTCCATCCTCGTAACTACAACTGAAATCCCTCATTTTGTATTGCACCAAGTTATATGTGTGCCTTAAATAATAACATAATTGTTGCTGTGCGCTAATCAACTTTGCTTGTTATTCATATCAATATTAATTCGATTAATGACATTTGGAGCACTTTTCGCTAGTGGTTTTTTGACAGTATAAATCTGAAAGAGCTAAACCGAACTCAAGGCATTTTGGTGGCTACACTAACTTTTTTTTATCCAAATCCATGGAACTGTTGAAACTGCCAACGGTAAGTTTTTCAATCTACAGCTAAGGTCAGACTATTTTAGGCTGATAATTTAGGTAGTTGAATTTTTATCTTATTGGAATAAATGTTTCTCTCTATTGCTGTTCATTGGTGTGTAAATCTATAACAGGTTAATTGACTTATCAGAACAACTATATTTTCTTACTTTCTGAAATTAAAAACAATGACGATGTGCGTAGCATTTGGCAGAAATAAGAATATATTCCTTTATCAAAACACGTTCTCTTTACAAGTAAATTGTACATTCCTTTAACTTAATTTTTCAATAGTCATTAGTGAATGAGAAGACAAATAATAGTAAAAACAGTATATAGTTACAATTTTAACTTCGTTTACCGTACTATGAGACTATTTCACCACCCTTGTAAAAGTAAACTTGACTACATTGTGTTTTTTTTATCTTTATACCTCCGTACATTACTATTCAACTGTCTATCTACTTAACAGAAATGATAACAAAATTACTTTGACAAAACTAAGCAACTGACATTTTAATCATTAATTCATTTAACTAGTTATTATTAGATATGTGCGTATGAATATATTTATACATATATAAAGTAATTTGATCTATTCTTGACAGGAGAAATGTCGGTGACTAAACATAACAATTCAATAACAACTTTCAATGCTAGTTATAATTTTTGTATTCCCTTAAAGAGATAAGGAAGTTGACACTCGTTAGAGCCTATGAATATCTTATGCCCAATTGTTTTATCGCAGTAATATTTAGGTCAGAATCATACTACTCAAATGGTCAATCATTTCCCTTTTCATTTTAGATAATCTATTTTCTCTTTTTCTTTTTCTAATCCTGTTGTAAAGCTAGATTAAGTATGCTAGTGACAAGTAACGAGAATCTTATATGATTGTACATAGGTATATCGATAAACATGCTTATTTTGAAAGGGTTATGTGCATAATACACAAATATACTATATACCAGCTACGTAGATGGGCCTAAATATATTCGCAAATTATTGCGAAACAGGAATTTTTGCGTTTTTTGTCCTTTGTCTGAAGAGACAATTTAAGAAATTATCCTATGTCTTCTTGTGTCCCAGTTGGGTAGATCATTGTATTCTCTTATTTTATTGTTCGCTTCATGTAGGAAGTAGGAATAATTGGTTATGAATCGAATGACACCAACTTGATTTGTCATCTCGATTCAAATATGGCTCATCTAATGACGGATGTTGCACAGCGTTACTGTTTAATTGGTGAAACCCAGAAATTTCAAGGTTTTAATTGCATCATATCAAATCATAGAAGTTTAAACAATACAGATTTCCAAAATCTTGCTAATGGTATCAACGCAAATTGTCTAGAACGTTTGAAAGTTAACAATTTTAGCAACAACAATAATTCTATGACAGAAAGTATACAGGACAATAAATTCTTACCTGGTTTACAGCTTGCTACAAAAATATTGAAATTAGCCGTATTCGCTGGGCCGTTAACACCAACAATTGACTATAATATAAGAGTTTACGTGTTAAGTGATACCAAAGATGCGTTGGAACATGTTTTCTGTGTAGAGAAAAGACTGGAAGGTAGACTGTTAGACTGTCCAAAACGATTATTATTCAAAGACAATGGTGGAGGGTTGTGCTTTTACATTGAAAATATTTCTGCTGGATGGAGAAGCCGATTACAAACAAAATCACAGGTTTGTATATATGTATGTATTTCTGCTAAGTTCTTTTTAAAATATATCATCTCGATTTTTGTGTGACTGAATGAAACTTTGGAATTTGATACTATCAAGCGTATAAGGATGATTGAATCTTAAGTTTCATGCATTTTATTTATGGACATAATAAACTCTTACTTCGTTAATAAGTTGCAAACTGTCGTAATTTAAATGTCTGTACATATCGAATATGCATTTGCTAATTATAATTTGATGTTGATGTAATATTACCCCAGAAAAATTACTTCGGATGATATTTTCAGGCTTGGTTTTAACTAACACAATCAAATCCAATTAGGATATATATTATCGCCGTTAAATTAATCTGATTCATGGTCTATGAAAGTATTAACTAATGATCAATTATATTTCTTCTGTTATGATTGTCAGCAACAGACTTTACTTGATGAACAGAATACTGAACTAAATATTAGTTATATGTAAAGGTTTGAAGCAGACGACGGCCGGAAAATCAAAAATGTTACCTTTTTCACATTTACCAACTATGTGAACATGACTGTATTTGTGAAATCAAGTTCTACATGTCCAAAGGAAGTGAGTAAGAGTATATTAAGTTAGCTATTGATTAACGCTCTAGATAAGATAACGAAGTGATAGTAGAGCGTCCATAATTTACGCGGACACTTCTGTCGACATTCTAACTGACGATTTATTAGCAAATTGTGCATCTGTTCTCCGCGTACAATGTGATGACTATTAACATTTCCCTCCCATGTACTTTTTGTTATACGTTTGTGTATGTCTGCTAAGGGGTATATCCGTTGTATTTATCATATGGATTCTTCTACCTAGGAATTTCGGTAATTATGGTCGGTTTGTGAACACTTCTTTCAGTTTTGCCTATTTTCAATTTTTAATACTACTTATTCTCGTTTAACGACAAACACTCTATCTCTCTCTATATATATATAAGGTGTTTATAATTTATCTTTGTGTCGTTTTGATGGATAAATAGCGTAATTCCTTAAACTCCAGATAATCATTTAGCAACAGGTGTATATTCACCTTTATACGATGATAGAGCATAAGTTTGTTTCCAGTAATTATATACGAGACATTAATATCTATAACTACTTATAAACTCGAATGTGTTAGAATAGAAATTAAGTAGTTACGCTTCACATGAGATTTGACTTAATTTCCAAGCTCCTTAGTGATGAAATGTTACATTTTTACTAGAACTAAGAGCAGTTTAGTCATTATTCTTAAAGAAAACTCCATCCAAGGAACTGCTTTGTAATCCCTGAGTTAACATTTCAACTTTAGTCATTGTGTAGCTGCTGAAAAATTCCACGTTAAAAAGAAACAGATGTCCAGTGTTCTTTGATTTCGCATTCGTACTTACACTGGTGTTAATCTGTGATCAAAATTGCCATCAGTTATAAACATTCTACACAAAACATCAACTAATATATTGCTATATCATTTATTATTAACATCTCTGTGTAGTAGATATTTTATTTAATCATTCAAGTTAATTAACTGGCAGTCCTTAGTTTACGAACTTTATGTACACAGGAAATACCATTTCGGCATATTTGGAATGGAACACAGATGTCAACATTGCATTGTGCTTTCTCGCTAGAGCATTTGGACCCGCGCCAGTTAAGTGTGTCGTGTAAAATCAAGGTTCATCAAGAGAATACTCAATCACAAGATCAAATTCTGAACATTTCAAGCCAGAAATTTGAGGTAAATGTGACATTTTTTGGATAAGTGGTGTTACTAACTTACTAACCATAGACTGATGCCATCGATGTACAGCATTCTTTTCAGACACCATGAATTTTTATCACTAAGGTATTTTTCTCACATCGTATAATTTATCTATATGAAAACATATTTCCCTGAATGTACCGCGAAATATTGAAGGTTACCATTATTTCTAACTATGAAACAACCTAGGGCTATCTATTAGCATTTAGGAAAGTATTTGATAGCTTAATGAAGAATTGTGGTTGTCAAATGAAACAAATACAAACCACTTTGCTGAGCAGTTGTATGGCTAACCAACAGTCCTTAGTGTCTTAAGTTCTTACCTGACCAATAAAAATTCTTCAATTAATAAAAATGCAATGACCAGTTAGGAATTTTTAACTCACCAAAAATCATTCGGAATACTATTTAAACGTGTAGCGTATAATATAATCTCCTAAGACCAGTACCTTCCGGAAATGAGAGCCATAACTATAAATTACTAGTATACACTACAAAGTCGAATAAGTATTTTATATAAGCGTTGGAGGAAGCCAACTCTACCTTTTTCCCTTAAGACGTATAAACTAGTTTTACCACATCCAGCTACATTTGTTTAATAATGAACTGCGGCTGTTGCACATATTTAATTAGATTTTATATTTCATTCCAAAGCAGACTTATACTAAATTAGATTTTTTGCTCAACAAGTTTAAGGATATGCAGATTTTGGAAACGTTCGTTTGAGATTAAATAATTCAGCCTTCATATATTCCAAATGAATTTACCGAAACGCTTTTACTTTGAAAACGTTATGATGTCACGATTAGCCAAAAATAACCGTCAGTTCTATCATAAATGGGGGGGGGGTAATATATGCGAAATATTTCTCAAATGTACGCTTCCAAATACGTAACTTGAGTAAATCTTTGAAAATTTTGCTCCTAACCTCTTTAAATAAATAATAACTTTAAGGCATTCAAATTTTTCTCAGTTGAAGACTGGACATTCAAGAACAAGATTCCCTAGTTCCGAAGACGATAATCCAGATTTCCGCTATCTAGCGACTTCTTGCAAGTAAGTAACATGAAAGTAAACTGCGTCATTTAAAAGTTATGTTCTGAATTATAAGATCTTTTTCAATAAACGGGTGTGGTATTTAATTTATTAAAATGAGTGGTAGACTTTCCTAATGGAAATATTATTTCATGTATATCTATATTTGTCCAGATTGATTTTCGAATATGATAATAATTTGGTGATAATACTCTAATTACAGGTTCTTCCACGTGTATCCCTATATGTCTTTGAATGATTACTAGGATACTTTTGTTTTAGGTAAACATTGTTTAAATGCCTTCATTTTCTTTTAGGTTGTTTGTTGTTTTCTGTTCATGCAAACTGTTAGGTTTCCTGAAAGTGATTAGAGGCAAAATGATTTAATTGTATCAATGTAGTGTACATAGTCTTTCAGTTAGTTGATTTGATTTTGTCAAACTTACAAATAATGATTTCCCTGAGGACCACTTGTTAATAACGAATGAATTCTTTTGAAGAGCTATTTCTATCGATTATCAAGGCAACATTAGTTCCAGTAATTAAATTACATTTAAATAAATTACTCCTAAAAATGTTACTTTCTCACGAATATCCCTGCTATATTTTCTTTACATTCAATCAACATCTAGTGTGAACGTGAGCAAAACAAACTTAGCTGAAATATATATTTAACGACTAAATAAATTAGTCGACTATATGATAATAAACTAAAACTGAAATGGTGAAATACTGCATACGATGTAGTATATGTCTGTAAATGCTTAGACATTCCTACTTGTTACTTTATTTCCTTTTCATTCTTTTTTCTTCGATGAATATTTATGTCTGTGTATGCATGTAAGAATTATTCGTTCTTGTCCGTTCCTAATCACTCACCAATAACTCATTCTCACCATTTATCATTACATTCTTCATCCACTTTTTAATCATACAGTAACAATGAAGATGTGTTCTTTCACGTACATGGTATCTTAGCATTAAGACAATGTACAACATACAGGATCACTACTTGGAATTGCTGTTGTATATTACAGTTAGTCAATTTTTTTAAAATGCTAGTTGTTTATGACATAGTTCAGTGAGATTTAGGGTTTTCTGGACTGATGATATCACATATGATTAAAAAAAACATGGCGTCACTCCATGAAGTTACCGGCTGTTGATTTGAGTCGTGTTGGTAAATGCAGACTACTTGGTTAGAGTCCATGGGAATGCCGTGACCAATGGTTAGAGACTTTTGGGTGACACAGCTCCTAATTTGCCGTAATGGTTCAGGTGTATTCACTCTTTGTTTTCCCTTAAGTCGTAAGCTTAAAATTATTCTAAACCTTTCAAAAAATTAACTTTTTCTCCATGGACCATTCAAGTAACTACTGCTTCTACTGATTTGGTGTTAATCTTGCTGTGCTCCTGAGAAGTGGCTACTTAAGCTGATGCACACATGTGCCAGGTTATATGTTGTTCATGCATACACATGTTTTAAGCATAGAATGTATTGCCAAACTACATTCGGTATCTGCTGATAAAATATTTCAAACAAACAAACAAAAACAGAGATTCCATAATCAGATAAACTATATATCTATTCGCTTATTACACTAATTTTTATTAAAGTGCAGTAATCACGAAAAGCAGTTGTCTTAAATGTAATTGCTAAAACAAAATAATACTGGATTTGTTTTGGTCAAATTTATTTATTACAGACGAATTTCGGAACCATAAATTGAACAGATAGTCAATACAATGTAATATCTTATCCAGAAGGCTCTTAGTGATCAAACAGATCATATAGTTCTGGATATTTATATACACTTTGATTAGGTGTTTTTTTTTAATACTACATTTACTTAAATATACCTTGCCGTCGGAATAGATGAACAATGCAGAAACAAGTGGATATGTAACAAAAATCGACTAACTGTATTAAAAGCATTATCTTTATCTACCTTAAAACTAATTATATATCCATTCATTTTGAATACTCTGAAAATAAGGTGTATATGTTAAACTAAGAAAGAATAACCCTACGAATGAACATAGGATAGAGTGTAGTCAGTTTGGAAGTTCACATTAACCTGTACAATGAGAATAACATCGTGATTAGAATTTGGTAGTTAAAAATATAAATATACGAGACCTATAGAATAGTGAAATGTTAACCATGCTATTTTCCGTTTGTAAATATCAGGTTGAAAGTGTTTGATTATGAGATCTTCCACAAAGTGGTGTAGAAACAATATTCTTTGTTTGTTTGTCATACTGAACGTTACCTAACTGATGTCCAATGTTCATCAGTCTTTTGGTTTCTCGTAACATGCTCTTTAAACCAAATAAATGTTGTTCCATCAATATTTCCTGTGTGCTTACTTCCACAAGTTCATGAAAATTGGTAAACATGACTGAAGGAAACATAAACAGGCAATGTATCTAAACTACCCTGGATTAGTGATCATGTAGTATTGTAAACTGTGACTTATCTATATGTAAGTTATTTTCAATATACTTTCTGTTCATCTGCCAGTTCTTCCAGATAATTCGTATTTGTCAAGAAACCATTTGCTTAAATCTTGACAATCATTTTTACTAATTTTTTAAAAGTAGCATTGCTACTAAATTTCGTAATTAAATCCCTAAGTCTTTGCTAATTATAGTTTGTTCTTGTTATAGTATGAAAGTGTATTTTTGCTCTGTTGGATGACATAATGACAGTACTCTGATTAAAATTTAGGAGGTTGAAACTACTACAATTTAGTTAATGTTCTGTTTATGTGTTTTCAGTGAATGACATTTCTGAGTGTATTTTCACCTATAAATCTTATATTTAGAAGCATAAATTTGAAATTGTTATCATTTTTATACTCCAATGGAAACATATGTAGAAATGGTAAACCGGTCGGAAGATGATACAGATGTTCAATGTACAATTAATATAACCACACACTGTGTAGCTACTTTGAAAAGACTCTTATAATATATCTTTCAATACTCTTTTGATAAAGACCTGCTCGTTCGGGGAGGGAGACTCTATTTGAGCAACTGATTAACCAGTGGAGTAGATAGTTGAACTATATTCAAACATTTATTTTAAAGTGGAACATTAGTCGATTTAACTTTATTTTTGGTCACGTTGCCATAAACGTTTATGAGATATACAAGTGTTGTAACTTTCATATAAACTATAATTCATCTACTATCATCCTTCTGGCTGTTTATACTCGGTATACCTCCTGATAAGCCAATTCATAAAATAAATTTTTAAGAGACGTTCAGTTTATTCTTTGGAGGTCTAAGAAACTGAAATCTTTTACTTGATGTCACCAGTTAACTACTTTAGACATTTTGAAGATGTTTACCTACCACAGTATTTACTGACACTAGCATATTTAGATCAACTATCATGAAGTTTCGATTTTTCACTCTGTATGAGTGATATTTATTACACGTTTACTTATTTGTTTAAAGGAACATAAACCTAGCAAATACAGTGAGGTACGTAAAACATAGTAATTCTATGTTTTAGTCATACCGGTCTCCCTTTAACCACATTAACTAAGAAGTGTACCGTCCATCGTTTGTCCGATTAATCTCTTGTGTGCAGTGGAAATATGGACTCTTATAACTTGAACATACAATAAATCCAATATTTCGGAATCAATAAAATACATTTGGACTATAATCCGCAATGATTCTTTGGTTGGGGCATTTACTTATACACACACTCATAAAAAACAACATTTACACGGAAAAATGAAAACATGTATGGACATTTAGACTACTAGTTTTGTCTGCTCCACAGGAGGCTATATATATATATATATATATATATATATAATTTGTTAAATTACTCCTGATGATAATATTTGATAAATTGAGGAAACTGAAGAAGAACAACAGCATATACTGTCATCATGTTATATTGCATCATGTGGAGTCAAATGACATGCAGTTTGATAGGATAAAAACAAGAGCGAAGAAACATATATTTCCTCTGTTTTTTTAAGTAATACCACATTATGTTTTTTATTCTCATAGGCAGTGTATAGCATTTTGATTTATCCCTTGTGTATCTACATATTTTAATGGATACATAGATTTTTTCGTTGATCTATTCAGTAGTAAATATATGGATAAATAATTTATATAGATTGTTCACTGAGAAATAAACACTTATAAAAGTGTTTATGGTCAATTATATTTTGGACAAGCGTATTATTGTGTGTTTTGTTAAAATCGTTCAAACTCGTAATTTCTTTCAATATCTTTTCTCTACCTTATATTTATTTTTTCCAAACTAGACTTCCTGTAGTTACAAATCAAAGATTATGTAAACTGTTGGATAGTAAAGAAAGCGAGTGGCAGAAGTTTGCAAAACACATAGGTATGGAGAGGTGAGTTCATGATGCAGTTTTTCAATATGACTAAATGTAATACCTAAAAAATATGGTTAAACTGTCCAAACTAGAGTTCCTTATTCGGCTTGTTACGTATAGTGATAATAATTTCTTTACAATTAGGTTTACTACTTAAATAACTGATTACATAGATTGCAAGCCTTGAGTAAAATAATTCATTATCAAAATCCAAAATTTAGTAAAGGAATAACTGACGTAGAGTTAGTTATTAGAAGCTATTTCTCTTCACTTTGAACTTGGGTCATAAACATCAATTCTCCTTCACTTGTGTAGTGTAAGTTTCAAGTCACATTTTCCACTGATAATCGTCGAACGATTACGATTTAATCACACCTTTATTTTTTAAAAAATATATTACAGGTACATCTTATATTTGAAGTCACAGCCAAGTCCTACAGCTGTTCTTCTTAATATATGGGAGACTCGAAGTCGTGATGAATCCGGCGTGAATGACTTAAAAACCATATTTTATGCAATGGATCGAACAGACTGTGCAAACCTATTGGATATAGGATAAATAAATACACAAACTTGTCATCTATAGTTACAATTAAATCAAAATTCGAATAACAATGTTTGTAATCATAAATACATATTTAGCGTACATGTATATATCAAAATGAAGAAATGATCCATTTCCAAAATACATATCTCTAATAATGATTATATTAACTACGGTATTTTGATGCATTTCAGAACAATAATGGGCTTCGCTTTAATGTACTACATTTCAAGCTGTGTGATTTTCTGCGCTAAACAGATTTACATCATTATTATAGAAAAAATATTAAATTCCATCAAACTGTTGATCGGATAAGTCTTTCCTTATATAGAAATATGATGTTTGATGCCAGTTAGTACCGCAAGTCAAGCGGTTAATTTCTACATTGATTCATATTACACATACAACCACTCATACCCGGTACCAATTTTAATCTGTGGATACCATAATAATCATCAACCGTAAACAAATCGAATTATTTAATATCCGGACCCTAATAAACGTATAAACCAGATCAAGTGCATTTAGTTATAACAATAATTTGTGATTCTAATTAAACTCCATATCCTAGATACTTTTAATGGAAATATGAAAAATTGTACAAACATTCGGATAGGATAAAAAGTACCAATATTTTATCTTGTTGAACTAAATTGCTATTCGTTTACTTTAGCATACATTTACATTTGTCGATGTATATGCTTCGTATTTTCTTGCTTGTATGGTATGTACAGTAATCAACTTTAACTTAAAAATTATTATGAACACAACAATTGTGAATATAGAAAAAAAGTTATAACTCTTTGTTTTGTTTTGTCAGAGGACTTTCTTTTTGCAGAATATTAAAAGTTCGTTGTATATTTTAGTTTAATTTACTCGCTACCCTACTTGTAGGTAGTGTGGTGGTGGGGAGAAGAGTGAGGATTGATTTTAATTACAGCTGGTTGTAGATGTAGTATGTGGAAAAAGAATAGTAATGCAACATTGAATTAAGACTAGAACATCGGTGTCATACATTCATTATTGGGAAATTCAACAACATTTTTCATGATGATTAATATCTCATTTATGTAATTCTAAAATTTGTTTGATTCTGATACATTTTTAAAAATAAAGTTGCAGGTAATGTAATGTACTTTTAATGCCCGTTGGTAGGCTTGATGTTGACTAGAACTTAATCTACATCGTTTGCCGAATATGCCATGTAGGATATGTAATATTGATATTTTTAGCTACTGATATATATAATAGAAATAACGCCTGAAATATTTATACAGCATTTTCAGACAACCTTTGCTAGATACATTCATAGAGTAAAAATGGTTAATTATACATTTAACATGAAGCGGTGGGTTCGAATCGTTTTAGCTCTTGAAAGTATGCAAATCTCAAGGAGTAGAATACCATTTTGTTATTGATGATATGCGTCTTCATTAGATGACTTTGCTTTTTTTTCAATATACTGAGAACTCTGAACTAGAAGATAAACTATGCTCATTTCATGTTATTATTTTACTGAAAATGTTGCAATGTGACTCATTTTCTGCTTGATATTTTATTTAGAGCAGTAAGAAAATCGAGTTTCTAAACAGTTCTTTGTCGGTAGTGGAATTAAACTATACACATATGTGTAAGTAACATTATTACTCAGAATCAACAACAATTATAGCTGTACTCAGAAGTAAATCTTGAACTGGCTATACATCGTGATTAAGTTTCGTCGAGTGGAATTAGCTTTCAGTTATTCTCAACTAGCATCCTGATCCATATCACGTCAGTTGATTTGAATTGTGATTCTTGATGCCACTGAGTGGAATTCAAAAGAATATTTACTAACGTAAGAATCGTCATTAGTTCTGTCATTGTAAACTGTTTGATTCTCTTACTAAAAATTTCTACTTGCAATCATTAATCAAAATGAAAATATATCCTGTCTTCAAAAGGAAAATCCAATTCATAGTGACCTTTCAGTAAATTGAATAATTTTGTAGTATCTAGTCGAAAGAAAGAATTTTAATGTTTAGTCACGGATCACTTTAAAAAATTTATTCTAATAACTTCGTTGGTGTACATCTATACAAACTATTATTTAGGCTGAACTGTTTATTTACTTGAGAAGTCTGACTCATTTAGTGGAATGTAATGAAATTCTTAAAGACAGAAAATATACGCACTATTTCCTGTTGAAGAAATATTTTAGCTAATTACCCGTAATTAAATTAGGAGTTGAAAACACAATAGTCATGCTTTATTTGTCATTGTCTATTTATTTCTTTGTGTGATTAACTGTATGTTCATGTTATCATTTATGATAGTCACATGAAAATTAAAAACTTACAACGTAATTACAGTAAATAAAAACCGTTTTCTGTTAAGTATTTACAAGAAAAACAGCAAACGATAATTTTGAACATGCTTTTAGTTTAACTGTTGCTGCGCCTAATGGACACTGAAGCAGTACATTACGTTTGATTATGTGTTTCATTTTTAAAGGAAAATATCCCTATGACATTGATTTATACATAAGTCGGTGTACACAACTTTCGCATCTTCCAAGAATACATCTATCTTCTATAAATCCCTTACTACATAAATACCGAGTAAAATTCCTATATTTTACCTTCTGCTAAAGTGTTATTGCAAAATAAATTTGTGGCAGCAACTATGTGATATCGATGTAGTTCATTTCTAAAAAAATATTTATTCATTACTTCATCAAATTATTTCAGATAATTGCGAAAAAGAACTGAACCTTTACCTACGGATTTATTACTACTTCAAGCATTATTGCAAGCTATTTATCTACATAAACTTTTAATTTGTGAATAACTGGTGGTTGGTTTTGGTTTTGTTATAAAGACGATTAGATCTTCTGTTAAAGTTATGTTACAATGGCATAGGAGGGAGTGGGACGAAAATAATACAAAATAAGACTATGTCACAGTTAGATACAATAGAGTATTAAACAAAACGATAATTAGAGGCTACTTATTCTCACAAGAAAGTATGCACGGAAATGTATGTAGAATATATGGTTAAGTGTAAAACAAATTAAAGTATGATTACTTACTTGAAAATATCTACAGGTATCTGTTTTCCTGTGCTCATTTTTCTAAAATGAATTCCGAATTTTTATGCTAGTTTAAATAACTGCAACAGACAATAGTAATTAGACGGAGAGAGCAAGTACGTATAAGAGTGTTACTTTACTAACGAATAGTCCACTGATAAGAAGGATTAAGAACACAATATTGGTATGAGGTTGTACTGTTAGTTACAAGTTCTGTTTATTGAAATCGCTATTTAATAGTGCTAAAATATTGTATTCATCTGTCAAAATAAGAGAAATCTTCGCAGGCGTTGAGAATTCTCTTCAAAAAATGGCATCAAAGAAAATCCGCAATAATGCACTAAAAAGTTCATAAAAACTCCTAAATATCCAACAGTGAATAAAAAACCCGTCTTCCTCTGTCTTGGATTAAACAAAGATAAGAATTCAAAATGAATTAATGAGGGGATTAAAGCAGGACTACAAATGAACTTTCTTGGTGTCCTATTGCATTTACTATATAATAATAAATATACTTTAAGCCAAATAAATGTGAACCAATACTATTCTAAGTTTACCTTTAAAAGCATTGATTAGTCCACTTATAATTGTAGCAGCAAGTACTTGGGAAGAGATACTACGATTTTTTTAGACATATTAAGCGCAATATTTTTCTAAATGAAATGTTTGCACTTGTGATAACCAAACACTTAATGAAAAGAGAATGTGTAGTGGATGTCAAAAAATCACTTAAAATAAGTCGAATGTAACGAGTACAGTCCTATTTCAGTGAACATAAATATAAAGTACTTTTGGTTTTACCCTTGTACACAGAAAGAAAGCGTCGTAAACTTCCTATCATCATGATTGCAGTAATTCTGATAATAAAACTAGTATATTACATAACCGTTTTGTGCTATTCTATTGACATTCAATTTTGAAACCACTTTTAATTTAATGCCAACTTGATTTTATTATCAAATATTTCTTAATTATTTTCTTGTTCCTGAATCAGCATTTATCACACTATTCTCACCTCATACGACTTCATCCTTAACATATAAATTCATATTAATCTTAACAATCCTGTTAAATATTTGATGCTATCTTACCGCTTTTATGATTTCCATTCCATTTTGACCTCAGTGACTTTGAATAAGACAATTAGTTTTAAATTATATATACTCTTTTCACAAGTGTGGCCAACTCAGCATAGTAGCCTACTGATGAGCTCAATGGCATTTGACACGAATGAACTGAGTTAGGGTCTAAGTGTGAACACGAACTCTGGGAAGTAGACATATCTATCCCACGAGTCCCAAATATAACAGTGTGCATCCTAAATTTCACTTGCCAGCCACAACCTAACTTCAATCATTTAAAACTTTGTTAGCAGTAATATTACTTCAGGTACATCAGGTCGTTTGCAGATGATAAGAATCTGCGAGACTTAATAAATTCACTTTATTCTGTATAACTAGTGGTCTTTTGTTTAAATGTGTAATAAGTTCAAATAATATTAAAACCGTAACGCATATTGACCTGTATGCAGATTACTAAAAGTAATTAATATAATTTTAGCAACCACGAGGAAATCAATCAATCAAGTGCGTTGAGAACGAATTGCCGAAAAAGTATAAGCAAAGCATAATACTTTACATTGAGTAATTCATGCATGTTGTAATCATGATACAATTTTACTACAGCAGTTCATATTCAACATTGTACGGTGCAATGACTTGAAATATAGTGCATAATCTTTTACAACCCATATATCAGATTATGGTCTTCAGTGATATTTACTGTCCCAAAATCAAGTGCGATTTGATTTCATAAAAGTCAGAGAAAGTTTTCTACAGATGCTGATTATCCCTATCCTCATTATTGAATTTGTATGTGTAAACAAAGGTGAGCGCCTATTATCAAACAATGTTATTGAATCAGTTTCATGTTCAAATATTTAACTTGTTTATAACGATGTCAAATAGATCGAAAGCTATCTTTACTGGTCTTTCCAACATAGTTCAAAAATGTGTTAGCCTACTACAAAGAGAGATGAATGGGTGAAGCATCTCATATACTTCTCAGTACTACTACATTTATTATAAAGGAGGGTCTAATTGATTTGGGTAGCATAATCAGAGTCGAGATTGCGTTATTGGAGATACTTTGGTGTGGAAATACAAATCGATTCATTCAGTTACAATACTAATATCACTTTTATTCAGGCACATACATATGTAAATATATTTCAAATAAAAACGCCAATAGCTTACTTGACATAATCGTATTTGTATCTGTGCAAATATTTGGTCTGCATTTTTTCATACATAATTAAAGTCTTATTGATTGGAAATCGTTTCCTATTTTCTGAAGAATCAGTTTACAATTAATTATAGCACGTCATTTCAACTTTTCAACTCATTCTAACAATGACAGCACAGATTACCTAGTGGAAAAATTTCACCCATGATAAAATAAATATCTCCCACTAATGTGCAACAACTACCAAGCTTTTAATTCATTTGCTACGATAACATTATTACTACGGGTGATTTATATGTAATCAGTCTAATAGAACTGTAAGATCTTAACGGGTTATCAGATTTATCTGACCTGCATGTTACGGCATCTATACGACACTACTCAAACTACTTAACAGTAATAAAAATCTACTTTCTGTTATAATTACCATACATGTGTAGTTACATAAATTACCAATTATAACACAATATCGAGTGTAAAAGAGAAGTTTGCGTTTCTAAATGTGAATTAAGAACTTCATTTTTAGATAAATGGCCTTTTAAAATATTTGATTTCAGTCATCATACAGTGGCCAGTTTCCTACTATTTTTAGTTGACAACAAATTTTTATCTTTAGTTTTTCGGAAATCATTAATTCTGGATGGTGAGGCTCACAACTCTTTAGACAAGATGCACTAATATGATATGAGATTTTGCTGATTAACTTCTCCTCGTAAGCTACGTACTTATCTGTATAAAAATTAAAATTATAAAACTATAAAAAGACAGGCTTATCATAGTTAATCTTTTCCGAATCTTCCAATTGAATTTAGCTGTCTATAAGCATAAGTAAACAAGCCACTTCCTTAGTGCTTCTGGGAAGTAGATATCACCGCCGCATATTAGATTAGAAAAGAGTAATAAATAGTAAGAAACCATAAGAATTGCTTATTTCTAATAACAATAGTAGTCTGTGAATCAATCGATTGCACATAATGTGTCTGCCAACCGTTAGAAGAACAAGTTTAATTTTCATATGTCTGAATCAGAATGTATATTTCTACTGAGAATTACGAGTGATGCGATCAATAATTGTGAAATAGTATTCTGTGGAAAGATTGTAGATTGTTTATGTTTAATACGTTTTTGTTTATTTAACTATTCCTTTTACGTCGAAGTAGGAAAAAAAATACAATTTTTATGGGTAGACAGTTTGTTTTATAAATATTGGATATTTGTGTAGTACATTGCCGGCTTGAAACACTATGTAGAAATGTAGCATGAAGTTAGCGGGTACGTTATAACTTATTAGTAGCATGGATCATACATTACGTTGTTCGGCTTTGAAATAAGACATAACCTTCAACATTGTCCGTGAAGTAACTAGAACATGGTGTAAAATAACCTCTCAACTTTGTTTTTATTAGACTGAACTTTTTATTTTCCAAAAGGTACATACATTCTTACAATATTATAAACTGTTTATTACATGCAGGTGTGCATTTAAAACCAAAAGAGAAAAACATATTCCAGTAATTATGACTATACTTATTCAGAACAATTTTAAATTTTAATCTTGTTTTAAGAATCTATTTAATCTTTTGGAATAAAAGGTATGTTTATACGAACGTAATAGTCTGATCAGAAAATGCAGAACTTATATTCACTAACCAACTAAGATAATGAGGGTTGGTATCTATGGAGGATGATTTTGCTGAGACTAAATTTAAGTAGAGATGAGCTATTAAAATTTCTTTACACCTAACTAGAATCTTGTCCTTTCAGTCGGCTTATTGTTCATAATTTCTTGATGTTCGCAAAATCAACGGACTGATTTAGTTTGTCTGAATCACCATACTGACGTTAGTACTAGTAAATTAAAAGGCGTAAATCCTACTCTTTATAGATTTATTAAGGATTTTACAAGTGTTTAACATTAAACAACCATTTATACCAAGCATGTTATACAGCCAGGTATCTATGAAGAAACAAAATGAAATGTTAAAATTTACTGGTTAAAAAATCCGTTAGATTCAAATTTCAAATAAAAGAGGACATATACAAAGTCATTGGCTTTTAAATAATAGAACGTGAAATAGTAGTACATTATACAGTGTTTTTGAAAATTTGTCAACCGTGTTCAAATTAGTCACCACATTATAAGTAACTTCATTCCACCGAGATAATGACGATAATAATTAGTGTCCTGATGTATAAAATTTGCCAGTTTTGAGGAAAATATACCATAGCTGAATATCTAAAAAAATCATTCACATGTTCTTACAACACTACAAGTGAAGGTATATTTCTGCCAAATTCAGATGTGCCCACTTATTCAGAAAACAAATATATTCAGTAAAGAATTCCTTTCCAATGAATCCATTTTTAGAACTGAAAAAATCGTATATGCATAAACAGATATATCTGATAAAATATAGGTCGATAAATAATCATATACTTCAGTAGTCTGCATCCCAGATTCTGCAATAGGGGCTTCAGGTTGACAGCGAACGCTTAACCACCTGCACCACTCGGTCGGCATTCAATCGTAGAATTCCCATTTCCATCAATTTGGGATATATAGCGCAAAGATCACCTGTGATATGTCCAGTCAACTAAATAACCAATCTCCACAAAAATAACCATCAAAATTGAACTATAACAATCACTTCACTAGTGACTAACTTGAAGATGTTACTAAAGCACTAGTGAGAAGTCGTGACTGGTGGAGTTCAGATTTATTGGGAGTGAGATAGTTATCACTAATGACAATGGATGATCATCGCGCTATATATCAGAAATTGATGGAAATGGGAATTCTATGATTGGATGCTGACCCAGTGGTGTAGAGGGTCATGAGTTCGCCGTCAACCTGAAGTCTCTAGTACAGAATCTGGGGTGCGGACTGCTGAAGGGTTCCACACTGGAGCGAAACGGCTGTCCAGTTCTCCCTGGTTATCAATCGTACTTTGCCAACATCAATCTGTGATATATTCAATCTACTTAATAACCAATTTTCACAAAAATAACCATCCAAACTGAATTGTGTATTTGTTAAAATGTTGATCAGTTATTGTGTTAAATTCGACTATATTAGTCATAGAATACACAAATAAAAAGTGATCAAAGGGAATGGATGACGAGTATAGGATCATTGAAAAGAAGTGAGTAACTATGAGAATCATTAAGTTGAGATGAATGTGATGTATGGATAATAATCAATAACTCAAGATAAAAACAACGCTACATATAATAATATTAATGATGACGACACGGAAAATATAAAAATGATGACTATGCTATGGTCGTGGAAAAAAAGCGATCTAACAAATTGTTTTTGTATACGTAGATCGGGTTTTCGATTGTGGATAGCTAAGGTTTCTACAGAATGATGTTAAATGTGCACCTCTTAATTCCTTGGACTGAACTTAGTAAATGATGTTGAACGATGGACCTGAAAAAAAATATCCTAAGACTATGGTGTGTTGTCTAATCGATGATCTGACTAGTCTTCGTTGTCCTTTACTAGACCATACTGATAAGCGCTCCAGAATACTGAGAACAAGTAGCTTGGATGAGTGACCTATATATTCTACTCCCCAGGAGTATGTTAATTTGTATATACTCATTGGGTTAGTTAATCTTGTCAAATTCCCTTTCACCTAGATGTATATACCAGGATGACTAGAATATAATATAGTGTGATGTGTTATGTTAAAATTCTTGTGAAATAATCTACCTAAACAGCTTTGTAGTATGTCAGTAGTATATATTTTATCAGACTTATTTACTCGTATACAACTGTACATGAATTCGCTTAAAATGTGTCCTTTTCTAAATAAAATTGTTTTATAATATTAGATGTATCTAATATCTGAATGTAGATTACACAATTTGATGTCAATTTACATTGACAAGATATTTGATTACTCACTTAATGCACTAATCTGTACTGAGTTTTCAGTAAATAATGTTAGTCATTTTCAAAATGCAGTGATGATAAAGTAATATCTCTTACATTAATAAGCATCACCAGGAGTTTGAGAAACAATAACTATATTTGAATTAGGGTTGCAAGTTCTATAAACACTACAGTTTTCTAGAAGATTTAATGTAAATAACCGTTACTCTGCTGAGTGATGTTTTATTAGTGCCGTGTGCTTCGAATGGGATGGAGAGAAATAGAATGAAATAATCTCCCAAACACTGCCAGCAACTTTTATCGAACTGATTATGACTACATAAGATATACCTTTTGTCCATTTTGTCCTTGTCATAGTGGTGATGATGTTAATGCACCAAAATAATTGACCGTCTTCATATTAATCGCCGCTTGAGAAAAGAACTTAACAGACAACTAATCAAAAAGCGTAAATTTGAGGTAAACTTAGCTTACTTATTACAACTATAATAGGTAAAAAAAGAATAAGTGTTACGACTGGAACTAACATACGGCTAGTTTTGGAACGTTGTAGTTTCCGGACGGGAGACAAGAATTTAACAATATGTACGTCCATAATCACCTATTATGTGTAGTTTTACATGATACATACAGAATAAAACAATGTCTAACATGCAGAATAATAGTGTTTACAGAAGATTTAATATCAAACAGAAAAATTATTTGGTACTTATGAAGCTTATTTTTGTACTGATATATATTGTTTTCAATGTTGTTGCCTACAGCCAGTTGTTGAAACAATTGTTTATTAGTTATCCGCATTATTATAAACAGTTAGAATGATTTATGCCTCAAACTCATTCACGATATTTGTTTTCATATCAACTTCGGAGAAGGTTAAGAAATGTTCATTTCCGCTAACGCTTTAATCTATTTTGTCTTACTTCGTAAACATTAATTTTGAGAAATTATAATAAATGGAATTCATTGACTTAGTGCTTGGGTCATTAAATTGACTTGGAACTAGCTTACAATGTAGTCACCGTTTGAAAATAACGAAGACTTTACTTTTGTAAAAACAAAAGTTATGAACACCATCACCAGTCTATCTGAATACATGTTACAATAGATGCGTAAATTGAGTCCACATTACTTTAGAATAAGAAAAATATTTGGAAAAGAAAAACTGGTCATTTTAAGTAACTTATCACCAGGAATCTATAGGAACAGACTCAGATTTTGTCTTGTAGGTTACTATTTCCTGTAAGAAACGACAAAACAAGTAGGAGAAAAAACTTAATCTGATGAAAAAGGATAATTTTCTTCTACATTTTAATGACTCATTCTTTTATAAAAAGCAAAAGAACTGTTGTTTACAAATGTACAGTATATAGCATAATGTAAAAAATAGATGGCTAGTCAGATAAATTATGCATAAGTTCTTTCTGAGTAAAGACAATGTTTGCAAAAGCGATGTAAAATGTAGACGTGTAATCACTGTATACATTTATGCATGAATCAGACTTACGTTTATGACTAAGAAAATTTTGTCATTCTGGCTTCACTTAATTAGTACGATAAAATTTAAAATTAATTTTACGTCTAATTATTATTTTCAATGGCATTCATGTTTACCTGTAAGAGGGAATCGCATTACTGGGTACTTCACATCAACAGGTAACAAATTCTCTATTCATATATTTTTTTTCCTTATAAGAACTTGTTTAATATTGTAAATTATATAGCATTGGGTACAAATAAAATGGTACTTCATTTGAGATAAAGGACACTTTATAGCTGTTGGGACTTTTACATATTGCTTAAAGCAACATGTAGAAATCATGAATACCCAATTTTAAGTCAGGTTGAGAATTAAACGAGGTTGTAATACGTTGCAATCTAGCGATAGGTTTTGGCGTTATAAATGAAATCATATTAATCTAGATTGTATTTTACAGGTCAGAGAATACACTTATGATCTGCAGTCTGCATTTCATTCAGCCCTACCGAGACACATAAAGAACCATTATTTTTAATTTAAAACTACTCCACTACTACTTTAAACTCAATGCATTAATTAAAAGTTAATTAAAGAGTAGATTATGCACTTTTATAAAAGATAAACATCTAATGTAATCTAAGTGTTTCTGTAGACATATTCTGAAAATGCACATACCATCAGTATATTGGTTTTTTTAATGCTGAATATATTCAGTCACTTATTATTTACAACTCACACTGATTTTAAAATAACATTATTCTGTCATTTCGGCATTATTTCCTTTCACAAACGGTGGCTTTTATTTTTCCAGATATTCTTTTTAAAGGAGGACAATTTTATGTAGTGCAACAACGCATAAAGTAACAGTGAAAATTAGGTCCTTTCTCTGTAGGAAGTCGAATGTAATACTTCATCAACACGCTATATTTAATCATCAAACTAATTTACTCATGGCTTTGTAATATCACTATGAATTACAAAATGTTATTTTTAATAACCTCCTAACAACTTCTTAGCAATAAAGTTATTCATATTTACTCCTCTTGTTAGATTTTCACGACTACATTCGTTATGTACAATAGTCATAATGTTAATAGAATAACTGTGATTGTTAAACATTTAACCAACTCAGTAAATCATACTGTATACATCACTAATGATAAGGTTTTCACTTCGTCGAAAAAAAGCAACGCAAATTTTAAGTGGACATAAATAAACTTGATTTTTTTCACTTCGATTGACGAGAATTCTCAAATTACGTTTCGTTAACTCTGTCTTCCTAGTGGCCTATTTGTTAACTTACAAATTATTTCTGTAACTCTTGTTCTCACCTGCGTGTTGCCTTGGTAACTAGATGTACCTAATTGAGAGACACATAGAAAGAGGGGTCAGTTACATCTTTTTGATTGACGTTAAGTTGAACTTATGGGATGCACCAAAAATCGTTCTGTAGGTCAGATTCATATTATGCTATCGGTTTACTAGACTATGGTATGATATCATACAGACAGCTTAAGCATGCTAGCTAAATACGTCATTACGTTGTATATTTTTAGCTGTGCTATTTTACAATCATGAATTAAGATAACGGGAATAGTGTAAGCAGTTATTACCTTTTTAACTTTTTCTCAAAGTCACATAACTAGGATAACGACAACTAGTCCATTGTACATATTTCGAACTTGTGAAATAATTACACATTACATTTCAAACAACCTGGTCATACACACTTGTCAAAACATTCATATTTGGAAATCCATGAAATCCAATTACACAAAATGTCAAATGAATACAAAATAATAGTAAAGAATATAAGATAGAGAGTAATGATAGGAAATGCGAATAGGATACTATGAAATGATCATTAAATTTACAGAGGACTTAAGATTATCAGGACATACTGAATACCAGAAGAAATTATTTTGTTCACATGCAGGCGTGAAATATTAAATGTTGACAAGTCTAGATTGGTTTGTTGTTTTATAGCGTTAGGAACTCTTTGGCCCAGGGGTGTGCCTAAAATCGACATTCGATTAGTTTTTTCTTTCTCCCGAATTAGCACGATTGGATTTTGTACATTTCTAAGTTTATCTAAAAAGCAAGCCTTCTGGAAATTTTAAGTAGATATATTTAAAATACCACCCATATATCTAATATACGAATTAACCTTACTGACAAACTCATTCATCATACAGGCATCAATATTTCACGAGTGATTGGATTACATACGATTGCATTTACCATTTTACCTGTGCATGGACAAACACAGATAGTTACAAGAAATCAAAAGTCCAATAGACGAAAGTGGAACATTGTATAAATACCTTCAGATTCATGTAGCATCATGTCTTCATTAACACAAAGAGTAGAAAACCATGCTTCTAGACAACATAATGCAAAAATGAAACAGGTTATGAAATAGGCTGTACAATAACCATCAAAACTTCTCAAAAAATTTTATCAATGTGTCCTGATAATCTTAAGTCCTCTGTAAATTTAATGATCATTTCATAGTATCCTATTCGCATTTCCTATCATTACTCTCTATCTTATATTCTTTACTATTATTTTGTATTCATTTGACATTTTGTGTAATTGGATTTCATGGATTTCCAAATATGAATGTTTTGACAAGTGTGTATGACCAAGTTGTTCTAAATATAATGTGTAAACATTTCGTATGCTTCATTCAACAACAATTTATTACAATATCAGAACAGATATATAGTGAGTGACACTATGACAAACCGCCATAATCAACGTATTTTCAGAGATACGCATACTTTAACTCGCTTCCAAAAAACATGGTGTAATAAAATTAAATAGGCCATTTCTTTTAATATTCTAGTGCACTCGGCACTATAAAATAAGTAATTTAGGATCTCTCTTAAATTTCAGTGTTTGGTTTCTCAGAATAACTCGCAAATCTTATGTTCATGCTCATGAAGTCACAGTGAATATAAAAAGACAACAACATATTGGGAAAATGTTTTACATACAATACTAGCATTCGATGAAGCTAAATATTTAACACTCAAACTAAAATTTTTACCTGGATAAACAGTCACAATCGTTCAATGTTTAAAGAACTTTTGATTTTGCAATCAGAATCTATAATGTTAATGTAATGTTAGTTTGTTACTTGGCGAATGCACGATTAATCTGTTATCCATTCGTTTTGTAGGCAAATTACTGACTACAACTTTTGTGTTTGGCTATGGATATCCGGCACGTTTCTACGCAATTCATATGTAATTCGAATTCAGTAGAACCATGATCTAGTTATTTTCAATTCAGTCTATTTGAATAGCTTACAAGTATTCTAGATAAATGAACCCGGTCTATTTTCATTGTATTGTGGTGACTGAAATCAGAGTTAGAAAGATGAACTGCATTTTATAAACTTTAAATACATGTTTGTTCGTTGTTGAATATTAAGAAATGAATATGCTTGACATTTTTAGTCGCCTAATGAAGTGTAGTCTTATTAAATGTAAAATTAAATCATATCAACGGCAAGAAAAGGTGATGCATATTATGAAAAGTTATTTTCCACAGTAAGTTTTAGAAAGAGTGGTTTAGATAAGTACTTTTATGTCGTGACTTATAGTTATTATGTTTAAAACAAATGGAAGGTTTTGAAAGCCAACATTTTACCGAAATAGTAGGTTGGAAATTTTTCTACTGTCTGTTATTAACTATACCCACTACATTTTGACTTTACTGCCTGTAATTCAGACTAGTAACGACAGCTTTATTTATTGTTATAACCTTTGTTACAGTTAGGAATTCTCGGCTATAGCTAAGCAATATTGCAAAGAATTATTGTTTAACATGCGACTAATTTATAAGCTCCAGTATGTGCAATGCGGTCTCGTTATTTACCCAATATAAACACGTACTCAAACAATTCGAAATTATAATCACCGTAATTATGTAACACTATGACACGTTAAATATTACTCCTTTATTGTGAACCATACATATCGGTGTAGCAGCCTGATGAGAAACTGACCGAAAAGGACTATTTCTTCACTCCACCTCACTTTTTTCGACTGAAATGTTCGCTACCAGTTCAGCTGCTACAATTATTTTTTCAGTCATCATATGCAAGGTTAACACACTCCAGTATGTTCGTCACTTGCTCTTCATGGGATATGTAGGGAGAAAAGAATGCTAACATTCGCTACATCTCCTTTTGAATCCTCTAACACAGAGTAATGATATGTCAGCTCTTTAGAACGCCACCTTACTACATGCAAGTTTCGTCTATAATTACACTATTTAAACAAATCTAAAGCAGCATGGTTACTTATGATGTATTGAGAGTTGAAAAAGGTGGCCCAAACTTTTAAGCTAACAACCATCAAGTTAATTATGTCTAGATAATATAAACCTGATGTTGAGAAACGGGAAGACGATCACTTCATTTAAATGTACTGAAAATCACAAACTATGTCATTTTTGATCTAATAGTTCTCTTAAAGTCCATACCAACAAAAGATACACTGATATCGAATCTGGAAACAATGGGGCTTACAAATACTGAGAGTTGATTGTTGTTGATAGTATTTAATGTATTGTCAATGCACCAAATCAACATAGTGTATGATTGATAACTTTAAAAATAAACTACGGATAAACAATTACAGTGTGGTGAAAACGTTGACAACAGGAAAATACACCAGCTTTTCTATCTAATATGAAATTCGCTATCTTAACGAGCTTCAATGAACATAGCCAACACTCTATTCTAAACTGCCCAGAAAACGTTGACTGACATACTTTGAACCTTGGCATTCTTGTGTTATATTAGTTGAATAGCTTTACGTAAATCAATTCCTTTCTTAAAAAACATTAAAATTTGGTTAGTTATTCAGCATTTGTTATCAAAACCAACAACCCGTTTTAAATAGAATTATTGTGTTCTAAGCCTGGTTTCATATATAACATTGACAATAAAATACAAATGTAGCTTTAAATATGTTATTAATTAATTATGAAGTGTACAAATAAGTTACAGAAAAATAGCTAGACAGAGACGTTCGTTAGTTTAAATAAAGTCAAATAGTATGCACTTTTGTAAACATCACTTCACTGTACAAGGTTAACAGTTTACAAAGTTTTATATGTCATTATAGTAAAAAAGTTATCTCTTTATATGCATTAGATTGATTAAGTGTAGAAAAACATTCAAAAACTTAATGTTTTACTCTGCCCTATGTAATTTTTCCTATTTTCATCCTCTCAGTCGTTCGGTTTATTCGTTTACACACAGTAAATCCATTATTCCGTACTGTAGAACATACTGTTCATATACAAGGCTTTATAACTAACGGGGGAAATTCAAAGTAACATATAAAACAGAAAGGAGAAAGTGGGAATAAGCTCATAATTATTGTATTCCATTCATCCTACATAAATTTTCTTTCTTAAAAGTCAGTAGATGATGTAATTCTGTGTTAACCACAATAATAGAATAGTGAGAAAAAAAACAAGAAGTCACAAATAGATGTATACGCATGTACAGATAAAAATATTCTCAAAACTTTGAATTGGATAAGCTAGAGAATATTATTTATCATTGAGCAGAATAGGTTTTGATCCTTAGAGTGAATTCATCTACTTTTGCATTTATTCTTCATCTTTTCCAACAGTTAATTCATTTGTCTTCGCTTTTTTTCCATCGTCAATTTGGTTGAATATCTGTGTTTACAAGAAATGAGTGGGATGGGTAAAAAATACGATTTGATAACCGGTTTCCTTTAAAATTCCTCTATATCTAACTTTAGTTGAACAGTAAAAATATGAGTAAAATAATTTTTCAGGGAGTTACGATTCACGACTGTTAAATCGAAAAATATTTTCCAAATTTACATTATTGAGTAATAGTGCTGCTAAATTGAGTTCAATACTCATAATCAGTAGACTTGCTAAAAGGCTATGGTTATATATAAGGTTGATGTTCCTCAAAATAAAACTCCTAACTACTGAGATCTAAAAGGACATTCACTCAAAAGACTTTGATAAACAGTATATATCATATTAATTCATTTTGCTTTATAAGCTTACTATAGTTTCAAGTGAATGACTCGAGAAGTGGATTTTGAGAAGACTTTGTTATCAGATTGATTAAGTGATGAAGTAAGCGAACTCTAGGTGAGATATTTTCATCTGGCTGAATAAACTAGATATAAACAGGATATTTCTTTGGAAAAGAATGATGAATGTAATAGGAAGACTTGGATGGATCTTACATGTCACAAACAGTTAAGTTAACTACACTTCGGTAGATTTCCTACAACTGATGCCCGTGATTTTACATTAAACTCGATAAAAAATTCAGTTGAAATACTTCTAATTTATCCTATTTGCAATATTGCGGATAGTTTTTGTTTCTCTTTAGATTAACTGTTTTAATCATGGACAGCGTTAATTAAAAAGAACCTTAAATTATGACATGGAATTACTTATGGACTTCAGAAGAATTCTAAATAGTCCAGAAAAAGGTGGAAGCCAATTTCATGCAAAACAAACAAACAGTTATTGCATAAATTCGATTAAGGTAATGAATCATTATCAGTCGTACATGTACATCACTTATTCACGAAAATTATTCGAGTATACTAAATTGATAAAATTCCACTAGACTAGTCAATCAGTGCGAATAAAAAGCGGTTAGAAGTTAACAGCTGAAGTGCAAAAGTGTAATGACTGCTGAAGTACTGATAACTTGTCTTAACACATATAAGAATAACAAGATGATTTATCGAGCTAATTGCTTGATTTTGTCACGTGAACAGAAGAGTACTTGTTGAAGAATTATGATTAATATGATTGTCTCGAATCATTCAACTAAAGCGTAGAATCTACCAAAAGAACTAAACTAACCTCGACAAAGTTCATATCATATTTTTGTGAGTATGTGAAATGAGGCTTAGAATCTACAGATTCTTCTCTATGGTTTAATTACTATATATTAGAAGCTTCTATCTTGATTATTACGGAAAACGTTTACAGAACTATCTAGTATACTGTCATTTATATTTTCAAGATTTACTAAAGTCTGAAAGCTGGTGGTCATACAGTAGTTTGTTTACACATGCTAAAGATTATTCTCTTACTCAAAACTTCTTAGTATTCTTTTAAAAATAAATCTAAACTGTGCGTGGATTTTCAACAGAAAGAATTGTCATTTATTTTTATAAAACATCATAGGAAGATTACTAATGCATACTTAATCCCGTAGGTTTAAAGTAAAACTTTATAAGTTATAACAGAAAACTATGATAAATTTGTTAGGAGATAAAATCGGACTGCCATTCATAATTTATGCAGTTTTATAGTATAGGCAACTATGTTAGTATTTTTACAAATGCATCTTTTCAAAATATGATATTTTAGATAGGCATGTCAGTCTTAAAATGATTATCAAGTTTATTATTCTGTTAGGATAAAAAGGGAAGAAAATTACTGCCTAGCAGGTAGTCACTTACTCGATAAAATGTTCCAGTTTTTTTATGTCTGTAACGATTAAAAGAACCGTGGGCTGTTCATGCTTCTTTAAGTTTTTCTTCCGAGTTATTTGTCAGAACTACAAATGTATCCAACAGGAATTTTTAAAAAAGTTCTTACACTGGATATGCTTTTATGCTGCTAATTAAACTATACGTAATTGTCTACTTATAGATTTAAGTAATACAACATTTAAAAAATATTTTACAAACTGTGGACTTTGTTTTAATGTTCTTATTTAATAAGATAAGCCCATAACAAGATAAAGAAGGATAAAAATTTCGACAGGATTGTAGGCATCAATTAACTGACAAATAGATATATGTGATTAAGTAACAAGAAAGTTCATGCAAATACTATCTAGTCAAGGACCACAAAAATAATAATGAATTAAAATAGTGTGCGTAGATTGGTTGTATTCTATTTGATTTTGTTGGACGAACTTCATAGTATGTTATTTATGGTCTTTCGAAAATTACATATTACTTCCAATCGCGCTCCTATGATAAATTTATTGTGATACTTCACAGTATAAAAATCAAAATTGTGGTTGTCTGATTACATTCTAAATACATTCAAAACGAGGATGAGAATACTATATCATAACTTCCTACACTACACCTGAAATAAACTTAAATTAGAAAGAAATGCAGTCGCTGTTTGGAAGAGTTCATCAGTTAATTCCGTTTCTCCACAGGAAACTATCAAATGATACTAAGCATTCCAAAATTAAGTTTTGTCTTTTCATGGTTTAGCCTATTGGGATGTATAGGCAAATACATCTATTTAACTAGGTTACTTGAACTTTTACATGAAAGCATTTTAAACCAGTGAACGCATAAGAAACAATAAAGCAAAATCAAGAAACTTATCTATATGGTTATTTCTTTCAATGAAATATCGATTTACTCTTCTAAACATCCGTTAATACAGTAGTAAAACAAGAAACTAGATTCTTCAAAAATTAATTCAGAGTAATAAAAAATCATGATTACAAAACATTAAACTGACTAATCTGAAGAACTATCGAATATTCAAAACGTGATAGTTAGCAGCAGTCGGTAGATGATTATGTTTATAAGTTTTTATGTACTACATTTTTCATTTGTACAACGTACGAAAGCTAAGTATTTAGCAAGTAAACCAACTGGTTTTCTTAACTTTGTTCATTCACAATACGATACATAGACGACATTTTATAAATACCCGATAGTCAAAAACAACTAATATAAGAAAAGTCGACAGTTGCTTTATTGTTAGTTTTAAATTGTTCAAAGCAACAACAAAATTTTTCTTCTATTTAAATCAAACAATAAAATCTTCCAAAGTGAGCTTGACTTAGTTACGTTTATGTACTAATTCCCTAAGATGAATGGGTTGCAATTAATCTTATGCTAATTCCATTGAATTTGTTGTAACATCACTATTTTCCAATCTTCCAGTTATCAAAACTATGTAGCTTAGGAACTAGTGTTTGCATAAACGTAATATATTGTAGACTAAATTTCAGGTGCTAATTAATTGTATCTATTCTGATCCATTTTTAAATGACGTGTATATTCATTTTGAGAAACTATAATTAGACAAGTGTTTTACCTGTACTGTAATATTTTCAGTCATTAGTTGTGTTAACTAATTTTTAACTAAATGATTAAATGTTCTGTCGATAAAGTATATACCTAGACATTTTTACTGATTGAGAGCACATTTAGTTTCAGAAATTGTAACCTTAAAGAATAGAACGTTTTTGAAGTAGTTTACACTGTGACTCACAGAAATCATGTTATAATTGGTTTACGTAAAATTAGTACTTTCTCCTAGGGTATGGAACAACGTAGCCACATTTTATCACTTCCAATAACTGTTAATAACACCAAAGATTTACTGAAAAGTAATTTATAAAAGGATTAATAAAAAATATATTGACGCTGTTAATCATAAAATCAGTGATGTCAATCACTCATAATTTCCTTAGTTTTAATACTTGTTACATTAACAACGTACAGTGTCTATTATACAATGTATGCAACAAATATATGAAGTTAACTGTAGCTGAAATAGTAGTAAAATATGATTTATGAACCATCACGCTTACTAATTATAAGTGCCGCTTCATTCATGATTACTTAGTTAAACGGAAATAATAGTTCACTCTTAAAAAACGTATATCGATCCATGTTTTCGGTTGAAAAAATTCACATTTTGATATTAGGAGCACAGCAACTAGTTTAAAATAAAAATAGACTTGTGATGAAATAACTTAAAAGAGTAAGCTGACTTATGAATGTATATTATCATCAGTATTTAATAGGTTAAACTTAAACCAGTTGGTCTTTCAGAAAAATCAAAGCCATCCTCCTATGTCAAACTGTTAGTAATCACTAATCGACTTTATACCAAACATATTTCACATTTGGAAGACCTAGGCAACCACTATAATGTGGTTACTAATTTGAGCAATCAGAATACCAATAAATAATAAAAATATGAACTAACCAGACGTTTCATAATGTACGTATGACAGCAGCCTTAACTATTTTAAAACAACTTGACCCACTGTTAAGTTATGCCGAATATTGATTACTAACAATTACATTGTTATGCAGAGTTTCAGAAGAAATTTATTCAACTGAATGAATTGCACTCAGGTTATCCAATATGTATTATTTTTATTCTATTTAAGTGTGCATTCGATATCCCTATCTGAAATTTAACTAACCATAGGTAAATGTAATTAAATTCTTGTAAAATTAAATGTACTACGTACGAAACAAGTTTGTTTCTCAAGCAACTTGTATACCCAACTGATTTACTACTTCATATTGTACTTATTCAGTACATTTGTAAATTTTTAAACATATTTCATTATACTACCTAAACACCCCACTGAGTGTTAATAAAGTTTGTCTGAGATAAATGTTGATGATTATTAGTTTAGATAAGTCTCTCAACAACAATTTTATTAGATTAAGTGTCCGTTCCTATAAAAATGACATTATAGCTGCTGGTCTGATATCAAAACAATTCAATCTTTTAATTATTTATTTATTTAAATCGAATGATATTCAAATGCTTACTTTCAAACACAAGATGGTGATTATAGAATAACAAATCTGAATAATAATATCACATAATTAACTATACTATATTTCTGTAGAGCTTAATTTTCAACTCCATCACATCACTTATTCAAGCAGATAGCTTAGTTTGTAGGCTTTAAATTTAAGATCGCCTTATACAGTTTATTTATTGAGTTATGCCCCTACTTTAGGGTTGAGTAAGTAGTAATCTCAAGAGGTAAAATATAATAAAACATTTCAGCTTAAAATCATCTATTTATTATTTGAATGCAGTATATGTTTCAAAACGTCTAAAAATGGTTGAATTCATGTACCAGCCGTCAAAAGTTCAGTCAAATAAATATGAGAGAAATTAATAGTCACTGAAAATGTTTGACAATTTCCGATAATAAGATTAAAAAAGCTGTCAAATCGTAATGATCATTTTATTAAAGTACCCATATTAAATATGACTTCTTAATATGGTACTTGTAAGTCACTCGCATACTTAGATCCACCAAGGGATCCACTGAAATCATAAATTTCAAGCGAATTGAAATGTGAGTTTTCTTCTTTCTATGTCACCATATCAAAATTAGTGATACAACTTAGTTTTAGTGAATATGTGCATATTAATCATCACGTAACACTGTGTAATGAAATCTTAAGAACTGGTTACTTAAATGCATAAAGGTTTGAAATATTAAAATTGACCAGTTATTTTGACTTCTGAAGGAGTTAATTTACTAACACGTCATACGGTTTATTACAGAAAAGTTTTCTTAACAGAATACAGTGGTCTGAAAAAACCAAAACTTGACTATTTCAGTTTTTCTTCATTTTTACAATAATTTTCAATATGTACAAATATCACCAATTTTTGCATTTTGATTCGCCACAACTGTGATTCATAACTCGGCGTTTTCCCATAGGGAGAGTAACCAAGTAAAACGTAAAGATGTGAATATTCCAAGAGGAATTACTAATAGCATTTCAGCGCAATACAGGCAATAAAAGCGTAAAACACTTTCCGTCTAGAGGAATAGAAGTGAAACTAGATTTTACTGGTGAATTTAAGAGAACAAATGGGAATTAAGGTAATTGTCTCGAGGTCGTGTACTTAATCTGGTTCAAAATGCTTACATCGGATCGGTTGATTGGAATTTTTAATGGAGATGCTATGATTATTAATCTACGAGCTGTTGGATTACTTCGTACAGAGCTGACTTGTGTTTGCGGACTCAATATGGCTTTAACATCATCCACAGACACGCAAGATGAAGTTATTTTCCATTCCAATTGTTTCTGGCAAAAGTCAATAAGATCAGGCAGGTTCTTTACCGAATGTAGATTAACGCCCAGATGAACCTCCATTTTGACCGTATTGTGACTAGTGCAGTTTCCTGTTTTGCTGACAGCATCACTTGTAAGTTTAAGCGAAATCGTAGAGGTGCAGTAACATGAAGTCTGTAGACATATTTGTTCAGAAATGATATTAGGTTTACGTTTATCGCCGTGAGGTGATGGCACAACTGTTGAAGTAGATGAAACAGCCGTTAACAAGAGAAAATATAATACAGGTAAATGTCTACCAACTTAATGGGTAAGTACTAATTACTTCAATTACACTAATAGGTTTCTGTCACTTAGGAAGGAACAATGGGAAAAAAATATTTCCACTATGTCCCAAATCAGACTAAAAAAAAACCTAATACCAGTAATTTGGATGCACGTCCTCCCATAGAATACAACTTATGCAGACAACTGGAGCACTTGTCGGCAACTCCGAAAACTTGGATGAATTCACCGTGTCGTTCATGAAAGGAATTTTGCGAATATAAGTACCGATGTTCAAAGGTAAAACATCTCAATTAATTATTTCAGACGTCACCAATCATATGCACTTTATCTCCACTGACTACTGCAAACTCATATAAATTTGTAATAAATGTGCTTACTAATAACGTTTTATTGAAGTTCTATTTACAGTATTGTAAATTATAAGTATAACTCCAAATTACATAATCCAACGCAAAATGCAAATTAGATTTATTAAATGGTTTATTTCATTATTGAAAAAACAAAGTATTTCACTATATGTATTGAAAAAATCTAAAGAATTATTGTTCATTTGGGATGGTTATTTTTGTTAAGGTTGAATATATCACAGATTGATGTTGGCAAAGTACGATTGATAACCAGGGAGAACTGGACAGCCGTTTCGCTCCAGTGTGGAACCCTTCAGCAGTCCGCACCCCAGATTCTGTACTAGAGACTTCAGGTTGACGGCGAACTCATGACCCTCTACACCACTGGGTCAGCATCCAATCATAGAATTCCCATTTCCATCAATTTCTGATATATAGCGCGATGATCATCCATTGTCATTAGTGATAACTATCTCACTCCCAATAAATCTGAACTCCACCAGTCACGACTTCTCACTAGTGCTTTAGTAACATCTTCAAGTTAGTCACTAGTGAAGTGATTGTTATAGTTCAATTTTGATGGTTATTTTTGTGGAGATTGGTTATTTAGTTGACTGGACATATCACAGGTGATCTTTGCGCTATATATCCCAAATTGATGGAAATGGGAATTCTACGATTGAATGCCGACCGAGTGGTGCAGGTGGTTAAGCGTTCGCTGTCAACCTGAAGCCCCTATTGCAGAATCTGGGCTGCGGATTGCTGAGGAGTCCCACACTAGAACGAAACAGCTGTCTAGTACTCCCTGGTTATCAATGATACCCTGCCAACATCAATTTGTGGCATATTCAATCAACAGTCGAATTACTGTTTCTTTCTTGTCAACTGTATGTAATAGTTATACAAGACAGAGCTAAAACATTTTTGGCTTATACGATTACAGTTGAAATCGCAATAGACATGGGCCTATAAACTGTTTGTTAATCTGGAATTAATGAAACTATGATCAGCTTATATTTAATTAACTTTTAAAAGTCATAACAGATACAGAGATAATTTAGATGGTAGGAAATAAAAATGAAATACTGTTTCAGAAATCGAATAAAGTATTGTGAACGGAGTTTTGTTTCGTTATGAAGACAGCATATTCGACTATTCGTCATCATACTTTATTTTGTGAATTATTAATCTCCACATTTTTAATGCAAACTACGTTATTTTATTGGAACTTCTAGCTGCTTCCCAACCCATAGTTTACTTCCTATGCATTAAATTATATCAAGTTTTGCTTTCAGAGAAGATATGTGGTAGATATTTAGTAAAAAAAATAAATATTAAAGACCACCATCAATTTATCTACTACAACTGGTTGTAGCTTACAATGAAGACGATTCCCAGAAACCTCGACGAACCTTTTAGAGGCCTCGAAGTGGACAGAGACATTCAATCCAATCACCGTCCGATAGAACATTTCTGAATCTTGATGCAAAGTATCCTGAAAGGGTAATAGCCGGAAACAACTGCTTGTGGGTCGAGTGATTTGTTATGGTGATTTCATTTTCTTATAAAATTGTATTTACTGAAGTATTTTGCATACATTTAACACTTTATAAAACCCGCATTCCTTTCTACTTTTCTTATATTTTGATTTTAAAGTTGGAGGGTTCAGATTCTAAAATTGTATACGGTATAATCAGTAATCAAATACAAAACATATCACTTACGTAGAAAGAAGCTGAAAATAACTTCTATTAATGAAGATTTTCAAGCATGTTGATGAAACAAATAAAATCGTTGACATTTATCTTGTCCAGTTTTGTAACTGCTTCCCGTAATAACACTTTATTTAGATTACTTATTGTACAATCATATACTCAATCATCTCTTGAATGAAGTTATTCCAATTATCAAGTTGAGCAACGACAAAACAATGAAAGTAGTAGAATGAAATGATCCAATCATGGTACAGACTTTCTTCAGCTGTTTTACAACTTAAAAATAACCACATCACTCAACAAATAACTAAAAGGCATAAACACTTCATATTACCAAGATTTTAAAGTTAACTTTATTAGAGTGGGTAGCCTCCTGAACCTTGTTCAAGGAGATATCTTAATGGCCAGCCTAGGAGTGATAGTAACGAAGTCAGTAATCTATGAAACAACTCAGCACATAATGCATGTTGACGACAGTTTTGTTGCTTGTAACAATTATCAACACACTTCTAATAAATTAAAAATTCTCAACAAATATCACTCAGATATTAGAATTGCAATGGAACGTGAACCTAAAAAAACACATCTTACTTTCTGAATCTTGGTACAAGGCAATTCTAATAGGTGATTGGAAAGATTGATTTATTAGAAAGATATATGATAGGGAGTGTACTTAAATTTTAATACATGCTGTCCAATAAGCTATAAACGAACATTGGTTAGGAGTTTATTCAACCGTGTACCTAAAGAATGCTCAGGTGATAGGACTGAGAAAGAATTAGCTAAGGTTAAATGTTTCTTGTTTAAAAACAGATATTTGCAAAAATTCATAACAAAAATATAATGTGACTAGAGCGAATGAAATTAATTATGCTACTATTGAAAACAAGCATGCTTTTACGAAACTCGGATTCAGAATGATCGATTGAAGATGACAGCCACTCTTGAAAAGAATTTGTCCAGCAATAAAGCTAGTCTTAATTTAGAAAACAAAATTTTCACTAAGACGATTAAACGTGGAAGACTTATTACCTTTTATTTATAACTGTGTCTGCCATTTCACTTGTACGTGCCGAAGCACATGCACCGACAGGAAAGAAAGGTGAATTAGTGTTCACATTTCTGAGTATATTTCTCAAAATTTAAGACTAAACAAGCAATTTGATTTTATTAGTAAAATTGTGAGACTCTTGCTTGACAGTGAACAGGAATTTGAGGCGTCATAAACTTTTAAGATAGTCAATAAACATGTGAATCCTAATTTGTTATGTTTTATAGATGCGATTACAATCAAGCGTTTTAAACTAGCTACGTGCATATAAAACGACTATAATAAAATTTGTTCTGCTCTAGTGATCTTTTTTCAAGATATTGCTGTGCTACTTCACCTCTTCAGATGACCGTGATAATTATACGGATTTGTTTCCTCATCTTAATACAAATAATCTATTGAACTTTTTCTAAGCATTATGCGTGTCTTTCTGTATGTGATAAATTTTTCGCAACTATAATCCTAGCAATTTTCCCTTCTAGAACGTTAGTTTATTCGAGAACCATAAGTAAGCAGCAGTCTATATTACCGTAAAAACGTTCATAGTTATTATTATTCATTACCCTACTTTTGTCAACATCATGACCCTCCTAATTTAAAGTATGTATACCATTTTGTTGTATATTGGTTAATGTAATTGTTTCTAGGTTATAAAAGAGCTGTAGGAAATCTGTGAAATGATCAAATTTATATTATTCTGATACTACTGTTGCACTTATTTTAACAATCACCTCTGTTAGATTATGTTTGTAAAATTGTGATTTACTGACAATCAAAAGTATCACGTTGGCTGCATGTAGCTTAATATAAAACAGTTTCCGAATGACGCGTTCGCTGTAAGAAGAAACGATTCAAAATTGTTTACTTAAATTAAAAATCGATCTTAAGCTCATGGTTGTGTAATGGCTGATAGTAGTTTCAATAGCGAATGTTATACATTGTATTATATAACCATTCCGATTCGGATTGTTTCTTAACGATAGTAAAATACAGGGAAAATAGTTATATACACGCCAAACTGATGAATTGATTTCACTTCTCTGAAACTCTTCATTTTTGGCAAGCAGTAGTGGCTTGAAAGAATGAAAAATATTTAATAATTTGGTTTCAATAGAATCACTTCTATGTTAAGCATAGTTGATTGTGTAATCTGATAACTTAGTAAAACTTTTATGAAGTGGTAACTTTCTCATCGGAAATAAACGTTTGCTTAGAACTTTCAGAATCCTCCCTAATAATCAACGGGGTTTAAGTACTTTATTTTATGGTAAGTTAATATTTTGAAATATATTTAGAAAAATAACAGTTTTTTGATGAAACATACAGCGCTTTCATAATTTATTTGATTACCTTTTCAACTTATGAGCAATCCTATAAGTTTGTGACTTGATATCTGGATATTTGTATTACATTAAGCGTTCATAATCATGAATGCAGCAAATCTTGTTGATTAAACGTAGTTATATAGTTTAGCTATAATGAAAGTATTCAGTAAACTGTATTCATGCAGATGGTAAGCATAAAGATTTACAATACAGCTTCACTAGAAGTGCTTACGACTTATACAGTACAGTCACTATCAAAACTCACTGCTTATATTTTGTCTAGCACCATCAAATGACATATTCAGTATTTTCATCTTCAATATGAATATTCATGTTGTGCCCATAAAATGTAGTGAAAACCAGTGAGCTATTTCAGATCCTCGGATATTAGATAGATATTTTGCATTGAAAAAGAAGACTAACTTTTTCCACTACCACCAAGCTGTGAACTGTTAAGACTCATCAGTGACCGCTTTAATATCAAGCATTTCTTGCGTCATCTTAGACACTTATTCAGCTGGGTCCATTATGTTTGATCATATTGCTGTTGAAAAAGGCAGACTCAGTTAACTATGTTCTGTGCTGTTTTGAGTCCATCTGTATTTGAACAAATGACTGGACTGCTGACTATATAAGTAAGATATTAACTTTGCAATATTTTGTAATTGTTTATGTAAGTCAGGTTAACTTCCAAGTACATTTCTAAAGGTTTCTTCTAAACGACCACTGAAAATGTTCATGAAATCGCCATCAACGACAATATTTTTGGAAGCATTAGTTAACTACTGGACTTCAAAACCGTTTCTGAAATTATTTCAGTTCAGCTTTAAATCGACGGAATCGAATCTTAAATTTTCTGTTAGTTATAAATCAAGAAGTTCAAGTTATTACTGATTATTAAATAAACTATCGTCAAATAAAGTGATAAAATCGCTTGACTTATATATAGATTTGAGTCCTATGAACTGAAATAAAGTTACCTGCTTCTTCTGACATATGATTTTCTTGACACTAAAGAACTGAGAACTATTTTTTCCAAGTAACTTCACGTAGACATCAATCTTATCTCAATCACCAACAGGCTGAACCTTTATATGTGAACGTCAGTCGTAAATCATTCCTCATTTTTCAAATAAGCAAATAAAATGTTTTACCATGAGATACATGACCAATATTCTAACTAAACCAGAGAATACAGAATTCAGACTAGCAACAGTTCAAAATAATTGAAACAATCAACTCCGCCTGTAGCCCCTAGGGTTGCTGACGGTCCCAAGCCCGGATAAAGGAGGAGGGTTAGGCATGGGGTTAGCAACCCCATCCCGTAAAACAACAAACTTGCTAAAAAAATGCTAACCGGTAAAAACCTTTATAGCCACTTTTACTCTGCCCTGGGAATTGGAAGGTGTGTTATGACGCCTCATGGTGAAAGCCGAGTTTCTTCGGAAGCCACGAGGCCGATGTCTCTTCTGACAACCAGAGCAACAATTAATATAGGTACATGGAATGTCCGCACGATGTAGGAGACAAGGAAAACCATGCAAATAGCTGGAGAAATGACAATATACAACCTAAAGATACTTGGAATAAGCGAAACGCATTGGTTGCAAACTGGACAGCAACGATTATCCTTGGAAAATGTGCTTTTATACTCCCGTCACGAAGAAGAAAGCGCCCCACACACAAGAAGTAGCAATAGTGTTGTCCCAAGAAGCATGAAAGGCTCTTGTAGGATGGGAGCCTCACGGACCTAGGATCATCGCAGCATCCTTCAAGACGAAGAAGGAAGGGATTACAATGATGTCATCCAGTGCTACACACCCACCACGAAAAAGGCAAAGACCAGTTCTATGCGAGGCTGCAGTCAACCATCAAGAAATTTTCAGCCAAGGACCTGACCATTCTGATGGGGGACTTCAACGCCAAGGTTGAAGTGGACAACACCGGGTATGAAGACATCATGGGAAAAAATGGACTGGGAGAAAGGAATGATAACGGTGAGAGGTTTGTAAACTTATGTGCCTTCAACAAAATGATTACAGATGGCACCATATTCTCCCACAAACGTATACACAAAACTACATGGGTTTCACCGGACCACATTACGGAGAACCAAATCGATCACATCTGAATCAATAAAAGTCTAGAAGGGCCATAGAAGACGTAAGAGCAAGGAGAGGAGCTGACATAGCTTCAGATCACCAATTGGTGGTGGCTAAAATGAAGCCGAAGCTGAAGAAGCACAGGGCAACTGGAGCAGCAGTATTACATAAGTTTAATACAGCCCTTCTCCGGGATACCAACAAACGCAACGAATTCAAAATAACTCTCAATAATAAGTTCCATGCATTTCACAATCTACTAGAAGAGGGTGGAACTAATATGGCAGGCAACTAAAAAGAGATTAAATAAACAACTACTTCAACACGTGAGGAGGTTTTGGGTCGCAAGGAACAACACTATAAAGAATGGATTTCTGTTCGTACTCTGGACAAGATCCAAGAAAGGAGGAACAGAAAGATAACAATTAATAACAGACAGACAAGAGCAGAGAAAGCCAAGGCACAGGCTGAATACACAGAAGTCAACAAGCAAGTGAAGAGGAGCATCAGATTGGATAAACGGAAATTTGTTGAGGACCTAGCAATGACAGCGGAAAAAGCTGCCAGAGAAGGAAACATGAGGCTTTTATACGATACAACGAAGAAACTAACTGGGAAATTCAATAAGCCAGAACAGCCAATCAATAACAAGGCTGGCAAACCAATCACTGAAGTACATGAACAACGGAACAGGTGGGTAGAGCACTTCCAAGAGCTCTTGAATAGACCAGCCCCACTGAACCCACCAGTCATCGAAGCAGCAGCCACGGATCTCCCTATAAGCACAGACCCACCAACAGTCGAAGAAATCAAAGTGGCCATCAGACAGATAAAGAGTAGCAAGTCAGCAGGACCAGACAACATACCAGCGAAGGCAATGAGGACAGATATGGAAGCAACTTCAAAGATACTCCACATTCTATTCAGGAAGATTTAGGAGGAAGAACTAGTGCCAGTAGACTGGAAAGAAGGGTACCTCATCAAGATACTAAAGAGAGGCGATCTCAGCAATTGTGAGAACTACAGAGGCATTACCCTACTTTCAGTACCAGGAAAGGTCTTCAACAGAGTGATATTGAACAGAATAAAGGACCCAGTCGACGCCCAACTCCGAGATCAACAGGCCAGAATACGTAAAGACTGATCATGTACCGACCAAATCGCTACTCTACGGTTCATTGTTGAACAATCAGTTGAATGAAATTCACCACATTACATCAACTTCCTCGACTACAAAAAAGCATTCGACAGTGTGGATAGGAGAATATTATGGAGCCTTCTACGACATTATGGCGTACCCGAGAAGATAGTCAACATCATACGGAACTCTTACAATGGACTACATTGTAAAATCGTGCATGGAGGTCAGCTCACAGATTCATTCGAAGTGAAAACCGATGTCAGACAAGGCTGCTTACTCTCGCCCTTCCTCTTCCTACTGGTCATCGACTGGATCATGAAGACTGCAACATCTGAAGGCACTCTCGGAATAAAATGGACAACATCGACGCAGATGACCTAGCTCTTCTATCCCGCACATAGCATCAAATGCAGATAAAAACGAGCAGCAACCTCAGCAGCAGTAGGTCTCAACATACACAAAGGGTTAAAGTAAGATCCTTCGATACAAAACAACAAACACTAACCCAATTACACTTGACGGAGAAATTCTGAAAGGCGTTGAAACCTTTGCATATTTGGGCAGCATCATCGACAAACAAGGAGGGTCTGATTAGGATGTGAAGGCGAGGATTGGCAAGGCAAGGCAAGGGAAGCATTTCTACAACTGGAACTCAAACCAACTTTCAGTCAACATTAAAGTCAAAATTTTCAATACAAATGTGAAGACAGTTCTGTTGTATGGAGCTGAAACTTGGAGAACTACGAAAAGTATCCTTCAGAGGATGCAAGTATTTATAAACAACTATCTGCGTAAGATACTTCGGATTCGTTGGCCAGATACCATCAAAAACAACCTTCTGTGACAGAGAACTAATCAACTTCCAGCTGAGGAAAAAATTAGGAAAAGACGCTGGAGATGGATTGGACACACGTTGAGGAAACCATTAAACTGTGTCACAAGACAAGCACTGACTTGGAATCCTAAAAACCAAAGAAACAGAGGAAGACCCAGGAACACATTGCATCGGGAATTGGAAAGAGACATGAAGAGAATGAACAGCACTTGGGAAGAGATAGAAAGGAAAGCTCAGGACACAATTGGTTGGAGAATGCTGGTAGGCGGTTTATGCTCTACCTGGGGTAACAGGCATTGATTGATTGATTGAATCGAAACAATCATCAAATATAATTTTTGTAGATAAGTCACATATTACTTAATGGCCGTAATTAGTGAATGGATGAACTATCTAAACTTATTAATTCTTGCAATTTAACTAAAACAATTTGGTCTTTTTCTTCATTGATCTCACTTCATGTTATTGATATCGATGTTACTAATTAATAGTTACTCTTAATTCATTTTGATCAATTTTCCATTGCAAAATAGAACTATTCTTTTACTTCACGATTCGCTACTAACTTGACGTTCATATATTATATTTATATGCACCATATTTCTAGTCATATTAGCTCTTTATTCCACTAGGATTCTACATTATGATACCTAAGCAATGTTACTTATAAAGAATGTTATTCATTTCTCTGAAGAAGCGGCTTGCACCAAGCCGCGAAACGTCAGAAATTGTAATTTCTACTCATTGGAATTTCACAAATATATATCACTTACTTTATACATGTTATTGTCTATTTAGAATTTAAATTATGTAATATTATAGATTGTACACATCTGATGAGGACCTGATGAAATAAAATGAATTCCTCTTATTCTGCCCAAATGTTTGTTTTTTCTCTCTTCAAGTTCATTAAGGAAATCAAATGTATGAAATAAACTCGTTAAGGTATAAGAGTTCAATTTGTTGCCAGCAATATGTCTTGTACTTGTTGTTTTATGAAGGGTAGCATAACATTTTCAATCAAGTAATCACAGTTCCCTGACCTTAATATAGCGTTATGTTACACTATAAAGTATTATATGCCATACAGCTGTCTTGTGAAATTGAAATCAGATACAGACTTGTTGGTTACTTGTATTATGTTTCAATAACGTGTTGAATTTTTTTACAATTTCTGTACTCACAGAAATTTCAAAGTTACATTTTGATGACACTACTTGAATAATACCACTATCTTTTATAAAATTACAATGCATTTTAAAATAGCCGGTTTTCTGACTATTTTGAACCCTTTTATTGTATCATATTCCAGTTCTATTGAAGTGCATGTTGTAGAATCCAAACTAAGTCAGTTTGGATTGAAGAATAACTGTCGAGGTTGGTTTAGATACGCGTGCTCTTGCCCGGTAGAAATTCAGAACAAATGATTGGGTGAGAAACGGTTCTATACAAATTATTTATACAAAGTACATTATTACCCAAACAAATGTCACCACCAGTTATTCAACCCAAATTTATCCCAAAGATTGGAATAATCAAGTCAGTTTTAAGAAATAAACGAGAAGGTTATTCTATCCTTACGGGATATATCAAGTACTGCTTGTCGAGAGAGTAAGGTCTAAATCTATAGAAATATTAATAACAAAGTATCAAAGGTTACTTGTTACAACAAAATAATTTAAGTTCTGGAAGTGTGCGTCAATCCACAATCAAAAAATGCACAAAACCAGTCAATTCAAGCAATACAATCGTGAAGAGGAATGAACCAATATGGCAGCCGCCAAAGCCAAAAGTTCAGTAAAACAAAATATATGGAATCCATGAGAATAATAGAAATCCGGTATAAACTCAAGGGAAAAACAAATATTACAATGAAAATAAATAGCAACTAACTCAAAAAGTCATTAGCATGCATAGCCAAGTGGGATAAAAGGAATAAATGTACTTTTAAACGCAAAACAACGAAATACAATGGGGAAAATGTTACTTGAAGGGGTTTTCACACAGAATCATCAAAAAGGATCTTACACATATGAAGGGGTAACTGAAGTTAATAGAAACTGATAAGTGATAAAGGACAACTGTTTGCTTTATTTCTGTTCATTTTTTCTAACAGAATCTTCGTAACAAAAATCCAATGAATAATTTTACTCAATATTACTTTTAATTAACTTTCATAAATCTCAGTGTGAGATATACAACTGTATGTGTATGAGTATTTGTTTACATTGAAAAATTCTTCTTAGGAGGGAACATTTCCATAGAGAATATTACTGTACTAATGATAACTAATAAGAATGATAAAAATACTAATATTCATATTAAGAAAGTTGAGATACGGGAAAGATAATCCTGAAAAAAGTACATGACACAGGTGAGTAAGAATTGATATGATCAGTTTCACTGGTGAGTCATAACCCTTATTCTCATCGTTTATAGGAGAATGGCTCGACACGTTAATAAAATGAACGAATGAAATATGCTTAAGCATTAAATTCACCAACATCTCATTGTCCCGATTGTGAGTTCCTGTCTTCTATAATGAATAACAAAATTAGTTTATAAATGCACATATTGTACATCACAATATTTAGCTTAATCACCACGATGTAATCGTACATGTCTATTTATTTATTTACTAAACTCTCCTTCTTGTTATTTTCCTACCCCTTTACCTTACTTATTCTATCCCGTAAAATAATTCATACAACAAGAGATGAGTTATGAATCATTTCATTCATCTGCGTACAATGTAACGCTAATATGCTCTGTTTTCTGAAAACAAGTAAAATAATAAAAATTTCTATATTAAAATTTGATTAACTCTTTTCTCTACTTCCCTGTGTTTTATTAAAAATGAAAACAGAAAGAACCGTAGAATGAAAATAGCTATATATAATCAGTTAATTAAATTTTACCTTTCCCATTGATTGACAGTACATAATTCTAAGAAATTATACAGTTGGTTGATTCCTTTTTAGTAATAATGAACACCCAGCAAGTTGATAAACACTAGAAATTAAAACATATTTCAAGATCAATTCTTCTTGTTTTCTTTTTCAGCTAATAATACCCAGCGAACACAACATAAACTGTATCCGTAGATTTGTCTCGATATTTCTCTACAAAGAATAATATTTTCTAACATGGTTAGGTGATATGCCGGGCACCTAAAGAAGATTGATTATCTTTGAGAACTGTGCTTTAGAACATTATTTCAATTATTATAACTGTGGATAATGTAAACATTTCATTTCTATGACTATTACGTACTCCTTACCTGATCCTCCCGTTTAGCATATTTACTCTTAGTATATTGTTTATTAGTATGAACTAAAGTTACTTAGTTGTGTACAAGTTGTCCCCATTCACTGCCACTAGATCCTTTGTTCTGTATCAATGTCAGATTCTTGATTAGTTTACTGTGTGGTCTGACTTTGTGTATATATAAAGGCATGATTGAAATACAATATGTTCCCGATTCTGCCTTAGATCCTGTTTCCGACTCTGGTTCTGTCTGGTTGATTCTTCTATCTTCGGCTTTGGAGTGAGTGGGCATAAAGCAGACGCGCATTTGTCAACTAGGCACACCTCATTGGCGTTCGATAACCCAACCAAATTTTCTTTGCATCTTAACAATATAACATGTAGCTAGGTGGTTTTAATTTTTAATTACTAGGAGGGTCTGGTAATGAAATCGCCTATAAGTTTATGAATCCAATGGTGTACATCTGAAAATATTGTGACTTTAGTGGTCATGCCACGTGTTACTGAGTGATTTATTAAGTAGTTCAAAACCTTACCTGAGACGTGGAAATAAATGAAACGCTCAACACAGAGTCGTATAGTATATAATCACTCACTAATAAAAGATTAAATGTTTACATCAAATCACTAAAAGGCTTTCATACTTAAAAGCGAATATAACAAAAGATCAAGCCTTTGAAAACCTTTTGTCATTTAAGATGGAGGAATTTTATGTTTATGTATATCATGTAATATGTGGAAGATTCCTGATTCTGATAAAAGCAATGTGGTATAACTATACGATGGCAATGATTTCCAAATTACTTTTGTTTCGACCACTCGAACAGTATGTAAGTAAGTAACTTAATAAAACTGAATTAATAGATAATGAAGAAGGAATAAATACGCACTCCCCATAGAGATAGTGGAAAAGATTTGTTACTCAGGAGAGTGGTTTTGGTTAAATTGTATTTACTATGATGGAAGGTTTATTTGCGCAGCTCACACTACCATTCTGGACTACTTCATCAGAACAAACTTTTCTGAAACTTGTTAAATAACTAATTGCATGACTAAGTTTTAGAGCAAACGCATTTATAGTAGGTATCATTTTTTACAGTCTGTTTGAATAACGATTGCTCAGTTGGATACATTGAGCTATGAAGTGAAGTAACTGGGTGTTGATATAAGTGCTCTCAATTCATCCAGTAGGTCTTTCCTCGACATGACTACACGAGACATCCAGCATAAGATTCCTCATTACTATAATAAAGTAGGTCAGCTCTAAATGTATTTAGCGTCTCTTCATTAAATCTCAGAAACTAACCACAATCATGAGTTGATTTAGCCATGAAATTCTGAAATATGAATATGTGGTGAGTACCAGTTTTACCTATTACACACTTCAAAATTCATCATTATCTTTTATTACAATGGGCAACTGTCAGGCAATACAATAATAATAATAATAATAATAATAATAATAATAATAATAATAATAATAATAATAATAATAATAATAATATCTTGAAATATCCGCAGAATCGACACCAATTTCCAAGTCAAACTGATATTAAACGAGTACTATATATAACTGCAAGTGTACATATTAACAAACATAGGACATACAATTACAAGTGATTGATTAAATATGAGAATCCGGACAGTTTTTGAAGTAGTACATAAATTTCAAAAAATCCTATTATTTCAGACACTGATTTTTAATAGCGTCTTTTCTGATTGTTGCTGGAGTCAGAATTGGTTGGCAATAAAGTAGGTAGGTTATCCGTAACTTCATTTGTATGTAAATTTTTATTCATTTGCAGTATATATCTTTTATGATCGAGTTTGTGCTGTTTGTATATGATCCAGAGTTTTTCCTGTTTCACTGAATAGTGAAAAAAATAAAGAAAGCTAGAAATTTTATCCGACCTAAGATGAACTTTGCTCACTTATCCCTAACTTTTAATTCTCTATATTATTATGTCTTTTATTGCTATCTATCACGTATTGTTATGCAGCTGCTAAGAGAGCGATGGAATAGCAATATTTGGAGGATACCATTTTTAACGTACTCATACTGTTAACTCAGAAAAGTCTACGCTTTGTATATTTACGATATCCAGCTAAATTCAGACTTCAATTAGGCTTATTACGTCCAAGGTGTGTGAAGAGGTGGCCTGGACATCATGGTGACTAACATTTGTAAGAGGTATATTAAGTAACTTATAAAATGTTTGAGGATTGTGTGTCGTGCGTACTTCTGTTGGCGTATTCTTTTCGTCTCTACCCATACCTTACCGAATAAAAGCCTTCACAAACATTTGATATTTATTTCTCACTTTCGACATTAGAAACTTTGTTTCTCAGGTAAAGCTTTTGAGTACTGGTGCACCAAGTAATACTAGTGGAGGTGTTGGTCAATTTGTTTAACAGTATATAGAAAGGAATTGTAGTAAACAACTAACTTAACTATTTGCCACATTAAAAGTTTGTTTGTATAGGTAGGTATCATAGGATGTAATATCGCAGTACTGACTTTGAATTCTTTATTCATTTCTAGCTTTAACTTAGTTTTCAGTTTATCACTGCTGTTTCCGATTGCAGTTAGCTTATTTTAAACTTGTTGCTTTGTTTATAAATTCTTGTAACCTTGGGTGTCTATCAAGCAGTGCTTCTTCGCGAGAAATAGAAGATTATCTTGATTGATCCGATGCTCAGTTTTTGTCCCGTAATTTCACAGATGATCATGTTTATGAATACTTTGTCACTACAATTGGACGAGAGGCTTACAGTCTATTATAAATTCTTACTTATTTTTTCAAGCCCATTTCTATTACATATGACAGTTAAGAACAGCTAGTTACTAGTAATTTTCAGGCCATTATATTCTAGACTCGTGAAAGGGCTCTCTTTAACAAATGGGTTTGTGCTCCTAATCAAACTTTCAGAGATTTTGTTTTGCTTCCAAGTGCGATTTTGATAATAATGATTCAGAACTTAAGAAGAAACTCATTCAGATTACTTCTTTTGCTTCCAGAAGGTCAGAGAACTGTGCCATGCTTACGAACATGTCACTCGACTTCCGACTAATCATTTCAAGACACGCCATAATATTTTATTGTCTACAGTGCGTAAACACGTCAAGTCCCTGATCTTGTCAGGTAGTTATGCTGTCACTTCAATAAAGGTAGTAGCTTCTTTTAAAGGTACCTCAAAATCATCTTTATCTATCAACTGGTGTTTCTCGTGTGAGGGCTCCATCTGAACAGCACCAGCAAGTTTTTCTGTATTCGCTGCTAGAGATGTGGGAAAATCGGGCACGTAAATACAGTTCGCAACCAAACTAGTGCAATTAGTTACGGAATATTTATAGGGCTCAAACCACGCTACAGCTGTTCCTTCTACACACACAACCCTTCCAGTCATTTCCAAGAATTATCAATGCATCATATTTGACACATTGCACAACCTCTCTAATAGTGGAGTTCGTGCTAAGACTAGGCTGATTAACTAGAGATTCTGGTGGCCGAAGATGAACAAAGATATCAAAGAATTGGCAAGCTCCTGTGTAGCGTGCCAAAAGAACAAAGTAACCCAGCATAATAAATACCCATATGGCACTTTCCCTATCTCCGACGCTCGATTCTACCAAGTCCATCTTGATGTGGAAGAACCTTTACTAGAATCAAACGAATTCTCCCATATTTTACAATATGTATACCAACGCACACGTTGGCCAGAAGCGATTCCACTGAAAGACATAACAAGTAAAAAGATTGCTCTCGCACTCGTCACACGATGGATAGTTAACTCTGGCTCTCCATCTACAATAACGACAGACTGTGGACGTCAGTTCGAATCCGGATTGTTCCACTCTCTCACCAAACTTCCTAGAATTTCGCACTTCCGAACAACCGTTTACCACCCAGGATTTCATCGGCGGCTGAAAGCATCATTTTCAGCTACGAACATATCGCAGTGGACTGACGATTTACCATTAGCATTACTAGGAATTCGTAGCACTGTAGAAGCACATGTTGGGTGCAGTGTTGCCGGATTAGTCTACGGAGCAACACTTCGACTACCAGGGGAGTTCGTAGAAACCGCTCCCACTTCGACAAACCTAGATCTCACTTCTTACGCAAACGGCACACAAATGCTATCCGTTCAATTAAGTCACTTCAAACCCAACAGAAACCAACGGGGGTTTTTATTCAACCGGCCATGAAACATAGTACACACGTTTTTGAAAGTCGGGTGGCTCTACGCTGACCTTCCGAAGTAACATATGAAGGGCCATATAAGGTCTCAAAGCATGGATCAAAGTACTATACTATCAATAAAAATGGCCATAAAGAGAACGTCAGCATTGACCTCCTTAAAGCAGCCTATCTAGAAAGTGAACTTATTAATGTCAAATTCGCTACAATACCTCCAAATCTTGACATCTTGAAAGTTACCACGACCGGATCAATGGCTAACAAGAAGGCGAAACTTCAAATAGCTCGATAACGCCGAAAGCTACGCGTTCTGGTAGAAATGTGTGAGTCCCAGAACACTTGAACGGATATTACATCTATATAGATCTCTTCATTTTCAACTCTTAACGTATTAAAAAAAAACGTTTTTTACAAAGATATAATCAAATAAATGTCGTCTCTTATTATAAGATACGTGTTTTTACATATTTTCGTATGTTAAAAAATTAAATCGAAGGGATCCTTTATTTATTTGTGTGTTGTGAAGATTTATGCGTTTTTGTCACTACATCGAGGCGCTGAACTAATTTTTTTAGATAGAGAATGCACATATTAAAAAATTACTTTATTTTGATTTTTTAGACCATCTGGAAACGGACAGAAAAACGCTGAAGACAAGAACATATTTTGTACGAAATTTTTTATGTAACATTATGGCCTAGGCATAGACTTTCAGGAACTGAACAACATCGAAAACTATTAAATCAACGTTTACCAATGTCTTACGCATTAGGTTTTACCTTTTGACTAGTACGTCTTGGGTCCTCACGAACTTATTTGAAGGGAGTGAGTTGTAGCGGTAAATAATCCTCTAAGTAATCAGTTCCATAGGCCAAAGTTATTGATGCTGATCATGTTTGTGTTAGCGGATACGACTAGTTGGAGGTGCTCGGTCATGCATCACGACCAGATCACGACACGGGAAGCAACTCGCTCTCCAGTTAGCCAACCTAGACGTTGCTATCCAGTGAACGTCCGACTCACAATCACAATATAACCTCTCTTACATCTTCCACTGCCTTCTGATTTGTTCTTATTCTTACGTGTGGTTATATGACAAACGTTACTTGGTCATATACCCGGCACATTTGAAATCCTTTAATACCTACCTATACAAACAAACGAATTGTTAATGGTACATTTAAGATGTGTTATAAGCGTCGTAGTTACTCACCCCAGTTTCATCTGTTGTTGTTGAATATGAATTATTGGTACTAAGGTTAAAATCACTTAGACTTTTGGACATCACAATTCTTTTGTGTACTAGGTCTTCTGTTAATGAATTGCTTAAAGACTTATTATTGCAACACTCCAGGATAACTAGTAGTGTATATATCCAGCCAGTGCATTTAAATATGTGGTAATCTTATTTTTAGTAAATCACAGATTACTTTCTTATGATTTAAGAAAGGCAGTATAAAAGGAGCTAAGAAAAGTTGCTGGAAAGTCATAATAATTTCCGTTTAGTCACCTGGTTGTACCACCCCTATAGTAATACCGTTGAATACAAGTGGCAAAATGCTTGAAATTTGTAGCAATCCCGAATCGTTGTCTACTACGATAAAGTTGTGCTACTGAAGAATCTACAGACGTTTTGTGCAGGTTATTAGGCAGGAAATATTTTTCTAAAATTGGTCTCAAAGACGCATGTCTCCGAATATTCATGGATGAAATCATAGTATAATAAAGCAACACTGAACCGTTTGACCTGCAACTAATAAATTGCGGGAAAAGTATCTATGCCAACTATCTTGGTCCTACCCTAAACTCTCATTACGCCTTAATTACTATTAATGCCTATTCTAAATGGCCAGAAACATTAGAGTAATTTGAGTGAAAAATTCATTTAGAGAGCAGTATGAAAGATATATTTATTTATTTGAGCAATATGGTCTCGTTAAATATAGTAAACTATCGTAAAAGTGGCTATGGAAGTCCCTGGAGGGATATTGCACAATACTAATCGGATATTATGTATTGGTCGGTAGACATCAAAACTTCAGACCAAGTTTTAAAAACTTGTGCGATGATAGAAAGGTTTGTAAACGTTATAATGAGGCGAAGTAAACACTTTTGGACTTCTAAGTCTAATTAAATAAGTATGAACACATTAAATATTCTGTTAAGTAGTAGTAACCGATTCCACTAACTAAATAGAGAAAGTAAATCTGTTCAAACAAAGAAAATATGTTGTTTTAATAGGTGTTATCGATACTTGTGACTTCAGTCATCCTATAATTTCAGCAGACTTAATTCTGGAAGAAGAGACTATTTGGTCTGGATATTAGAAGATATCAAGCCGATTATGATTGATGCAACTCCGTGGTTTAAGGAAATTCGTAACCAGAACACTGTTTAACATTGTCATTCGGTCTTTTGACCTTCATTTACCTCAGGCCTTTCGAGTTTATCTGAGTACATAAATAAACTGGATCTACTTCACATTTCGTTATTGTATATCTCTATATCACTGAGTCATCATCGCATTTATTTGGTTCAATATCGCCAAGAGATATTGATTTTAATGGGTTTGTGCATTACTAAGTATAGTGTTAGGCTTCGGTTAGCATACTAAGTGTTCTAAACATAAGGAGGAAAATTGGAGTATTAATCTTCGTGAAACGATGCACTTATATTAAAAGATTTGAATATAAGCCAAGTTTTTTTTCTGCACGTTATCCACTGAAGCTCCTGCTTGAAAATGCCTACAATAGTAGAAGGAAAATTAGTGCAGTAGGCTTAATAATAATGGATTACCAGAGTTAGAACAAAACTAACCTATAAGCATACAGCCTTCCAAACATAGATAAGTCTAGCCAACATGAGTTGCTTTTTGCGGTGTAATAACAAATTTTTGCCTCCCCTCCGTATCATACGTAGATTTAGTTTTAATTATGAATCTTACATCCTTTAGTCGCTAGTATGTAAAGCCGCAATTACATTTCTTTAGTTGCTAATTCGCTAAGTCCGGACTATGAATAATAATAAAACTATGAATAATACACTACGATGAAGGAGAATTTGCGTTGCTTCTTGGTATAAAGTGGAATTCCAACATGGGATCCCTTGTAAATTCAATGTCATGTAGAGAGTACAGCAAACAAAAGATATCTGTATGCCCCATTCAAAATTAAGTGTCGGAGCTAGGTTTCTGTCAAGAACACGTGACTACGTGTCCACTAATCTTTATGCCTAACACTGTATGTTGACTTCTATATACACTATTTGAGCTGTTACCTTTATTAGAAGGTCTCGACCAGCAAATAAAAAATTAATTACCTTATATTTCATTACGAGTTGACCCAACTGAAGACGCATCAATCCTAGTCGATTCATTCTAAGTGTATTTAGCAAACACTATGCGGGGTTGTCTTTATAAGTGATTTGTATCATATCCCGAGTCTGCAATTATATTACTATGACCTGGTATATATTTTCCGTAAAACAGTAACAGTAAGCTATTTAGAATTTATTTCCTACTCAGTAATTATATAGTGGATATAAAGCAGTTGTATCGCACCTTTAACATGTAGCATCGGATCCACCATATAACAGAGATATGAACTGTTTAAAGAAAGGCGCGTTTTACGAGCTTAGCGTAACGCTCATTTTGTTTGGTGGTAGATAATCATACTTTCACTTATAGGATTCTTTACATTTACTGTCGTGTTTACTTTAAGCGATTGCAAATACTTTTGTTAATAATTGGTATCAAAATCCAGCTAGATTGACATCGCAAAGTGAAGCGTAGTGTTAAGGTTTAAGATTAATCGATGTATAATACTTTGCAATGAGTTTGAAATACGGAGACAACTATAGAAGAGCTATTAACTTTCAAGATTATGTCTCATGATTCAATCAGGAATGGTGTTAGTAGAAGAATGTAAGAGCGATATTCCCACTTTCGACTGTTCAACTTTAATTTCATTCGCTAAGTGTTGGTTTGCTGAAAATACACTCATTTGTGAATGTAGGAAATAGATGTATGCAGCTTAAAGATATGGTTGTTTCTCGTCGCAACGCTTTTTCGATAAAAACTCAGATAGGTGACTTTCTGTCTTGGTTTGAGTTAATACTTATTTCACATTGAATAAATGTCTCTCAAGTGAACATTGCAACTGTTTAGAAGAATATGTCAAAAAGGTGTGTAGTACCTTGATACAAATACTTCAGGTAGTTCTTCAGTGAAGTGTTAGTACGTTAGGTACGGGGAACTTATGGTGTGGAAAAAGTACCAGAAGTAGATGAATATCCCATTCGACAAACGAAATATATTAGTGGGCGAAGCAGGGACTAATTGGGTAATTAGTTTATTATATGAAAGTGAACTATTAGGTGGTTGGGATTTGAGTGCTTTAACAGGGCATTTGCAATACTCATGACAAGGTGACTGTCTACTTCCAATAATTAGGTAGTATCCATTACGAGTAACGGTTTTTTTAGAAAGCCAACTGAAAGTTGTGCAAATGCCTTAAATATGATTACCTGCGTGTAGTGTTTTACATGAAAGGCTTTTTCATCACAAATTTAGGGCTTGCGAATAACGTCGAAGGTATGTGGGACTGTTTCAGAAACTCTGCATTCTTACAATGGGTCATAACGAAAGATTTATTCATCTATGTTCATGAATTTATATACCGAGCTTATTGTTGTTTCTAAACCTCGGATTCTACTGACAATATGCAGAAGCTTATATTTGACGTTCAGACAGTTTGTATTTTTTTATGTCATTTCGTTTATTGTGACCACTGTTACTTTGGTATTTTTCTTAACTGACTAGTGCGCAGGTGCGTATTTGTCCCAGGTTCTACTTTTTTAATTACTGACTAATCTCTAGAATCCTATTTCGGTAGCCACACCAATTACTTGCTTTCCGATTTTCCATCCCATCATAAGCAGCGTTAGTCCCGATCCAAACTTGCATCTGCAAACAAAGTACCTCTTATGTTTGGTTTTCCAATCTAACATGAGTCCCAACGAAGTATCACTCGATCTCGCGATTCAGTATATTCGCGAATAGTCGTTTCATTACATTTGCAAATGAGTGTCTTTTATAATCCAATAATTAGTAAGTACTCATGGTTAGTTTGGTAAAGAAGATATGAGTGTTCTGAATACCCTCTAGTTTTAAAGTATTTAGTCACTTGATTTACCCCAACTTTTCAACTTTTTCGTCATCGTGTATACTTATTTTCCCTTTGTTCTCACACATGTCAATTCTTTAAAATCGTATATCTTCAGTCTTACTTGTCCTTACCTCAGAAGTGAATTTCAGGTAGACTGAGAGTATTTTTAACATCTTTCTATGATACAGTAGGCTGCCGATCTTCATTGCTTATTGTTTACAGTTTGTACAGTGACAGTTAACTAGACGATTACTATAGTACAATAGACTTATGTGGTACTCCTAAATCTAATTCATCTGCGATATCGATGTAGTACCCAAACATACGTCAGGAAGCGAGCTTGCCGTTCTATCTGTCATCATCATTATCACCAGCAACGTAGAACCGGACACACGCCCGTATGTTTAGGTTGCCATACCATATTAGCATTACGAGATAACAGAGGTAACAAAATAACAAAATACAAGAGGAAAGAGTAAAGGTGTGCAGAAAATAATAATAGAATTCAAGATCTCGAAATTAATAGTAGAATCCTGTCTGTTCATGTGCTACATGTTACACAGTGGTAGCTTAATGGTTGAGGCGTTTCATTTTCAACCTATGTGATACATATTTCGACTCTACTTTATCTTCTTCAGTTTGGGCAGTCAAGTAGTATTATTGCATTAAAATGGGGGTCACAGCTGAGTATATGAATCTGCTCTTCATAAATAAGTTGAGACTATACATATATGTGTTGCTGTGATTTTGTAAAGAAAGCGGATAGGGATTGTATAGGTTTAACATGAATTTCGTTCGATGAGTGACTAACTACTTTAATTTTAAAACCTGTGGATTTGTTAGTATTTTTTTGTGCAAACGTGTCGACTACCATAGAATGTTTGCGAAAGTAAGCTAAAATGGGAAAGCGTGACTATACCAAAGCTTTATATATATCAGATCATTGGCTATTTGTTTATACCATGTAGTTGTCTGGTTATATCATAGGTCCATAGTTTCCTTTTCTTCCATTTTATAGCCAATTATTGTATTTGCTGTGGTTATACTAAGTTCGGTTAGGTCCCTACTATATTTTGACAATCTTATGATTTCCTTTTAATAATTTTTATTCAGTTCAAACGTCCTACACCTGGCTTGCTGAATGCATGTCATCACTAAATTTACTGAAAGTGTCGTTTATGCTCGTAAATTTGTCATACTATGGTATCAAACTATAATATCTAGCTTTGCTAAATCGGTTTTCTGTCATTATTAATGCTGTTTAGGTTGTTGTTACTTGGTTTACATTTACTCTCTGGTCAGTGACATTATTTCTAGTTTTTGTCTGCTTAGAGAGATTTATATGTGAAGCATTTTTTTATTTTACAGACCTTAACCTGTCTCATCTGGTCCAAGCTCGTTAGATTCTGAGTTATGACGTCACTTTTGGTTACCACTACAAGTGAAAAACAGGTTGATGCAGCTATTGTTTGGGATCCCTTAGGAGGAAATCCAGTCGCTAGTTTGTCTGGTGATATGGCTTTGAAATCTTCCATCACTGGTTACTTCGGTGGTGTAGCTTGTGCTGCCTCCAGAAAACCTATTATACAGACGTGGAATTTTCATAATGCCGTAATATATACTTTCTTTTTTGTAATATGTTAACTAGACATCAACACATAAGAATATTATAACGAAGGGGCTGGTGAGTGCATTTCTTTTCACTCCTGATGGAAATTATATTATCATTGCATTCGATAGAGAAATTTATATCTACCAGGTAGATTTCCAGATTAATTTAGACTTTCGTAGACTAGTAGTGGATGCCTTATGGGTGTTTTGGAAGGATCTCATTCTGCCAAAATATGTGAAATGAAACTATCTAAATGGAATTCAATAGGACCAGCATTTCTTGTTTCTACTGATATATCCGGATTTCTTGCTTGTTGGTCTTTGGGAAGTCTCATCAATGGACTTGGCGTGATGAGTACACAGAATGCTGGTGAAGTCGACTCTCATTCAAATGGGAACATATCAAATGCTAAGCATCCTCCTCTTTGGTACGTCATTCAATCAAGTACCACTCATCCTGTGTGCACAGTTATGGATGATATTGTCGTTGTTGGTGGCTCACAAGGGCTTAAGGTTAGTGTATTCTTCGACACTTGCTTAAACAATATATTTAACTTATCATCAAAAGTTCTACTTTGCTTCAAAATGTAAGCAAATACTCTTAAGTGAATCTCATGGACACAAATTCTACTTCTAACAGCCCACATACTAAATGTTTTCGTTCGAAATACCTGTGTCATTTATTGGTGAAACTAGCATTTATTTGCGTAGTTATCGGCAATAGCAATATCACTGTGATGAGTGCCATGGGAGATCGTCTTCATTACTGCGTTAGTCAAAAATCATTCTGCCCTAAATGTGTGCCTGCTAATTGCGATTTATATTTAAACTGACGTACATGAAGACCCTTTTACATAAATTTAGGTTACTTCGTGTAAGCGAATATTTTACTCGGGGAAATTTTCATATTGTTAAACTTCTCCGTCAGTGACAAATAAATTCAGACTGTTATTGGTTTGCACACCCTTTATTCACCGACCGTGACTACCTTTTTCAAGAAAAGCTGAGTTGTTAGTCAAAACGTCTTAAGCGTCTAAACCCAACGGTTTTATAAGCCGATTTCAGTAAAACCGTTTTTATGCCTATTGTGGGAAACTAACTGTAGTTAATTTGCTCAAACCAACTAGAAAGTAAATTCCTAAGTTACTTAGATCAGTAAGCCGGCCCCGGGGGGGGAGGCCCAAGAGACAACTGCCTAAGGCAGATCAGCCACGACCTTGTTGTGGGAACTTTTTAAAGTGTTAGCTTCGTTCTTTGAAAAGGCCTTGCCGCCGGAGACGAAAATTCATGTAGTATGGTAAGATGTGATATTTTAGGGTCGACCTTTTCTAACCCCTTCCTTCCTTTGTGAGAAGACAGCACCGCTTCAGATGTTGGTTATCCGAGGGAAGCACCTTACTGATTTCACACCTCACTGCAGTCAGCAATAGGACTTCGCCCTCAGATCTCAGGCTGCTGCTTTTAGTCTTATCGCTCTCCAACAGACCTGCTTGGCATGGCAGAACCCTGAAGAACATGCGTTCCAGCCAATATAGCTCGGTTGGCAAGCCCGACCACCATGTAGCAACTCCGGTCCTAATAACCACGTTTTACTAGAGAGTAATATGTCACTTTCCTGGTAAAATTAGTTTGTCATATCTTTTCAAGCTCCAAAAATTGTTATCTGACTTTATAAACTTCATATAGAGCCAGCCAGACAGACAGTTACAACGTAGAACTTGGTGCATGCGTACGTCAGTTGAAGTTGCCATGCCTTAATTAACAGACAGAGATTAAATTGTCGAACCAGATCCCTCATATGGAGCCAAGTGATGTTTAACAAAGATATGATAACTGTCGTTAAGTTTCAAATGGGTTTGAAATATTTTCTATGACTCGAAAAAATCCAACAAGTTATGACACTTATTAATGATCTTATCCATTTTTTCATATGTATGCTGTTTCTATTTAGACATACATTAAAAATAATTTTGAGTCATTTGTATTTTTATTTACAGATATATAGTTTGTATGATGGCTCTGTTCTGGGTTCTTTACTCACAGATGTTTCTGGTGGTCTGTTAAGCCTTTGTCCTTCATCTGATGACAATGGAAATCTGTTTTGTGGTGGAAATGGAGGTCTGTTGTACACAGCTTACATACAGTCTCTGAGGGTAAGATACGAAAATACCAGATTATTAACCTGTCAGTTTCAAAAATCACTTTAGCTTCTCTAACACTTTGTACATGTTGAGATTTTTTTTATTTAACATATGCATTTCTGTACGAAGAGCACATAGACACTTTATCATTAGTGTTGTTAACATGGAACATTTGTTGATCTAACAACATCACGTTAATTTTTTGGTATATATGATTAAAGATAGTGTCAGTAATTTTCTTGATATACTTAAACTTGTCACTAAACAAAAATGCGACTCAGACTTTCTGTAAAGTGAAGTTAAAAACAACTTATTAGAGACAGAAAATTTTCTGTCCTACAGTTTCTATTAAAAGCCATAAAGCTTAGAGTAGTTCGGTAATGCTAAAATCTGTTTATCAAGTTTCTTACTTATTATGACATTTAGTAATTGTAAGTTGCGATTGTTGGTTTGACTTCCATATCTTTCAACTTCTGCTTTTAAATAAATGTTAGATGTGAAGTAGTTGTCTAAAGTACTTCACTCACTCATCAATTCATATAGCAAATCATTATTTAATGAAGTTGCAACTTAGTGATTTTGATACTAGTTTCCAGACATAAACGTGTAGATTAATCTCATGTCTAAGTTTTCAACGTCTACAGTCTTCCACCATTTCGGTATTTTGCAACTGAGTAGAGATTGGCTGGACTCCTTTTCATCCACGGAAAGACACTTTATTTAGTTTACTTTTTAATTCTGGGTTTACTTATTCATTTAAGCATAAAGTCTCTGCACAAATGGGCACTGAAAAGTATATCCGTCACAAAAGCAGAAATATAGTGTTGTGAATAAGTTAGAAGAGGAGGGCACTTTTAAAACTTAACAAGCGAATAGGAAAATTGTATATTAGCAGATACTGTCCGATTTAAAAAGTTATGACCAAGAAATACTACCTTTAACTGAGGAAGCTCATCTCATTTCTAAAAAAGAGTTTAATAAAAAGCTACAGTAGGATCGCTACTGGTTTCTTTTCTGAACCACTTTAAATGATTGGGTGATTTTGCATATGATGACGTAACTTATCTTATTCATGGCGGTAAATGTTATGTCTCCTACTTGAGAGTTTGACTGGCCGCAGTCAACGTTAGCACTCGAACGCCTTGAACCCTCCTAGTCGCAAATTCAGAAGGCAGAAGATAAGTAGACAGGAACCTTTATTTCAGTAAGATAGAGAGTGAGAGTGAGTTATGCATAAAATATTCGTATATTTATAGTGATTATCCGTCAAACTGAAATTATCAACATTTTATTAATACAATGAAATATTGTCAAATATCCTCTGAAGTATAACTCACATTGACTAACATTAATGTGATGAAAGTTTATAAATCAAGCTTACAAAAAATCAACACAATTCCTTTCGCTTGATTTTATGAATACTTGTATTTTTGGGGATTTCTCCAATGCTAAGCTTCTAGCTTGTTCCCATCAATAAACAATTCCTCCCTTGTCTAATACACAAGCTTATGTTTACTCACTGTTTTATTTACGAGCGTTTTTTTAGGCTACTTGTGAGTAACGTAAATCCTTTTTTTAAATTGCTCAAGGAATAATTTTCCACTAGTTTTAGATTGAGCCACATCAATGCAATAATGGTAGGATTTTGTCTACGCTTATGAGATCATGTTAAGATTTCTCCAAGGAATCAGCTATCCATATAAATAGATTACTGCAATCATCATTTGTCAACGTTTTTATTATTCTCTAGGTTTGCGATAAATATTGTCATATCTTGTCTTAGGGTTTGTTTTGATAGGACATACGATATAAGCAATCAATTTTTCTTATTAATAATTTGTAGTGAAGTCTGAAAAGTTATTTTATTTCACTAAAAAACCTAACAAATATTTTCCAGCCTTTTAACAGAAGAGTATATTTAATTATGAACACATAAGTACTCATAATGTTATGTTATTCAACAGATATTCATACACCTACATAATTTTAACCATAACTTCAAATTATACCTAAGTTGTGCATAGATTTCCTTCATCTTAACCTGATTAATTGACAGTTTAATGCTTCTTAGTACATGCCCATACTGAAGTGGCATTTTTTCTGGCCTTCTTGACAGTGTTTGTTGTATGATACATATATACTTTTTACTAGACGTGCCTTTAGGAAAATGTGATACCAGCAGAAGTGTAACTTTAACGATTGGATGACTTGCATTCACCCTATTTCTTTTTTTATTAGGGCTTCTATTCCACAGATAAGGAGATACACCGTTGTTTCTCTGACTCTGGGTACGTATTTATCATATATTTCTTGCATAACTTGTTGGTATTCGTGTACATTAATAATGTTTACTTTGTAAAATAATGGAATGGAAAATTTTATTTCAAACGATGTTATTCTAATCCTCGATCTTTGTCAGGCTGGAAATCATTAACCTGAAAACTCGACTTGTAGAGTTAAAATTTAAAAGTCTGTCTTAATCTGACTAGGGATTCAAGGAACCTCGTCACTACACAACCAGTCGTGCTCGCATCATAATGCAGTAACTTGCATGTAATTTCATAGTTATGATTTTATCATGTTTTCGTTTTCTGACCATGGAATCTGTATTTCTATTCGAATAACCATGATGTACACTGTGTAAACATGTTCTTGTTAAGTGGTGAAAGTACCCGACAGTGACTGAACTTCCTGACCTTGAAAACTATAGATCATGTTAGTTGTTGATATGCTTGGTTTTACTTACGGATTTATCAAAGTAAGTATATCTGCTTAAAGACTTCTTAAAGCTTTCACGAAAATATCGTGTTTAAACTGTATGGTGAATGTGGGAGAGTTTCCCATATATTGTCAATTCGATCAATCATTAGGAGTTTATTATTCCTAAGCTGTCATAAAATGAATCGATGAATGCCCAAACAGTTCCAATGTATTACGATAAATCACTGGTAAGCTTTATATCAGACTACTGAACTTAATTTCCATTGTTAAGATCAGTAATATAGCTGACTATGCCGGCTGATCTCTATGTATTTATGTAAGAACGACATAGAACTTGGCATATGTGTACATCGGTCCAAGTTGCCATATCTCAAAAGAACAGCGAGATTAACACTAAATCAGTAGGCGTAGCAGTTAATTCAATGATAATAATAAAAAAGAAGCGAGCACATAGGATATGATTCAGGGAGAAAGAGTTAGTTCGTGGAAGGAAATGAAACAATTTTTACCTCACGACTTACGGAAAGGTGGTGAATACACCTGCGCCACTGGGACAAATTACCCTGAGTCTCCAACCGTTGATTACAGTATACGCGTGGATCCCAACCAAATAGTCCGCATCTACCAACGAAGTTCAAAGCAGCTGTCAGTAATTACATAGACTGTTGTCATGCTTTGGCCTGCCCGCCCCTAACTTTGTTCCATCTTAGTCCAATATCAGTCAGCATTGTGTGTTAAGTTTGGTGATGGTTAGGGATACGTGGCGCATGTTCCAATCACCTCAGTCGATGAAGATCCGCACACCCTAACGACTAATTTACCATCCTTCCATGACACTCGATGCCTAACCTTTTTGTTATTTACCCGGTAAACCTAGCAAACGCGAGCGACATTTCGAAGACGTCGATGATTAAATATCAGTAACCAATAATCTACTCTTAATAGCCCGACCGTGATGCTACCTTGACGTGGTGGTCGGGCTTGCCTATCGTGATAAATCATTCGGGCTATACTGGCTGGAAAAATCGTTCTTCAAGGTCCTATCATGCCAGACAGGCCGGTTGAAGAGCGGTGAGAGCAAACATAAGGTCCGAGGACGAAGTCGTACTGCCAGCTGTACAGAGGTGTGACGGCAGTAAGGTGTTTCCTTCGGACAACCAGCATAGCAGCGATGCTGCCTTCTCACAAAGGTTAGAAAAGGTCGATCCTAAAAATGCACACCTCACCATACTCTACGGATTTCCGTCTCCCGGCAGTAAGGCCTCAACAAGTACGGAGCTACAACAACGACGAAAACCTATCTCAAAAAGGCCGTGTGTGACTGGCCTCAAGCAGTTGTTCCTTGGGCACTGCGGTCGCGCTCCCAGGTCTTTCAGACCAACCCTAACCCATTTTGCTTTTCAGGTACATCAAGAAGAACCCTTCCACAGCATGGGCAACTGGAAAGAGATAACCGCCCTCATACCTCTAACAACACACAAGATCTACGCCATTTTAATCAAACTTCTTCTATTCCTAACATTTGTCCTGCCCCTACCTCCAAGCCTAAATCGCTGTCTTCAACTTCTTCCTGTGTCATTAGTGTCAATGATTTCGGCCCACGAAATAACGTCCCGAGCATACTAAGACCACGCTCCAAACTTAACATTGGTGCATTTAATGTACGAACCCTGTGTCAAATAGAGCAACAAGCCTCCCTAGCTAGGACATTAGAATCCCGCGCCATTGATGTATGCTGTGTCTCCGAAACACTCATACAGGATCCTAGTGTGGTCATTCACTTAACTTCACCTAGTCAGAGTGAACAACCTTCACGATACACTCTTCGTTTATCTGGCGACTCAACAGCAACTTCTCATGGGCTAGTCGGTGTAGGTATTGCATTAGGCATGAGAGCAAAACAGGCGCTTCTTGAATGGATTCCTGTCGGCAGTCGCCTATGTGCCGTCTGTCTAAATGGTTCATTAAGAACTCGGAAAGATAGGGACACACGCTGTTGTCTTTTCGTTGTTTCTGCCTACGCTTCCACCGACTGCAGCCTGGATGAAATGAAAGATGAATTTTACAGAAAACTTTCTGAACTTCTTCATAGGGCCAAACACTCAGATTTGGTAATATTGGCTGGTGATTTTAACGCCCAACTAGGTAGCTTGAATCAATCTGAAAGGCATTTAGGTGGATGCTTTAGTGTTACAGCTCAGAGAACAGATAACGGCGACCGTTTGCTGCAGCTCTGCTCAGATAATCGGTTATTTCTAGCCAACACGAACTTTAAGCACAAGGAGCGATATCATTTAACATGCGACCTCCTGACCCTTCTCAACGGTGGACTCAAATAGACCATATCGCCATTAGTCACCGCTGGATCGGCTCGATAGAAGATTGCCGATCTTTCTGGAGTACATGTTTGGATTCTGATCACGCTCTAGTGCGAGCACGCATTTGCTCGCGTCATACCGGGCGAAGAAAAACTACCACAGGGAAACCTGTTAGAATTCAGTTCAGCAATTAAACAGCCAAGATTAAATTCCAGGAACAACTGAGGAATCACTTAGGCAATTATAAAGATGCGTCCCGACTAGATACTGCTTGGCAAGATGTCCAAACAGCTGTGGCATCTACAATGATATCTATCAAGGACTTAAATCAGAATGTCAAAAAAATCAATCGATCATAATGGCTTCTGTTGATTTGATAGACTCCTGAAGACTTATCCCGTCAGGCTCCGAACATGATGATGAGCGACGTGTAATCAGGCATAAACTGACGAAAAGTCTGAGAAACGACCGTGAGCAGTGGTGGGTAACGAAAGCAAAGGAAATGGAAAAGGCAGCGGCGATCGGTAACACTAGACAACTTTTCAAGTTAATAAAAGAAACCGGAGTTAAAAAATCCAGCGTTAGTGAGACGATCTCCGAAAAAGATGGACGGCTTATTAGCTCACAGTCTAGACGTTTAGAACGGTGGGCTTAACACTTTAAGGAGCAGTTTAATTGGCCTTCAGCTACTCCAGAACTTCCCACTATTTCGAGACAGCCAGAATGGAAAGTCGACTTAGGCCCCCCGACTGTTGTCGAAGTCGAAAAAGCTATAGCCAATCTAAGGCGAGGCAAAGCAGCGGGTCCAGATAAATTATCCCCAGAGGTCTTTAAGAATGGTGGTCCCACTTTGACAACCAGGCTGACTGATATTTTGACTAAGGTTTGGGAACTTGACAATTCCGCCTGACTGGTGTCGCCCGTTAATTGTCCCAATATATAAGAAAGGGTCAAAGTCGTCATGCGATAATCATAGAGGAATCAGTTTGACTAATATAGTGTCTAAAATACTGGCTTCTATAATTATCAGACGCTTGACTGCAACTCGTGATCTCCAAATACTAGAAAACCAGGCTGGTTTCAGACCTGGTCGCGGTTGTATAGACCAGATATTCACCGTTCGTCAGATTTTAGAACACAGACATACTTTTTGGCACCCGACAATAGTGGTTTTCCTTGACTTGAAGGCGGCATTTGACTCTGTAGACCGCGAAGTTCTATGGGAGTGTCTTTCATTGAAAGGCGTACCCCAAAAATACATAAAACTTGTTAAGGCTCTTTACTCAAACACTATTAGTCGTTTCAGAGCATGTGGTGAACTGTCATCAGAACTTATAACCTCAAGTGGTGTCCGTCAAGGCTGCCCACTGTCTCCATTTTTGCTCAGTTTCATAGTCGATTTACAGTTGGAATTCGCACTCATCCTCTGACTTTTTATGAATTGATCTCTTACCGTGAGATCCACATATTGACTTAGAATATACTGATGACATAGTCCTCTTTGGCGAAGACGCTGATACAATGCAGAAACTTTTAACAGCAATAGGCTCCAATGCAAGCATTTTCGGAATGCGTTTCTCCCGCTCTAAATACAAACTATTGCTCCAGGACTGGTTTTCGTCAACCTCTGAACTAAAGATAGGAAGTGAAGTAGTTGAGCACGTCGACCACTTCACTTATCGTGGAAGTTTAATTGGTCCTAATGAGTTACTCTGACGAAATCTCAGTACGAATGTGGTAAATCAGTCGATGAGGTTGTGAATCTTCATCGACTGAGGTGGTTGGAGCATGTGATGCGTATGCCCAATCACCGTCTGCTTCGACGCGCGATGTTGGCTGGTATAGGAATAGGATGGAAGATAGTTAGAGGCAGCCAAACGGAAGCATTGCATCAGTGCATGAAGTCACTGACTGCAGGTTTGAGTCGTGTCGGTAGCTGCAGACTACCTGGACGGGGTCCTCGCGACTACTGTAGCCAGTAGCTAGAAACACTGAGTGACACGGCCCAGAATCGGTCACAATCGCTTAGATGCATTCACTCATTGTCCTTCCTCAAATATCGAGCTTTAAATTGTTCCATAACTTTCTTTCTACACTTTTTGAACCATATTTTATATGTTCACACTCCTTGTTACTATTATTATTTTATTTCATTGAAGTAGCTTCTACTAATGGTGGTGGTGGTGTTAATCTTGCGGTGCCATGGAGGTATGGCAACTTGAACCGATGCACACATGTGCCAGGTTCTATGTTGATTATGCATACATACTGTTAATAGCTATACTTCACATCCACACAGTAAGCCAGTGAACTACTGCGCAGTATACTCCTCCTTTAATTGATCGAAGGATATCTCGTCTATAACGTAGGTGACGTAAGTTAGCTAGAGCCAAACAGGCTTTTTAAATGTGTGCCAAGATTTCGTTAGACACCAACACATCAGGGCTTACCAAACTTCCAAGATAAGTGGTGGTTAACACACGCAACTACTTAATTCTATCATTAGCTCAGGTGTTGACTAGGACACACGGCATTTTCGAGAGGCTGTTTGTGTTAGCTCTCTACTTCCTGAGACCTTACAGCTGATGGGGTAAGGTTGATCGCGCAGTTTTAGTTCTGAACTTTCCTAGCCCCACTCCCCCTTTGCGAGAAGGCAACATCGCTGTCATGCTGCTTGTCTGAGGGAAACACCTTACTCCTGTCACACTTTTGTACCATCGGCACTACTACTTCGCCCTTGGATTTTAGGTTTGCTGCTTTTATTCTTACCGCCGTTCTTTTTACCTGCCTGGGGTGGTAGGACTTTAAGGAACCATTGTTCTAGCCAGTATAACCTAATTGTTTTGTCGCGATAGGCAAGCTCGACCACCACATCATGCTAGCAGCAACAACCTATTGATCTGTGCGCAACGTACAGCTTTTCGTTCCATTTGATAGTTAGTGGGACTACAGTTAAGTAGTTAAAATAGTTCTAAGGTTTGACTAGTGCTTATACAAACTGTTCATTTTGCAAACTACTTATGAGCCCCTTAACCGATTCATGTTAATCGTTCTTTTTTTAGTTTTTCAGCCTCACTAAAGGCAATAGTTATGATGGCGATGGACTCGAATTGTGAAATATTAGTAGTAGGTGCGCGTTGTGGGCTTATCGAAATATTACGACCTGACTCTTTGCTCGTTTGCTTACAGCGGTTTTCAGTATTCAATCCTTCGATAACAAATGATTCGACAAACACCTGCTTAACAGGTTTATGCTTAATACATCGTCCTGACTGGTTATCTGATACTATCGGGATAGAATCAGTCGATTCTAAAGCTTCATCTAATTCTGATCATGATGTAGTTCAAAATAGAGATTTGAATTCTTGTAATTCTCGGACGTGTTTGATTGAACCGTTTAAACGTCACTTTGGTTGGAGACTTGATGATATAGTGTATACCCGCATACCTGGATCAGCAGAGGTAAGTTTGCTATACTGATTTTCTTCAGTTTTCTGTCTTAAATACATGCTTCTATAGATAACTAGTCGCCTAGTGGTAGAATAACGATATATTTTGTCCTGTCTTGATGCTAGGATTGGCTGGTAAAACACTGTAATTAATAGTAATCGATCGATGAACTTCAGGGAAATAAAACTATCACAGTGTATAAAATACTCCGTCACGATGGTATAAACCATTCGTGTATAATAAAGTTTTTGTTAACGCGATAAGATGATAAAGTTCATCAAAGATATGTGATATATTTGCGCAATGAATCTCGAACAATCTGATCACATATAAACTTGTCAAGACATTCATATATGAAAAATAACGGTCAGCTAGATAAATCGGAAAATAAGATAAGAAAACGGAGATAATAAGGAAAATATTGTGAGTCACACTCTACTCTGGATGCAATAATAATATTACAACGGTAGTTTTATTCTAACCTCAAATCTTTTTTGAGTATACAAGGGGTGGGGAGGTTAAACTTTCATATGGCTAAGGCTCCGATAAACCTTAGTATGCGCCTTGAACAACACCACAAGTGCTGATTTGATGTCAACTTTATGGCCCGTCTCAACCAAATGTTTAGCAATGGAGGTTGATGATTGTGCTCCTCTTCTGTTGCTTCTGAAGGCATGTAAGCATGTGTTCAACTACCCTTGTACACAAAGTATTAAAATGATAAAAAAATCTAATAATGTGTTCTCACTTCTACTCACCATACCATTTTCTAACTACTGTATCTAACTTCCTACTGTTGGTTATAAAGTGCGGTGTATTCCACCTCGTAGTACGGTCTGTATTTGGACAAATTATCAGCGTTGAAATCTTACTTCTTCTAGTGTTGGTATATAGGAGAGACTATGTAAATGTTTATATGGCCTGTTGAGCAATAAGTCATTTTTGTATTTAGCTGTGAAATCAGCGAATAAGTGTTCATATGCAATTTCAGAAATAAGGCCCGTGGCTCACTACTGTAAACAGCAATCTATAATCCATAAAGCTGAAGGTTTATGATATATTTCATCTCCTATTTTTATCCTAGTGAACTGGCTAGTTTTATTTTTTATTTGCAGATATTAAAGAGAATTTTGTAGATTTCCAAATAGTTAATCTAGCTATCCTCTCCTATATCTCCCCATTTGTTGGTAAGGAAAGATCATATGCCATCCGTCATTCCTCGTAAACGAATTCACTTCTCTTTATTTAGCATACTTGTAATAGTAGTAACAACGATACTCTGTTCTTATCTCGCGTAACGAAATCACTTGTAGATTGTGTCATAGTGGCACGTTGGGTAGTTAAATAATTTTGAGAGCAGATGGAATTTCATCTTACTAATTATATCTCAGTCAGTGTTTGCGTTTATGTAAAACACACCATTTCTATTTCGTTTTGATTAACAGAGGTCGAATTTTCCATCAGAAGAAGCAACCATCTTCATGGATGATTTTTATACTATTTCTAGTACGAGCCAAATAAAACTTGACACTTTGGAAATTGAAGAACATAAAGTTTTGCGACAAGAAATTGATCGTGTTACTGCATCCAATCGTGAGCTACTTCGAAGACTCATCAATTTTGAGTTGCGATCGTCAGTGTAATTGTTTCTTGTTATGTACAAAATACACTATTTTCTATAAAAAATTGTAATCCTTAGTTGTGATTCCTGTCATGAATATTCGATTTAATGTGTTTTTTAGTGATCTTTAGTATCAGAGAGGTGCTTTAATTTAGTTGCACACTTTTGTATGTGTGAAAATAGCACTGGTCAGCCACTTTTAAAATGTTATACGCGCTATCTGCTAGAAATAAATGACAGGCATGAAAATGAGAAAAATTTACGGCAGACATCACTTACAAATCGGATATTATTTGTAAATCCAAGTGATACTAATCACTAAGTCAGTTTGAAATTACGTTCATAAAAACAGGACTTTTCTTAAAGTATATAATTAGCTTCACCAATTAACGTTTGATTGATCATCACATCGCTAGCGTTAAGGCGATAAACGTTTGTTTAAAAGTCACTTTCAAAGAGGTCGTTACTCGAAAGATTATAGACGTTTTGAGCGATGTAACCAAAATAAGTCTATGGAGTCAATTTCTGACCTTCGGTTTGAAGAAATGATAGTTTCTCATTGAGACTTAGTATTACTGAAATTGATTTAGTCGTCATAAACTAATATTGAAAAATAGACCTACAGATCTTGTGTTCTATCTGGAAAAGAATAAAGAATATTGACTCCTTAAACAATTGTCATTTAAGACAGGGCAACTCATATATTTCATCAGGTTGAACAGTATGGTCATCCGTATATTTTCAACTGAATTATTAAATATACATGTTCTCAGAAATATACATTTGTAAATATGGAAATGTGTAAAAATGTGGTTGGTGCCTTTTAGTGTTGACTAAAAGAATTATTTAGACTTTCTTTTTTTTTGGGGGGGGGGGGGGGGGTTTCTATGCCATTTTTGTGTGGTAAATGGCTATAATCACAGTTACCATACTATCTTATATAACTATCACGAACATTTATGTCCAAATGAAAATGTAGGATTAAGATTTACTAAACAATAGATCTTTAAACTATTCAAACACATGGCACATGTTTACTATATTCAGGACAATATTAACGTTTTTAAATAGTCTAGTATATTTATGAGCCTTACAGAATGTAGTTAAACTAGATAGACAAACCACTGCACAGTGTTTAACAATGAATCACTAACAGTATTTTCGTAATTGTCAATAAACAAGGCTACTTAATTTGGTTTGTAGCTCTATATCGAGCCCGTTGCACTTGCTTAACTTCGCATACTTCTGTAGCTGTATTCTACTAACACTCGATTATCCAAGTAACCTTGAACAGTATTCAAGTCAAAATACGAATTGGTCCGATATATTTTATTTTAGCTAGCCAGAAGCAAGCATTCAAATCGAATTCTGCGGGTCAGGCGACTAGGAGTTTATGGTGTTCAATCATAGTATAGCATGTATACCATAAATAGAAAATTTACTTTTATTAAAATCTCGGTATTGTGTTCTAGGGTCTCAGTGGCTTCTACAGTAATATTGCTTCTTAGAGAAATATAATTGGAACTTAACTAATTTATATCTTAGTAAACGCTAACATTTCACATGACTGACTTTTTTTTAAGAAAGTCAATAAAATATGAAATCTTCGTAAATTGTTATTAAAATGGTCTCATAATCAGATTTGTAATTATTTGTAAGTCAAGCAATGGGATAATGATAATTGACGGTATAGATAAGATTACTTAATTCCAAGTAAAAGGTATTACACAACATGATCTCTTTATAAATTTGAACAAAGTAAAAACAAAAATAGTTGCAGCACAAAATGAATTCGTTTTATTTCATAGCTTCTCATCAATCGCAAATGGCCTAAAATCACAATTAGTATTAGTGCTGCAGTTAGTGCATAGTTAGTGCCATAGTTACTGAACTTGAGATCGGGATGATATCGAAAAATAATCACACATAGGAAAGGACAAAGTGGTAACACCAACTGTATCAACACGGTAGTTAAGATTAAGGGCTATTTAGAATTCGAAAACAGCAAGGACTGGGTAACTACAAATTTTGAAACAGTGGAAAAAACTATTTTAGCAAATGAGTCAATATAAAATCAAGCTTCTAGCTTCATAAGCGAATAACATTTGAAGAAAATACTGCGGCAAAAAAAATAACGACCGATATAAATGTCTTACCCTGGTTTGGAAAACACTTGGTATTGCAAACTGAGAACAATTGTGTTGCAAGGAAGCTTAATGCTGCTTTAATTCTTTTATTAATGCTGCTGGAGGTCTCATCCCCCTTGAATATAAGTTGAATAAAAACACATTTGACTTTAGGGGGTATTCTGTAAATTCTTTTCCGTATTTCACAGTACATTATTCTTGTTAATCCTTTCTATTTTGTAGGTTGAACATCACCTATTACTATTAAATAAAATTTTCACTAAACATCACTTGTAACCAATAGGGCAGAAGCCATTGTAAGTTAAGTAATATTTTGTCCGTTTTTTTCCTAAATATACTGTTTTCTGTTGCTTCATCTCCTCCTCATCTCGTGCACAAGTTTAAGTAGTGGGATGACGATGTTTATATCCCATTGTAAATTTGATGTTTGTATGTGCATCACAGAACTGACCAAGTAGTTGAGAAGCATGCTTCACATTATCCTTAACAACAACTATCTACGTTGTAACTGTCTGTCTGTAACAACAACTATATGATCAACATACCTCTTGTAGTAAGTTAGATTTGTAATTTCACGTTTCAGATTCGTTCGCTCGAGGAATCCCATAAAAAATCAGCTAAGATGGGCCCTAGCGTTAACCCTGTTTCCATCTCCCGCTAATTTGCTTGTATAACTGATTACTGAGTTGAAATTGTACCCCTTTTGTATAATGTAATAGTACCTTCTCTCTTCGCACTGGGACAAAATGACTAAGTCAGAATCCTAACAAATTATGTTTATGGTTTCCTCGACTGGTGCATTTGAATATAATCAACAAATATCAAATCGGGATGGTTATTTTTGTGGAGATTGGTTATTTTTATTTGATTGAATATATCACAGATTAATGTTGGCAGGGTACCAGTGAGCACTGGTTAGGCGTTCGCGTCAACCTGAAGCCCCTGGTGCGGAATCTGGGATGCACACTGCTGAGGAGTTCCACACTAGAACGAAACAGCTGTCCAGTGCTCCTAGGTTTTCAATGGTACCCTGCCAACATCAATCTGTGATATATTCAATCAAATAAAAATATCGAATCACATAATGTGTCCGGTATTTACAAGTAAACAAGTTACATTTTATCAGGGAATTGAAATTCGTCTTCCAAGGCATGAATTACACATTTTCTTGATATTAGATCCAGTAATTTAGCTAACCATCGAGCCAAATTGTGGTAATGTGAATTTGCTTATGACAGAAGCGGTAGTATATAGATATGTGATTTGTGGACTTCAGGAAAAAATATAACAAGATGTGATTCTTTTGCTTTGTGGCTATTGTAAGTTGGATCGTCAGTTCCTGTGTGTACACATGATTTAAGAAAAACTTACAGATTCTCTGATAGGCAAATTTTAGCCTTAAACAACGTAGCGCAGGAGAAAATTTACTTTATATTTAGAATGATCTAGTTTTAGTTTAAAATTTGCATCTCGAAAATAATGAAAGCATTTTGTATAGGCAATGAATGTAGTTCCTACTACATAGTAATACTAAATACACCAGAGAACACTTGGCTACTATTCAGCTTTAGTTTGTGATTTTTCAGTGTAGCAAACTAAATTCATCCTGAAACGCACACATGGATTCTCTAATGAAAATGAATAATCAACTATTTGACTTTAATTTGTTCTCGACATGAAGCTCATCTGGGAATTTTAGTATAAAGCAAAAATTCATCGCTTTTATCTCAGGAAGTTTTTAGAATAGCCAATAACAATCCCTCTTATGATCATAGATAAGTTATATATGTCTTATGTAGGCGACATGTTCGATTGTACGTTTGAAATGTAAATCATTATTGCTTTTTTATACCGGATTATGATCTCGCTCAGTTCAATAATGATAATGATTCCAAATTGTCTATAAATCGTCGTATATTACATAGACTAACACATGTCTACAAAAAACAGGATGTGTATATTTCAAAAGTCAGTAACAATGAGTTTATGAGAATTATATTTGAGCGGAACATAAATCCAACAAGCAAAGAAGCAAGACGTGCTGGAAGCTATAAACCATCAAGTTGATTTCACTCACACGTTGAGCATACATACAACAGAACAAAGTACAATATGTTAAATATTATATCGTGTTGTATTCAGCTGCTACAAGTTGACACAAATACATGGTATTTGGTGTTACTAACACGTTCATGAAAGGGATGACCAAACTGTGTTCTCGATCAAATTCACTATGACTGCTAAATTAAATAACTTTACACATATATTCACATAATACAACTTTATTTGGGTTGTCTAAAAGATTTATTTACTTACTGAAACCTCTCATACTATAGATACCACGTTCGTTTATCCGATTGATGACATAGTGAAAGTTTTATCAAATCGATAGCTGTGAAGGATTTATGATACAAGTCTGTACATGTCAAGAGTGTGCAAACTGCCAGACCAATATTTAATGACTGAATCAGCCTTCTTAATCCGATTGGCTACTTTAGTATGGATAAATTAACAAATACTACGGTGTTGTACGTATCCATATGCACATATGATTGACTAGGTGTTAGGCTGTCTGTACTACTCGTCTCTTAAATACGATTCTACTACTAGAACTTTCATCTTCCAAATGAATGTGTAGTGCTTTTGTTCACGATTAACTTCCGATAGTAAACACTATATTAACAATTCAGATGGTTTATCGTCCTCCAAACTTCGCACCGTCTCATACCTATACACGTTATTCAGTAGCTGCTATTATAACGTGATAATTAAGTTGGTTCATTGACTCTGGCCTTGTTCAAATGCCCTGTATTATCACTGATTTACTTTAAGGGTCTTGACGACTACATCACAAAGAATCCATTTCATTATGGCATTTAAGGTGCTGGATTATAAGGTTTAATGACAGGAAATACTCAACATTTTCTGAGTACGGGGTGGCTTTTACCTCCACTTTACATGATAGATTTTAACATTACTGAATGACTAATGTCATTTGTAAAAAAACATAATCTTTCGATTATCAGATTAGTGTTCAGGCTAATTAGAACTTTTAAAAAATATCTTGCTACAACAAACAAGGCACATGTCAGTGATGGTGCAAGCTGCCTAAATCAAGTAGGCTTAACACTTTTCAAAGCCATACTAGTCTATCATATAAACTGATATCATGCAGGCCGTTCCTTCGTTGTTTGAAGATATTCAGAAGTGTGGGATCAAACCTGGAAGCTCCGAACAGTCAGTTGGAATCTAGTGGTCAATACACGTGACTCAAGCTATTTATCCCATTGGTTGACAATCAACTAAATTTATTAATGAATTACTGTTTTGGCCGCCCAACTTGGATGACCTTCATCTATTATGACTTTATACAAAAAGTTCAGAAAATTCATCTCGAAATTAGCTATTGGTAAATATCTGGTTAATGCTTATGGCTGTAGAGAAATGAACAACTGTAAAGTGATTTCTAGTTGTTCATACTGTCGAGATAAATCATTTTAATATTACGATTCAAATGAACTAGCATGAAGGAGTTCGCTAATGTCTTGATCATATTTTTTCAGTTCTACATTTCGCCCACAAAATATTTGGTCACGTGGTCAATTGACGAGAAAAATGAATGTATTAAACTATGGCAAATGAGATGCAAACATATCATTAAAGCCATTAAGGCCAATGGTCTGTCTGTCCAACACACAGTGCCTGAACGTCAACCTGTGTTCCAAATTCATTTCATTGGTCAGTTCAGATTATTCCTTTCTTTCGTCATTAACCCAAATCACCAAACGAGATAGACTATAAATAACCTGTTGAGTCAGTGTGAATCAATACAAGTTTAGTCAGCCATTAAATTAGCGTTTTTTGGGTCTAGTTAGACATTAGTTGTTCGTTCTTGCCAAATCCTATGTTTCCCTGATAATATCAACTTTACGCTGGTTTCATTGTTAAAGCAGCAAACGTATTCATGTGCCTTTAAGCCTAGAACTAATGACATGTATTTATGAATGCAGAAACTAATGATATTTAGGAGTGATCAGTTTTCCAGTGAGTTAGATAACCAGAAATGATGAGGAAGGTTGTAACGAAGTAAGATTAATACTTATGAAGTACAAATTACGAAATATAACTTTAAATTAATTGGAAATGCAATAAGCAACGACAATATTTCTCTAGAAACTATAAGGTTAAACGTTTTAGTGGTGAAGTTACACCATTATTAGGGACTGTGCATTTTACTCTGATAGTTTAACCATAAGTAGCATTTCCGACCTCCATAAAATGACTTAAAGAACAGTGGTTAACATTCTTATTAAGCAACCGGTTAGACGATAACTCTACCGGTTCCAAGAATGGTTTATCTCTCATGTCGTCTTAAGCAGTAATATAACATCAACGACCGCTTGAAGTGCAATATTATCACTGTTTTTCTTTTGTTCCATGTTTACAGTAAGACATGTTCATATTATAATTTCCAGAATTGGTCAACTAGTTTTCCAGTTTTGTCAATGTGGATCATTAACACCTACTTCCAAATGTTTATTCATCACTAACGAGTTGTTATGAAGACTATGCAGTCAAAATGGATCTAGTGCTACCGATATATATGTTTCTTGAAGGAATGTAGTATTTTACATTGAAAATAACAACCAGTTAAATGTCATTCAGCAAATTAGTAGAAGTAAACCACTGAGTAATGAGATGTAGTTCCTTTATATCATCACAAGAAATTCATGTGAATTGACTATGTTTATACAGAATTATCGTAAACTAGTCAGCCTGACGAGTTCATGACTAATCAACGGGAAGATACAAGTTCATCTTAATTTATATATATCTAGTGTTTAAATAAAGCTGATTTAGTGATGGGGATACACTACTGAATGAGGATATAACTAACCATTATTATATAGTAAATTTTGATTAATATAACCACCTATTAGTTGTTTTAATACATACACATTCAGAGAAATCATGATGTCATTAAAATTGATTTGCACGTTTAACGCATTATTTAAATGAAACAATCATTATCAGCATAAAACTAAAACGCTGGTCTGAAGTCCACATTAGTTATCCGATATTTTCAAATTCATGAGATGTTAACTAAAATTTTATGTTAACAACAAAAAATTTAATCGATCAATGTTCAGATAAGGTTAATAGCTTACCTAGATTTCAACACGAATTACTTAATATAAACTGGGTAGAAAAATTATGATCACTATGAGGTAATTAAACAGATACAAACAATAATAACTTGTTAGTAAATATTAGTCTTTTTAAATACTCAAATCTGTACTTTTTTGTAGCTCATCCGCAGATATTTGATAAAAAATGGAGTTGGACTGATATAATAATGTTAAGTAGCAGGGTTCAAATCATTGTGAATAGTAAGTTCTATAGGTTATACGTCATGGTTAATTTATTTGACGATCGTGTTTAGGAGATGCTTGTTAGTATAGCAAAATGTAAATGTTTTCAAAATTTTAGTGGATGAATACAGCTACTTCAATTTACATTGAATGTTATTTTAAAAGTTGCCTCGGTAATTAACAATCCTTGTTTACTGGTTTAAATATTACATAGGTAATTTATTTCAATGTATTAGAAACGAAGATGTCCAAATTGTAGTTCTACTAAATATTATTGTTTTTCAATTACTTACCAATATTCCAGATATCAGAATCTGTTATTTTAATAATAAACACTGGATTTCAGATTGCATTTTTATGAAAAAACTTCGAACGCATAACTTGATGGAGTAATTGTAGTTTAGTCTTTTAGATCTATCTAGAATGTAATACGATTTAAGCTCTTACTATTTAAATACAACAATAAATTATATCAAGTAGAACCAAATGTTATAAGGTAACTTCATATAAATGGGATTAAGATTCACGTATCAGGACGCATCTATGTTGATTTTTAAATCGATATCACTATAAATGTGTTGATTCAATGATCACTGCATACATCAATTAAAAACATCCTAATTATTTTTATGTTTCCCATTAGAACATTAGTATCACAAAAGTTGACGAAATCTTTTTACGTTGAAACTACTACCAAGTTGTTCATTTGCATATAGAAATGTAATTTTATCGGTTTCACCTCGCTAAGGAATATGAACAGTGAATAATTATTACTATGTAATAATGGAAGCTATAATACAAATGATTACTATACATGTTAGCGTAAATTCAACTTGTTAGTAAAAATATTGACATAAAATCCATGTGCTAACACTACACCATAATGTGAACGAAGTGAGCTAATTAGAATAATTGTTTCCGGCATCATTTTACTAAGTTCTAATATCTTTGTGTCTAATTAATGTCATATTTACTCTTACCACCATACTTCATTAAAATTATGATGTATTGTTAATGTGTATTTTACATAGTTTCATTATTATAACACATCCTGTAGACGTTCCACTATCACGCTCCATAACCTAATAATATCTTTTTATTGTGTTATAATGAATATTCACTTTTAACATCACCAAAAGAATCACTTGATATTCTATTTCTGTTTACGAATGTACAGTATCATAAGAAATTTATGACAAAGGTATTTGTTCAGTGAATTTTGTGTTTCTGTTGCTTACTACTAGGTAACTAACAGCTATTTAGCTTTCCAATCGGTATCTGACCTTTAAGAAAAATCAGTAAACTGCAACTTATTACATATTGATATTCTGTGGTGATATTTAAATTAAATCATCTACTGATTATTCAATGATAATTATGTATATCTAATCGATTATTATGATGTGTATACTTAATAGACTTCTACTAATTAAAAGGTGATTGTCAAAACATAGTAGACTTGTAAGTAATACTACCGTTTAAAACGATAAATATTGAGCTGACTATTATTATTAGCAGAAACGTATTTACAAGATGATTCTGTAAATAACTAAAACACAATTACTGTTTTTGTCAGATAATATTACTATTGAAAAATATGTCTTAATACAATAGGAATATAACTTAGTTTACAAAGAGAATGCTGTTGCTACACACCTATAAGAACTGACTTCTGCGACTATACGAATCCCCTTAACGACCAAAGAAAATAGCTTTACACGAAAAGCCACTAGGTATATTTTTTCGAGAAGTGTCGATTGAGACTTTTCAGTTCAAACATTTTTTATGCTAAAACGTCTAAATACATTTTCGAGATTCAAGTACTACCTGACAATAAGCGCGTAAATAACAGTACATAGTAGAAAACAGGGCTCGGACGAAAACAGGTTAGTCGGCATACCGTACTTGGTGCCGAGCTCACAAATTTTAGTGAAGTAAACTAGTTGACGCTACACAGTTAGGTACATACATTACTTTCATCTAACCATACGTCTGCCGGCTTTAAGACTCAACCAAGTCTACTAGCCTTCCCAAACTAGTATTGTTTCCTTTATCAGAAGCATATTAAATATTTAAGTAAAGATATTAAGAGCTTGATGCAAGTAGTAGTAACCAGTTTTCCACAGAATTCATGAACTTGCTGGATCTCATCCAGGAAGATATAAAGAGGTCTGGAGGAAATTCCATTAAAGTCATGACCAAATCATTGTTTTGTTAGATATAATTTTGAATATATATCGCTAATACGGGGGAAAGTGTAAAAACAGATGAGAACTAATATGGGCAACATAAGTTTTCATAAAATGAAGCAAAATTACGAACCAGAATGATCTACTTATTCGAACGTGGATACACTGTTTTTTTTCGAATAGAAAGAAGTCTTGGTATATAAATTTCGTATCAGTATTTAATCCGAAACTACTGTGTACAGTAGGATGTTGATAACACATAAATATAGAAAAGTTAGTATGGATTATGTAGGCTATGTATTCTATAATGAACGATAGATCGTTATTTCTATTGAATTACAATCAAGCCCAGTTCAATAATGATACAATTCCTATACATTCACAAATCACCGTGTGTTACATTGATTCACTCACATCCACAAACAATAGGATAAGTGCACACTAGAAGTCAGTAACGACGAGTTTATGAGAATCATATGTGAGCAGAACATAAATCCAACAAGCAAAGAAGCAAGACGTGCTGGAAGTTATAAACCATTAAGTTGATTTCCCTCACACGCTGAGCAAGCATACAACAGCATAATATATTATGTCTAGGGTTATCATCGGCTGCTAGACAGCTTCAGGGGAAGATGGTGAATGAATGAGCTTGTCACACTGCCAACGGTTGTGAGTCATATAAGTGAATAGACCATATGTAGTAGAACGAAGTCCGAGACGGTAGACAAAAGAGAATGTATAAACTCATCACTACATTTTAAGTTATCACTTTGTTTTTCCTTTAGCTTTTGAATAAAATAAACTAATGAATCTTTCTTTTCCAATAATCAGGCATAACCGATGCGAACAAATAAACACATGTACGTAAGCACAACATCCACACATGGAAGGTAGAACAAATAATTGAAAGAAAACAAGGAAAGAAACATAATAACAGGTGTGCACAACACTAAGATTGCTTTGCGAGTAGATAAGATCAATAAGCAAACACAAGTGTGTGACCATGATTACAACGTTAATTATGATAGTGAGCGAAATGGAGTGACAGTTAGTTGACTGATGAGCTACAAACAAGTTATTTCATGCATGATTTGTCACAATACTTTTTAGTTCATCTACAGTAACCAATTATTTCTACTGGACACAACGCCTCCTGAACCATATTCTATATGTTCACATTCCTCGGGGTGGGTATCGTTTATACAGTTGACTAGTTGGCTTTTAAGTTGTTCCTGAAATATATTCTTGACTTTTTCATCATTAAGTTGGACTCTTATGGGGATCTTTGCCGTGGGTCTTTTACGTCTAGTGAGACGCAGACTGATACGCGCTCGTATTAAAGCGTGGTCTGAGTCTAAACATGTGCTCCAAAATGAGCGGCAGTCTTCTATCGAGCCTCTCCAACGGTGGCTGATAGCAATGTGGTCTATTTGAGACCAACGTTGAGTTGACTGTGGAGGCCGCCATGTCAACTTATGTCTTTCTTTATGTTTAAAGTTAGTGCTTGCGAGAAATAGACGATTATCTGAACACAGTTGTAATAAACGGTCGCCACTATCTGTTCGTTGGGCCTCGACACCATAGAATCCACCTAGGTGCCTTTCGGTTTCGTCTAATCTACCTACTTGGGCATTAAAGTCACCAGCCATAATCACTACATCAGTACGCTTAGCTTTACGAAGGAGGTCAGAAAGCTTTCTGACGTACGCATGTACCAAGTTCTACGTTGTCACTGTCTATCTGTCCTTGTTACTATTATTATTTTATTTTATTGAAGTGATTTCTACCAGTGGTGGTGGTGCCATGGTGGTATGGCAACTTGAACCGATGCACACATGTGCCAGGTTCTATGTTGATTGTACATACATACTGGACACAGAGATATTCACGGAAAACTTTTTAATAAAGATCTTATGTCTGTTAAACTGTTTTTAAAGACATATGTCGCCAAGTTGATCATTTGTTCAATCTGAAGATAAGTTCATATGAAAGGAATGAACGATATTGATACTAAACTCTTTTAAACATTACCTAGAAAGACGGAATAACGTAACAATAACTACTAGGATGGACTGTACATATGATTATAGATATATGTAGAAGAATAAACTGGGAGGAACATTTACATGAAGTCCCTTATAAAAATGGCTAGAATGGTTAATCGGATACTATCACCTAGTTTAGTCTGGCAAAACTGACTCGGTCACTATCAATCACAAATGTTTATCAAACCACTTATTTTGGAGATAGATAATGATATAGAACTAACCATCATAATATCAGTTCTTCATATTGTGTGGTTTACTCATAAATCTCACGTTAGTGTGACATTCTTGTCATTGCGCTAACTGCAAAATGCGAGCAACAGTCAGTCGTATATTTAGTATGTAATAAACCCTATTAGCTTATGTAAATATGTTTATAGAATAAGTTTAGTATGAATATAGATATTTTATGTGAAATAAGGTCACAGTCATGTCAAGATTAAATGGTATGGAGAAGTATAAGAAATATTTGCATCGTAAAAATCCATTGTGATTTAGATTTTCAGGAAAAGGGCTTAAAGGTTTGAATCATTTGTCACAAATTGGAAGTTGAATATATGTCAGAAACTTTTTCATATAGATAACAAGCTTTTACGATATGACCCACATATCACAAGTTGATAAATATGTAAAGTAAGTTTGGAACACAGTGTATCCGAGACATAATTATATCTACTATTTTATTTGAAATATTGACCATACAATATTTTATATAAATAATTAGCTCCTATCAAAACACTATCTTAATAATATTTGGGACTCAAAGAAGGGACAGGAAGAAACTGACAAAAATGAAATAATTGCATAGTTTGTTGATTGTGTATCACTTCGAAAGTCAGACAGCAGCATTAGTGAGAGAATAGGTTTCCTTAGGGGATGAGCTACGGAGACCATCCTAAAGGCTTGATTCAAAAGACAGTGGAGGCAACTTCGGTGAAATTATTCTAATAGTAGCTTGTGATTAAAATGAAAACATGGGAAGCTAGTAATAATAAGTCGCAAATGAACTCTACCCAATTTTGTCTCTTAATTAATAAAAGAACAAGTTTTGAGACCATCAGATCTATTCGATACCATTTAAATTGTGAAAAGAGAATAAATGTTTTAAATCTGTGAGATTAGGGCTAACAACTATTATCAAAATTTACTGTTTACTGTGCAAAATTAACCTTAGAAATAAGCATTAGATACTCGGAAAACCATTGTGCTAGACAACATATTAAATCAAAGCTTGATATTTTACAAATCTCAATATGTTATTTACTGATAGCGACGGAATAACTAACAATATTGATTCAGTCACTGTTCATTCCAATGCTAATTTTAAACCGTAGTGATCCTCTACGCATCAAAAGAAGAATTAACAGGTATTTAGAAATGGTCAACATAAACAATTTAAAATGGTTACCTAGTAACAGACTACTAGCATGTTACACCTTAGAAACACTAGTGACCTGATATTGTTAAGTAATCCTTTGACTAGTATTTTAAATTTTTACTTTTAAGTTACAACTAAACACCTCTTTTGCAAAAAAGTAACTCTATTGGTGAATTAGATTTGTTTAATTTCAATGAGAAATCTAACAAGTTGATATGCCGGGCACCTAAAGAAAATTGATTATCTTCGAGAACTGCTGTTTTGTAGACTATTTCATTATTCATGGTTGTACTCAAGGTAAACATTTTATTCTTATTATTACTCAGTTCCTCCTGCTCGATCCTTCCACTTAACACACTAACTGTTATTATATCATTTCTTATTGATGAACTATAGTTAGTCAATTGTGTATCCTTACTCTGGTTCACACTCACTATTACTTCTATTTTGTATAAATGTTAGTTTCCTAATTGGTTAACTGTGTGGTCAGGTTTTATGTGTATCTAAAGGGAAAATAATATGAATATGTAGAATATAATATGATTCTGGTTCTGTCTAGTTGGTCTATCGTCTTGTTCTTCTCTTTTCGGCTTGCGACCGAGTGGGTATAGGGCAGACGCCTATTTATCGACTAGGCACACCCAATAGGCGTTTCGCTGAACCAATCAATTTTCTTTGCGTAATAACACAAATGGAAAAGTTATGGAAAGTAACACAAATGCGTAGAAAATGCAATGCATATGAATGAAGCTGACACAGATTAATATCCACTTAGTTTAATTAATAATGTCAGGTGGAACATTTTTCCTTGACAGAGAATCACTACTCAGTGTGTAAAATTAGTGACCTGAGACACCTAGTAGTAAAGATAAAAAAAATACAGTTAAATGTAGCAGTGTAAGTTACCAAGTTAGAGTAAGAAAAGTTGTAAATTGTCTATTAAATTTGTTCTTCATCATGACTAAACACTAATATAGTTTAACATTTGAGTAAAAACTCACTGTAGATTAACTAGTGGTGAGTAAACTATAATGATAAATAATAAATACCAAAACAAAACACGGCAGGCTAGGTTGATAATGAAAACCGACTACATAATAATGGGGCTTTAGAAATGTAAACGTTTGGGTTTAAAAAAGTAAGTATTCTGTTCAACAAGGAGTTTTATGGAGTGTAGTATTCAAATAAGGTCATTACTAGGTCCAATCCAAGAGAATTTCTTTCCTTTTTAGCTAGATAATGGTCTTTTATAATGCAACAGGAACGAGCTAGTTCCACTAGCATTATGTGGATGATAAAAATCAAATATGAAGCACAAAGCGTAATAAATAGATTCATTAATGTCAATAAAGCAGTTAGTTTTACAATGTAAGAAAACAACGGCAGCCTTCTTAGTCAGCTAGGGACAACGTAGAGCCTAGAAATGTGTGCATAGGCCCAAGCAACCAAGCCACATTAGAATGGTAAAATCAAATTTATAAGTATAACACGACAACAAAATATAGTAGGCGGGGAGGGATATAAAGCAGATGTGTATGAGAGAGAATAATGAAACACAAGATCTAGAAGATAGCATTTTATTTCGAGACGTTTTATAGGTAAGATTAGACGAAACTTTAGAAAGAGGCGTCTGTCGAAAACCGACTTCATACTTCGAGTTTTATTTCGTCTTGGTATATGAGAAATCTAATTTAGTGCTTGAATCACACGACTATAGTTACTTGCTCTGATGAACGTAAAGCTAAACATGGACTACTGAGTAAAATGGATATCTATTGACATTCCCGTCGAAATATGTATCTGAAAGAAATCATCAGCTGCACTGAAGAAACCGCTGTTAGTGAAATCATAGTAGGATTGTGATACGATGGTTAAGAAATGTACTTAGAAAAGCACTTAATGCTATCAAGTTCGTTCTTCATATGATCAACAATGGTTATGAAATATAAATAGATTGGCAAGGTCCGTCTCCCCAAAATGTATCAATCGGTTTAACTGTATACGCAAATCCAGTTATATTGGGGGTACGACAATACAACTTCATAATCGTATTTAGGGACTTCATCCCTCATGTTTAGCACAGGACAAAGAACAACAGGAGCCGCATTCTTGCACTTATAGGCCAACAAGTACCACTAAGTTTACTATTAGTTACTAAGTATCAACCCTTCCAAACAGAGATTAGAGTTATTCACTTGGACAAACCTGACCCAAGTATTCAAAAAACATTTGTACGACCCCTTACTCGCACGCAGACATCAGATGCCTCACTAAACTTTAAATCTTTATATTATTCTTATTTCCATTCTAATGAATGTCATGTAATCATTTCTAGCATCCAATTGATACATTTCCAGACTTATCCTTCGTTTTTACCCATATGTAATCAAACTGAGCAACTAACTGATTTCTAAATGTAGATCAAATTTGACCTTTCTCATTCTAGCACTACGCAATAATTAAGAACGACTAACTGATTTTTTCAATCCAAACTTATTTGTACGTTTTTTAAGGCTTCATTACGTAATCGGCTTACACTATGAATCCGACCTTTTGCGTTCCGTCTCTTTATTATTATTATTTAACATGATACCTTAGTCATTGCAAATGAACCGGTACTGATTTTGTATTCAAATGTAAAACTATGTATTAGTGATGAGCTATGGTGAGGCAAATGACAAGGAAATTGAGCTCATAATGGGGAGACTTAATGAACTATAACGTTGTGCCAATTATGAAGGCTAAAATCTACTGGAGAATGAAACTACTAGAAAATAATAAATACAGAGTAAATAAGCTGTGAATGTCTTAATAGTGATAAGTCCAGAGAAAGAAGGGTAGCTTGATATCTTATCACAACATAATTTTAAACTTGGCTGACTTTAATGGTAGATGTTAATGAAAAAAACTTAAGGGAAATTCAGTTTGCTATTTTCTAGGAAGAAGTTAGGTGTAAATACGGGTTAGTACCGTATGACATTTGTTTAGTACGTCACTGTTACATTCTTACAAATCAAGTCATCAAGACATACATCCGCAGTGACTTCAAATAAATTACAGTATTGGTCATGGAAAGGAGTATATGTGGTAGAGTTACATGAACACAATGAGTGTTTATTCAAAAACTAGTTCAGTAAAAACAATTTGATTACATGAAGCTACCAGATACGTAGTAAAACACATAAACAGGATTTATGTCATTTATTCGTAATGAGGAACTTAACGTGATGCACTGTTAAACCTATATCTCATTTCACGTAATCATTAACTATTCAAATTACTTTGATAACTGACCTAGTAATAATTTGCTCAAAACTCACACATCTCAAATTTTAAATCTGATACATGGTATAAATGACAATTAATTAACTCATATACGCAATTGGACTGGATATAAAAGGTCAACAATCGTAAAAAAAAACATCAGTACGAAATTCAGCTCAAAGGACAGGCAAAGTCAAGAGTCAATAAGCACCCAAAAATTGACAAAATACACAACTTATGCTAATCTTCACGGTCATTGCGTGAATTACTACAAACTTAGTAGTGCTAAAGCTACGTTATACTTAATAATCGTTGTTTCATTTAGTGCTAGATGGAGTGCCTTAAGTCAGTAAAATCTGGCACGACTAACCAGGTTATAATCAATGTCGTATAACTGTTACTTTATTGCAGTATTTACCTCTACACATGAAGGAGACTCAAAGAAGGTCAAGAAAAACTGTATCTGTAATGGGTGTAAACTACATGGTAATTTTTAATAAAGTAGCATAGAATAACGTATTGACAACATACACGGAATTTGCAACTACTTACTCAGATAATGGTTAAGGTTACCCACTAAGATGTTTGCTTACTTTATCAAAACCAAAATGCTTATTCTTGCCTTTCCATATAAATCAATTGCATGATAAAGGAGCAAATAAATCCGAAACATACTTGTCAGTTCCCAGTGTGGATACTTTACGAAGTGCTACGAATCTTCACGATGCAGCCAACCATCAGAAAATGCTCGTTTCAGTGATACATATATCCACGAGTACATTTCTTGAATTTACATCAGTTATAAGGAGTACCACTTTACACGTTGCAACTGACTTGTGGGCAAACATTTGGAATCAACGCTCATATAAGATTTCTAAAGATAATCATTTAGACTTAATTAGGATATCTGAGAAGTTCAGTACTTCGTGATAAGTGAGAATGAAAATAAATCCACAATAAAATAATAGACTCAGACAGTGTATCTGATTTTTTCAAATAATCTACATTTGACTGTTACTATTTTACTCATTAGGTTTATGTTATTAAAACTTTGAACCTGATGTATTTTCACTTCCCACCCTTAATGCTGCACTTTGCGCTTTAATGTGAATCCGGGATTCTAAAACATGCGTGCTAAGTTCACAATAAAGATTGTCTCAGCTAGAATATTCTGACTTTCCCATACAGACTACCACCTGATATATTGTGGTAATACATACAGGTTACGAAGAGCATCATAACGGAGTGTGATCTCGATTCCTTGTCATATCAGCAAATGCAACTACGGTTATAAGGTGTATATTACTTAAGAACATTGAATGTTTTGAGCCCCTAACCACTTTCAGACAATTAAGACTACAGAACTCCTGTGTAAAGCGAGGGATTTCTCTGATTGCAATTGCGCTGATTAGAGAGAAACTGCCTTCAAAACTCCTAGATCATCTAGACTTAGGGGTGATAAAAGTAACTAAACCAGCAGTTATCCAAAGTACTTTACGCAACGAATATTTCACTGACTCTAATTCATGATGCGGATTTCCCAGTAATAAACTAATTTGTTTTAGATATTTCTAAAATATGAATTACCACCCCGGTAGGTGATGTTTGGTTTAACGTTGACGATGCCCTACAGCACAGTAGAGAAGTAAGCAAAAATCAAAGTAAGGACAACTGAACTCCATAAATTAGTGTTTTTGAAATAGTGCACAAGATAATCTTTGAACAGGTTAGTAAATATTAAACGAAAATCTGGCGAATAATAGGGTAACTTCTAGATGCCAAAAACAGTGAGGTAGATGAGTCTGTACAATGGGAACAAAGTGCAGATATTACTAAGAAAATGAGTGCACAGAGTATAATCAAATGAACAAATAAAGTTACTACTTGATGCATTTTATATGACAAGAAGCTAAATAAGTTTGATTTATAACACTTGAATAAAAATTTTATGAGGAACTAAATAATTCATTACTGACTGGCGCTTGACGTAAAGAACGAAAAGAAGTGAAAGGACTATGAACGTCAAAATAATATTACGTACTTAAGCTACTTTGCCAGACAAGGCAGGACAATCTTTATCAAGATGATTGACGACAAACATTTTCAAACGTTCTACTTCAACTCTGCTGCGAGACAGCCGATTACGCAAAGCCTTGTTTTCTTCAGATAGATGTATGACATCCTTTTCTAAACTTTTTATCAGACGAATTTTTCTTTCTCGGCATTTGCGGGCAGCATCACGGTTCCTCGCTCTTTTTCGCTCTAATCGCATGCGAGATTGCTCAGTGGGATCTAAACGAGTGTCTTTGAGATTAGAACCCAAAATATTCTTGGAACTGTTTCCTTGAGACGAAGATGAGACAGAGGAAACAGAGGATGACCTGATGTTGGGCATCCTGTCAGCTTGTTCTAAATTAATGTCTACAGAAGAGGGACGGGCATCATCAGGATCTCGTGGCGAGCTAGCTGAAACTGTGCGGTGACTTTCGGAGTTGTCGGGAGGTAAATTAGTCTGGATGTTCAATGGCCAAAGAGAAGGATCCAAAGGCTGATTTTGAATTTGAGCATGATGGCCAAGTTCCGACTGAGACTCAATTCCTAACATCTGAAGTATGGACGCCTGAGAAGCTCCACTGGTTGTTATACCAAGACGCAACCCATTGGGTAGTTGGACGGTTGCAACTTCACTATCTGTGGCAGGATGAATAGCATTTGGGAGGGAAATTGATAGTGAATTTTGCAGGTTTGTGAGTGTAATATTCTGTTCGGAAGTTGGGTTTACCGATTCAGGTTGGTGGGATTGAAAAGCAACCAGACCTGGAGTAACAGCTTGAACACTCGGAAAAGACTGTGTATCAAAGCAAGCTGGTGAATAAAAAAGTATTGATGGTGGAGTTGTGTTGATTCCCCCTTGACTGGCCTGGCGGCATAGTTCGGCGAAATTTGGGATACTTTGGGAGTTAATATCAGTCAGATTAATATTGTACAAAGCACTGTTATTCACGGCAGAAGTAACAGGACTGAGGGCCGCAGTCAGAGAAGCCAAACTAGATGCATCTCGTAGTTCATTTAGTTTCTGAGTAAAGACACTGGAAGAAACTAATGTACTAAAAAATAACTTACTTAGCAAATCTCTCTTGTTCTTCAGTGACATGCTTAGGATTAAGGAAGCTTCCAGGTGTCTGCGGTGACGCTTTCAAATGTTGAAGAATCTTTTCAACCTCTGAACGCAAAATTGGTTGAAGTTCTTCTAGAGAAGGAGTTAAGAAAGAAGAGAGAGCCGGGCTTTTTATTGTATTGTCCAGCAGTATATTTAGTGTTGTTGGACGAGGTGCTGTGGTAGTCTTGACAGAATTTAATTCAGAGTTTGGCGAATCGTCTGTAATCTGATTTTTATCCATTTTCCTAACACAACCAACTACAAACAAAACATGACTCACCCGATGACGGATGACTCAAGGTCTAAGGCGGGAAATTCGCGGAGTTGAAGCGGTCAAACGAACTTCATTATCCAAGTTATTTGGCCGAAATGTAAAAGCTTACAAGTATTTATAGGCCCAAAATAAAGTTTTTCGTGTATGAACGAGTAAGTAAACTAATATCTATCATTTGGTGTTAGCATATATGGCTTTCCTCAACTTTGTAGATGATAACATGAATTTATGTATCAATGTTATTTCTCATCACGCCCTGTCAATACTAGTTTTAATTTAATGTATGGAAACAGAGTTTGCCCCATTTCAGAGTAAGAAAATATTATAGTAAAATGAAAGGATGCCTATAGATAAGTTCGTGACTATATGTGCGTAGTAATAAATAACCCGCAAAATAAATAGATGCATATGCTCTCGTCATTAATGCTGACCATGTTTGTTTTAGCGAACTCGTCTAGTTGTAAACTCTTGGTCACGCATCACTATTAGATCACGACATGATATAACGTGGGAACAATCTCTCTCATATTAGCCAGCCAACCAAAATCGATTGTACATGAAATATTAGACATTGTTTACTCATTCTATTCATATAAATAATGATCACACCGATGTAGTATTGAGAATTGTAACCTTGGAAGTTTAGAGTACGTGTTCATCAGTCGTTACATTATTAGACTCTATTAGTACTTCGTCATGACTTTTGATGTACTTTGACTGGTGAATGTATTTTATCAGTTTTGGTCAAGTTGAATACGAAGCCAATAGTAAGTAAACAAGCAAATTACTCGTTACTATAACTTTGTTAAGCTTTTTCCGCTCGCTCATTCCTTAAAAATTCATAGTTCAGCGGGTCATTGTTTCCTGGAATATGGATGGATTAGGTGAGATCCATTATTGACTGGCGTATCTCAAATGCCCTTTAAATTAAGTCTGCAGCCACTTGATTGTAAGACATTGTTTGATTAATAGTTATTAGGCGCTTAGAAGTCGTCATCATCCATATCCGTAAGTGTATAGAGTGCTTATCTAAGTTTACTCTCATCGTCCAACCAGGTGAAGCTACGATTTGTTCACATTACCGATCTCTAACAATTGTAAATTACTGCTGTATTGAACTTGTCCTGTTAGTGTATTTCTAGGACTTCAACCATCATATTCATCTAGGCGATCTATTCCATGTTTCTCCTATCATGAGTTGGGTCATTTGAAATTGTATTTTTGAAGACTTCCATATGGTCCTGATGGCCAAACTGAATAATACACTGTCACTGTCATTCAGTTGCTTTTTGGAAAATTTATTGATTCATCGCCCATTTTTGTTCCTTGATAATCACTGCAATGTCAGATTCGTACATAACTTTTTGCATTTGTAAAGCGTTATATAGGCTTATATAAAGTTTACCTTGTGACGGTTAATCTAAGCCTAGTATCTTAAACTGATATGCTCATTAAAACACAACCAAATATACTTGGTGACACAAAGTTAAGTTAGCATTTCCAAACAGGGTGTTTAAAAGATGTTTAGTCTCAACACGGTGGACACGCCAACCGTCAGCATAAGATGGCATATCCAATAAACTCGCCTCCCCCTCAATCGTTGTACGCGAACGACATGAAGATACACAGACCATAAGCTGAGATAGTGACTTGCAGGCACCATAACAAAACCCTATTTAGTTCGAATGCTAGTCACATGCCATTTTTCTGGAATTCAAAACCCATAGGTGCAGGATCATGTTTTCACACCACACACCTGCAGAAGTAGCATTACTACCTCTCTGGAATTCACTAGGTTACTGGAAAACCAGAACAAGATCTAGGTCTCACTATAGTTAGTTTTGACGAATGCATACAACTAAGTTTATTGCCTATCTCTGCAAAGCGACCTTATTTAAATTATCAACGATAATTACCACAGAGTTACAGTAAAAGCCTATACTACACTTCCATCAGTTCAGATGTAAATAGTCATAGTTATCGTTGAACTTCTGCTCACTGCCTACAACCCACATATCCAACTACGACTTAACATACAAAAATGGTTACTCCTGCTACCTTCAAATAGAAAGCAAACCTGTTGGAAACAGGGCACAGATTAGTCGTAAAGTAGGCTGCAGGACTCAGTCTTAGGAACTATAAAGAACCCTGCTATCTTCTGCCCCATTCTCTCTTAGCTACAAATGAACGAGAGGTGACCTAATGACAGTTTACAGGATTTCGAGCAGCCTAGCCTACAAGATTAAGTCAATACCTCCTCGAGTCTTTCTAGGTCCACAACTAGGCAATCAACACAGAATTGCACATCAGAGAGTAAACACTCAGATAAAGTCACTTTACTTCTCATTTGGAATCTACCAGATCTGAAATACCTATCCTACTACAGTGACCCCAGTCAACTCACTAAACAACTATTGTCGGCGATCGGGCAGATATGTGTGAACACATAAAGATTCGTTAACCTATTAGATCACGTTTTTATAGGCTTCATAAACAGCATACCTATTACTATAGCATATACCACCACCATCACCCTGGCTAACTCATCTACCTATCATTTTATTATTTTTTCTCTTTTTATCCCTCTTTTCGCCACCTTATTGTGTACTACGGCTCATTTAGTTGTTTCCATATCGCCATACCCTCATATGATAAACTTACTACCCACAACGCCACCAACTAAGAGGCTGTCTAGAAACGTTAAAGCTAACGGATTATACTATCTTACAACTTTGGGACACAAATTTACCAACTCTCAAGTGTCATATGCCAACAAATAACGTGCTAAGATCGAAGAGTATTGAGTAAAACGTTAACACCAGATACTAACGAAGCCCAGGGTGTAACTTAACGCCAAGACGTAATAGCAAAAAAATCAACTTATTTACCTCTCTTTCCATAATCTTTTATGTCCCTGTCTCTAACCTTTCCTTCTACTATCTCTTCCCTTTCCTTTCCCTTTTTTCTCCTCTGATTACCTTATTACCAAACCGACTAGTAACGCGATGGCTGCCAGATTTCAAAAATTCACCGTTTTGAGACGTCACTCACCTACTTTCAAGGGGCGTCATCCAGAGATCCAGTTGCTACCACCTGAGGGCAATGTGAAGTCGAGTAGCTAGAAATTTCACGCTGAATACTACCAAAGAACCGAAACGTAGCCTCGAAACCAAAAAGCAAGTGCTCAGAAATAAACTGGCTCGCATTATTTCGGCAATAGGATATTTGAATGTTGAAGTTTGTTTAAGATAGTCCTTGCGTGGGGTACGCTTGTACTCGGTTGTTTTAGAAATAACTCTACTTTATACTTGTTTTCCGGTTCTGTTTTCAATTTAATTTGACATCACTAACTGGTCCAAATTAGACAACTACTAATCATTAGAGAGCACTTTATAGCTGTTTACTTTTGCATAGGACTCTTTAGTCACGCACACCCACAACCCCATCAGTGATCAATCCCAGAACCCACTGACTCCGCGGCGATCAGTCGATTTCATTAATTCAGTCAATTCGTGGTCAATGATTATTTCATTTAGACCAATTCGTAATATAAAATCAGCATTTAATAACCCTCACAACATCTATTTCAGCTATTTCAGCATAAATATGATTTACGGAATCAAGCAAACACTAAACAGGTGACTGTGAACTGTCACTTAAGTGCTTGTGAGTGTTGCTTCTTTTATTTGCTTAGTTGTCACTCCTAAGCATTGACCAACATGTTACAGAATATTTTTGGGTTGTATGTTCATCTTATATAGTCCTTTGATACAGAACGATCGACGGATGTTTGTGGAACATCAATGTATATGAAGTATATTCAATCGACAGAATGCATATACACGCCAGTGTTTGTTCAGCGTTTTTATATCCAGGTAGTCTACATATTTGTGAGAATCTAAAAAATATGAAAAGTGGATATAGTAACGTATGCACTTACACATATATACATCAAAATGTGAACAATGACTTGCTTAGTGTTCAGTGACTGTTAAACTGCCATTTTGTTATATTTTTCCCATGAAGATGTTCGTAGTCATTCACAATAATATACAGAAACTCTTTATTTTTATAATCAATCTACTACTCGTAATTGAAAAGTCACCATTATTTCTTTGACTAAGGACAACCATGAGCATCGGGAATGACGACTACCAATTTAACAGACGTCATTGCGTCAAACGTTTCAATGCATATTCCTGCCAAAGAACTCCCTGTAATCCCGTAATAACATATATAGCTAATTGATTCAATTTACGAGGCTTGACACTGTTCGCATGTAAGCCGATTATGAAGATATCACTAATCTGAGGAACAGTTACGTTACCTATCGGTGGCCACGATTGTCAACTAAAACGATGGACCATCAATGTTTCACTGAGAATAAACATCATTAAACTTGATATTCATTTATCTAAACGTACATGTAAGTTAACAAACTGGTTTTCAATCCTATGTGGTAATAAGCACCAGGGATGACAGAATTTGGCTTTACGTTGGCGCACATTTTTGAAGCGTTTCTAACACAAGTAGACATCTCCTGTACAAATTCTTGAGACAGTTGTAAGACGGGATCAGCTTTTCTAATGGCAATCTCAACATCAGTTATCATTCTTGTTACTATCTCATTCAGTCTTTCCTTGCTAGTTTTGGGTGGATTGCAGTTATGTGAAGGCATACCACAAACGTTAGAATTAAAGCAGACTACAAAAGCGTTTAACTACAGTAACTACACCTACTGGACGAGTGGTAATATGTCGACAGGATGCAACAGGCGATTTTATTTTTTCCATTTCTTCGTTGTATGCTGACTGTAACGTAGATACTAATCGAATGACAGAATTTACTGTCACATCAGCTTGATTCAGTGGTTTCTATAGGCCTAAACAACTTACGTACCTTCAAGAATTCAAGCTGCATCCTGTTCCATCAACTGTAAGATGTTGAACGATAACAACGGAGAGAGTTTGGTCCATTGCCAGAAGACACGTATTTTGTAGCTGTCATACTGCATCCTGCAATACGTAACTATTTCCAAAAGGGTTATTGTTGTGAAAAACAAATGAAACTGGATTTACTGCTCAATTCGACTCCATAGTAAAAACTTAAAACCATGGCAAAAGCTACATGTAGTCTTCAGCAATTAGCCAGTTTATCTATATCATTCAACTATAGTTGGCATTTATGAAACATAATTAGAAAATATAATCAACGTAGGAGGCAGCTGCGTAACGCTAGGGAAAATGGCCAGATTTCCCCGAATGTCCCCAGAGAAGGGGACAAAGGAAACACTCCCTCAGTTCGTCCGTATATTTTCCCAAAGTTCGCCTAATTTTCCCCAAAAGCGGCTGCTTGGTGAAATGTTGTATGCTTATCTTCAAATCTGTTAAGAGACGAATACGAGGCCTCTGGCTGACAAACTATTAGTTGGCGTAACACAAACCTTCTGCGAAACGATTACTTTTCTATACAAGTGCCAACTCTGTCATTTTTAATTTTTATGTCCACCTATTGTTCGTATTAGTTCAAAGGTATGAAACCCACAACAACAGTTATGGATTGTCTATTGTTGAGGTCTTTTTTGTTTATTTCATAAATGACATGCATTTATGCTATAAAATTCGACTCATTTGGCTGATTCAGAAACAAGTTGGTTGATGCGCTTTCCCCTTGCCTTACTGCTAAGTATAATGTACGTCAACATCGATGTTTCTGGATGTTTCCCGCAGTCCTTACAAATTCTATACGACTGGTTTAAAATAAACATTTCGATAACCGTACATTCATTTCAAGTTTCTATTTCTTAGAATACTTTGCATCTGTTTTGGACCGTCTAGGTTTGAACTCTAGTAGAAGATTGATAAATATTTCTTTATACCTTCTTCTAAAGTTGTAAGAAACCGTTGTCGATAATTTTTGACTTACATATTTCCCTAAATATTAAACTTTTCTATGAAAACCTGTGTATACCCTGGTATTCAGCATTTTTTATTAGGTTGGTGGCCAAGTATAGAACTTGAAAGTAATCGTTGCAAATCATTTTAGTAGTCATTTTAGTAAAAATGACCGTCTTACGAAAATGACGCCCTCTGCTCCTAAACAGAGCAATTTTCTGGCTATATCTATAGTTACTCTGATCAGTATTTAGTCTACGCAGATTGTCAACAACTTAGTTTCACGCTATCATTTACTTCATAAATTGTTATCATCGGAGTAACATCGTCTGACATTGTGAATCCTTGTAACTACTCAACGGTGGACTCGGACCATATCACCATCGGTTACTTTTGGAAAGGCTCTATCTTTCCAAAGTATGTGTTTAGATTCTAAGCATGTTACAGTATAAGTACGCACTTGCTTACATCTTAGTGAGCGAAGGAAAACTGTATTGGGGAGGCATACGTCAGAAGTATATAAACTTTGTGAAGACCCTTTACTGGAACATCATTAATAGTCTTAGTGCATATAGAGAACTGTCGTTCGAACTTGCAATCTCTAGTAATGTCCGTCATAGTTGCGCACTATTTCCATTTTCCTTTGATTTCATAGTAGATCTACTGATGGCAATAACCCTGTCATCTTCTGAGTTTTCGGGAACTAATCTACCACGAGGTTCACTAGTTGACTTAGAATGCTTGAATGACATACTTTTGTTTGATGAAGACGCTGACAAAATGCATAGTCTTTTGATGTTTGAAATGAACTTTTTCCCACGCCCCCAGGTCAACGTTGTCTGTTGCTTCAGAATTGACCCTTATCAACACCTGAGACAAAGATAGGGAGTGACGTGGCTGTGTGCGTTGACCGCCTCAATTATCCTAGAAGTTTAGTCAGTCTCAGTGGGTTGGTGTCTGGTGAGATCTCAGTATATATTCACAAAGCTCGTTTGGCTCTAGCCAACTTGCGTTACCTATGACGTAGGTGAGATATTCGTCCCTCAACGAAAGGAAAAGCATACTGAGCACTAGTCAGCTCTATCTTACTGTGTGGATGTTAAACGTGGCCATTGAGGGTACACAGTACTGAAAGGTTGTTGGTAATTTTTAATAATAATAATAATAATAATAATAATAATTTATTTCCTGAATATTAGGAGCAAGCCATTTTTATAGGCAAGACCAACAATAACATATCAGATAGTTGGAATGGTTTAACTGTTATGCAGACTTATTATACAATGATATGCAGAGATATTGGAATGATAAACTTTGTTTTAAACTGGCATTTACCTAGCGTCCATTACAAACATGGCCTCGGGACGACCCTGTGATGCGGGAGAATGGCAGGTTGGGTTCATGTCACAAATACGAGAAGTTACATTTTGACAAAAAATGTAGACGTCCAGCCTTTTACGTAATATAAAGCAATCTCCAAGTTCTGAAATGAAAGAAGGAGGACAAACAGAAGAACGGCGCAACAGGGTAGACATGACTTTAACGGCCGAACTTGAGCGACTATAAAATGACCTTGGAAGTCTTAATCGGAATGAACCAATCACAGCCCTCTAGATCCAAACCGACGATTTCCCCTAAATTTCAGTGATTTATTAGAGATTTCTAAACTCAGACTCCCTGCAGTATTCCTCCCCCACGGAAATCTTTGGTAAATTACAAAATATTTATCCTCTTAGATTAGATGCATACAATATCGAGACTTAACTATAACCCAAAATGCAATGAGAAATCCGTCATTTCTAATAAATTATTTATGATTAAAATTAATAAATTATGCACGATATATTGTTTTTATGTCATCCAAAAACTTATGTAAGCTATTTCCGAATTTCTCAAACTTAATATCACGATGCATTTAATATAAATAATTATCTAGATGGCTCCATAACATCCTTGCGACCCATAGGCTTTCCAACTGTCACTATATATTATTGATCCGGGTAATATGTATTTTTCTACCAGAAGAAGTGTAGCGTCCGATCTGTCGCGAATCCTCTTACAATGTTCCTTGTTTAATGCTCTATACAGTATACCAGATAGCTACATATTTCACGGCAATATTCATATCACTGAATTGCCGTCTTTTCAGAAGCATCCGCAAATAAAGCGGCTGTCGTTACTTTAATGCCAATCACCCATCCGTTCATTAAAACGAGGACTTGTTTCAATTCTAGCCTGGAACGAGCAAAAAAGAATCCTTTTGGATGGACTTTTTGCACCAGCAATCAGTACAACAACCATCTCGTGTCCCTTGTTTTTTAGAAAACTGCCATCTCCCTGCCACATTGACAATTTAATCGTTTTCTTAACAATCCCGTAGTTTGCAAACGAAAAACGAGATTGTTATCACTCTATTGTTAGCATGATGCCTTCAAGTGCCCGCCGTGACCTTGAAACGCTTCCTTCGTTCGTCATTGGTTCGGCCGTAAAAGTCATGTCCACCGAGCAACAGTATTAAAACAGCTATGCTTTTCTGATTATCTAAGCAATCAGAAACGTATGACTGTTTGAACTGGCAAATGCTTGGATATTAAAGCTTAATTGGCAAGTGTTAAATTTTTGTCCTTGATAGGTTGGTTATTTCGGAAGTGTACAATAGTAGTGTTCAGACTGGATCATTGTGAAAGGTAAGGTTTCATAAGGTTAATGACAAGCATACTTGAGATATGAGCCGTGAACTCGTATACTAGATATGAGATGGTCCGTGATTTATCATACTTGGATTTCTAGATAGTTCAGTAAAGAGTTGCTGGGTCCCATTGGCATTAAAAAACAAGCTTACCATGCGTTTAAATTGTGGTAAATTATCACAGGAGCGGATAAAAAGTGGTAACTTATTCCATAGTAAACTGTACAATGTTATAAGAAAGTTACTTCGTGATTTGTGTTTGCATCTTTCGGTATACAGTGTTCGAGCCAGATTTTTTAGGTTATATTTGAGAGCAGTCTTCCAGGAAGGATAAAAGGTTGAGAAAGTGAGACCGTGAATTATTTTATGAAAACAAATTAGGTTAGTTTTTAGACGGCGTCTCCATAGTGGTTCTAGAGAAAGTAACCTACATCTTTCTACATAAGTTTTGTTACAGTTATACTCCAGTAATCGTCGGGTGAAAGTTCTCTGGAGGTCTTCAATTCGTATAGTGTCTGTATGGTTCATACTAGAGAAGACAAGCGAGGAGTATTCTAGGGTAGGACGTACGCACATCCTGTATGTTGAAGCTTGGCTTCCCTGGAGTAAAAATTTCGAAGAATAAAGCCAATTCGTCGTCTTGATTTGGATATAATTGACGATACATGCTCAGTAAACTTAAGGCTCTTGCTGTAGCATATACCCAAGTCACATATAGAGCTCAGTGTTTTAATTTTACATTCATTCAAATAGAGTTCTTGTTGAACATCATATTTTCTGAATTGTATAATCCCTCACTTACTGTGTTTGAATGGCAGATGCCATTTCTGGCTCCAAATCGATAGGTTATCTAGATCTTTCTAAACATCGGATGTGCCTTCATTAGATATACCAGGCTTAAAGCTGCACACTATTTTAACGTCATCCGCATACAAGTATGGTCTACCAAAACGTATGACTTCACATATACCATTTATATACATAAGAAAGAGAAGAGGACCTAGGACACTGCCCTGAACAACCCCACTTGTGATAAGTTTGGATGACGAAAGGTGATCATTATATTTAACTATCTGGCTTCCTCCTGTGATAAATGAACTGAGCCAAGAGTGTAATGGGTCTTTGAATCCGAACGACTTTAGTTTATGGAAAAGTTTATAATGTGGGACTTTATCAAAAGCTTTGTAAGTTCACATGATGGCGTTGCGGTAGACTCGTAGTCATCTTCATAATTTCCGCTCGTTAGTGTGGTACTAAAGTGTTCACTGAATAGTTCAGCTATGGGTTTAGGGTTGTCGTATATCCGATTTTCACTAATAAACAGATTTCCTTTCGTTTTAGAACCCTTGTTTTTGTTCCTAAAAATTTTTAGGAGAACAGAAGGATTTTTGTTTATGATAGCTTGTTTCTCTTCTACAATGGCTTCTTCCATGTGTATCTCTACAGTCATTACATATATTCCTTTCATTGTGACTAGCGATGAAAAGTCTCTGGATCTATGAAATTGGGAAGCATGTCTTCGGAGGCGTTTTCGTATTTGCGTTGGGATGAGAAAATCTTTGGGAATTCTAGGTTTTGGTTGCCGTAATGGTGCAATCTTATCGAAGGCATCATTTATGTTATGATAGAGAATTTCTGTCGATTTGTTTGCGTTGCTTTCAGCAAAGTAGCTTTCCCAATTAAGACTGCTTATGTAGTTTTGGAAGTTCATCCAGTCGGCTTTGTGAAAGTGTCGACTGAGTGGAGTTATTTGATGCTTAGTTGCCGTAGTGTTTATATCAAAGCTGTATGCAACAATGTTATGGTCGCTACTGGGGAATTTTTTCCCGGTTTGCACAGCGTATGCGCAGAGGCCGTTCGTGAAAACTAAGTCTACGATATTTTGGAGTCTAGTAGGGTTACGAACTCACTGAGTCCAACCACCGAGTTCTAAACATTCGATAAACGGGTCGTAGCGCTTTGGTGCTTTAGGTGGGGACCATGAAATTTCGGGCATGTTAGTTCATACTTCAGTAATCATAATGAGCGATTGTTTGCAGAGTGACGCTAGCATGATTAAGTCAGTCATTTTGTTACATATCGACTTAGCGTTTATTAGACATAAGGTAAATGCGTGGCTATATGAGTAAAACTGAGTAAGGGTATCATTTATATATGAACCATAGTTAATGTCAGGGGTGTAGTTTAAGTGGGGTATGGGTGGTTGCTGGTTTTCGGACAGCTCATATTGATAGTCAAGGTTACGAGTGGATTTATTATGGGAGCTGTTAAGTGTATACGAACTTGTTAGCCCTGGGAATAGAGTGGGAACTTTAACTGGCTCAGGTTGTATGGGATTAAGGAGGTTGCATATACCATATGGTTGGAGATTACGTCAGCCAGTTGTTTCGCTAGTGGCGCTACTATGTCCTGTATCCCGAAAAAATTCTGATTCCCGTCTATTACGTTATGATAACGATGAAAGTTGGGATTTATTTAGTTAGGGTTAAAACCGTTCTTATTTGTGTCACTATAAGAAGGGTTTAGAAGTGGTGAAAGTGTGTTGTTATGCGTATATGCATTAGGAGAGCTTATAATTGATGGTTGGGTTAATGCCCTAAAGTGTCTAGTGCTATTTTCCCAAGTGCGTCTACTATAGTAAGTAGGGTGTTGTACTGGATGAGGGGTTGGGGGCCGCTTCTCGATAGGATGACTGTTAAATTTTAGAGGGCGCGAGTATAGGTGTTCTTTGTTTCGTCGTCTATCATTCTTCATGTAGCGTTTTTTATCTAAAAGTTGAGTGGACTGAGGCTTATCGTTTCCTTCATTATCCTGAGTACTCATGAATTTGCTGCAAGCTGGTGGGGAGAACTTATTTAAGGAGGCTAATATAATCTTAGCGTTTTGTCTACTTGGAGTATGATCTTTAGTCTGCGTGTGGTTATTGGCACGAACCGGAATTTGTTATTGGTTTGCTTGGAATTGATTAGTATTAGATCTAAGTTTAGTTATGTCGCCTTTTGGAGTAGCCCGTTAAGAAATGGGCTATGGTTGGCTTAGAATATCAATATTTGAGTCGATTAAAGGGTCTGAGATTAGTTTCTGTGGGTAAGAACAATCCGGGGTGGGATTTATAGTACACGTATACTTATTAGCATCCATAGGAGGTTGTTCGCTGTCGTATGATGTTCTTCCTGGAGACCCATCGAGGTCAACATTATCAGTTGCCTTTAATTTACCACTTAAGGGGGTATCGAGTGGTGATGGGTTTGTATCCTGAGACACGTAATAAGTTTCTTTCTTTTTATTAGGGGATACTTGCTGGTTGTCACTTGTCGTGCAGTCATTGGGTGTGGGTACCTTACATCTTTTTATGCGACGTTGGGAGGGGGTTAGATCTTGGGTGACTATTATATTTTTATAGGGTATTAGTTCCTTAGCTTTTTTACATGACGTAATAAATAGTTTTGCATCTCTAAGACAGTTAAATTTAAATAATAATGGTCAGTCCTGTCTATTTAACTTCTTTCTGAGTCTTATAATTTGACATCGATATTCTATCATGCCACGTGCTTTTAAGCATGTATCCCTTATTTCTGCAAGAAATGTGCGGTCGGGAATATTATGTACCACCACATTGCATGAGGAGATAACCATTTATACCGCTTCCGTTGCTACAAAGTCAATCAGACACTCAGCCTTTGCAAAGTTTTCAACGATTTCGTCGTTATTATGTTCCCATATATTTATGAGAGGTGCTAGTTGATTGAGTTTAGGTGACAGATCAGCGAGGGATTTTTGTAGTGACAGTATATCATTGCTGTTGCGGACTGTGTCACGGTGAGTATCATAGAAGATATCATAGGTCTTAACCTGAGGGATATTTGGGGTATCATTGAGAACATCGGACGTCGGATTGGTCTTAGATGGGTTGGTTGGACTATTTCGTGATCGCTCGTTACAGCTTATACGTTTATTTATTTTCGCCACCTTAGAATGACGTGATATGAAATATATATCTCATAGGATATAATGATTTATAGTACTATGGATAAAGCTGTTTTGCTAATTATGTCTCAAAGATTAAAATATAAAAACCACGTGCAAAAATGTTACAACCTTTGAACAGCGCGCCTGTTGGTGTCTTGGGACCATGACTTGTGTCAGCTGAGATCATTGAGGAAGCGCTGGGTATTGTATGTGTATGTATAAATAACATAGAACCTGGCATATATGTGTGCGCCGGTTCAAGTTGCCATACCTCCATGGCACCGCAAGATTAACACCACCACCACCATTAGTAGAAGCTACTTCAATGAAATAAAATAATAATAGTAACAAGGAGTGTGAACATATAAAATATGGTTCAAAAAGTGTAGAAAGAAAGTTATGGAACAATTTAAAGCTCGATATTTGAGGAAGGACAATGAGTGAATGCATCTAAGCGATTGTGACCGATTCTGGGCCGTGTCACTCAGTGTTTCTAGCTACTGGCTACAGTAGTCGCGAGGACCCCGTCCAGGTAGTCTGCAGCTACCGACACGACTCAAACCTGCAGTCAGTGACTTCATGCACTGATGCAATGCTTCCGTTTGGCTGCCTCTAACTATCTTCCATCCTATTCCTATACCAGCCAACATCGCGCGTCGAAGCAGACGGTGATTGGGCATACGCATCACATGCTCCAACCACCTCAGTCGATGAAGATTCACAACCTCATCGACTGATTTACCACATTCGTACTGAGATTTCGTCAGAGTAACTCATTAGGACCAATTAAACTTCCACGATAAGTGAAGTGGTCGACGTGCTCAACTACTTCACTTCCTATCTTTAGTTCAGAGGTTGACGAAAACCAGTCCTGGAGCAATAGTTTGTATTTAGAGCGGGAGAAACGCATTCCGAAAATGCTTGCATTGGAGCCTATTGCTGTTAAAAGTTTCTGCATTGTATCAGCGTCTTCGCCAAAGAGGACTATGTCATCAGTATATTCTAAGTCAATATGTGGATCTCACGGTAAGAGATCAATTCATAAAAAGTCAGAGGATGAGTGCGAATTCCAACTGTAAATCGACTATGAAACTGAGCAAAAATGGAGACAGTGGGCAGCCTTGACGGACACCACTTGAGGTTATAAGTTCTGATGACAGTTCACCACATGCTCTGAAACGACTAATAGTGTTTGAGTAAAGAGCCTTAACAAGTTTTATGTATTTTTGGGGTACGCCTTTCAATGAAAGACACTCCCATAGAACTTCGCGGTCTACAGAGTCAAATGCCGCCTTCAAGTCAAGGAAAACCACTATTGTCGGGTGCCAAAAAGTATGTCTGTGTTCTAAAATCTGACGAACGGTGAATATCTGGTCTATACAACCGCGACCAGGTCTGAAACCAGCCTGGTTTTCTAGTATTTGGAGATCACGAGTTGCAGTCAAGCGTCTGATAATTATAGAAGCCAGTATTTTAGACACTATATTAGTCAAACTGATTCCTCTATGATTATCGCATGACGACTTTGACCCTTTCTTATATATTGGGACAATTAACGGGCGACACCAGTCAGGCGGAATTGTCAAGTTCCCAAACCTTAGTCAAAATATCAGTCAGCCTGGTTGTCAAAGTGGGACCACCATTCTTAAAGACCTCTGGGGATAATTTATCTGGACCCGCTGCTTTGCCTCGCCTTAGATTGGCTATAGCTTTTTCGACTTCGACAACAGTCGGGGGGCCTAAGTCGACTTTCCATTCTGGCTGTCTCGAAATAGTGGGAAGTTCTGGAGTAGCTGAAGGCCAATTAAACTGCTCCTTAAAGTGTTAAGCCCACCGTTCTAAACGTCTAGACTGTGAGCTAATAAGCCGTCCATCTTTTTCGGAGATCGTCTCACTAACGCTGGATTTTTTAACTCCGGTTTCTTTTATTAACTTGAAAAGTTGTCTAGTGTTACCGATCGCCACTGCCTTTTCCATTTCCTTTGCTTTCGTTACCCACCACTGCTCACGGTCGTTTCTCAGACTTTTCGTCAGTTTATGCCTGATTACACGTCGCTCATCATCATGTTCGGAGCCTGACGGGATAAGTCTTCAGGAGTCTATCAAATCAACAGAAGCCATTATGATCGATTGATTTTTTTGACATTCTGATTTAAGTCCTTGATAGATATCATTGTAGATGCCACAGCTGTTTGGACATCTTGCCAAGCAGTATCTAGTCGGGACGCATCTTTATAATTGCCTAAGTGATTCCTCAGTTGTTCCTGGAATTTAATCTTGGCTGTTTAATTGCTGAACTGAATTCTAACAGGTTTCCCTGTGGTAGTTTTTCTTCGCCCGGTATGACGCGAGCAAATGCGTGCTCGCACTAGAGCGTGATCAGAATCCAAACATGTACTCCAGAAAGATCGGCAATCTTCTATCGAGCCGATCCAGCGGTGACTAATGGCGATATGGTCTATTTGAGTCCACCGTTGAGAAGGGTCAGGAGGTCGCATGTTAAATGATATCGCTCCTTGTGCTTAAAGTTCGTGTTGGCTAGAAATAACCGATTATCTGAGCAGAGCTGCAGCAAACGGTCGCCGTTATCTGTTCTCTGAGCTGTAACACTAAAGCATCCACCTAAATGCCTTTCAGATTGATTCAAGCTACCTAGTTGGGCGTTAAAATCACCAGCCAATATTACCAAATCTGAGTGTTTGGCCCTATGAAGAAGTTCAGAAAGTTTTCTGTAAAATTCATCTTTCATTTCATCCAGGCTGCAGTCGGTGGAAGCGTAGGCAGAAACAACGAAAAGACAACAGCGTGTGTCCCTATCTTTCCGAGTTCTTAATGAACCATTTAGACAGACGGCACATAGGCGACTGCCGACAGGAATCCATTCAAGAAGCGCCTGTTTTGCTCTCATGCCTAATGCAATACCTACACCGACTAGCCCATGAGAAGTTGCTGTTGAGTCGCCAGATAAACGAAGAGTGTATCGTGAAGGTTGTTCACTCTGACTAGGTGAAGTTAAGTGAATGACCACACTAGGATCCTGTATGAGTGTTTCGGAGACACAGCATACATCAATGGCGCGGGATTCTAATGTCCTAGCTAGGGAGGCTTGTTGCTCTATTTGACACAAGGTTCGTACATTAAATGCACCAATGTTAAGTTTGGAGCGTGGTCTTAGTATGCTCGGGACGTTATTTCGTGGGCCGAAATCATTGACACTAATGACACAGGAAGAAGTTGAAGACAGCGATTTAGGCTTGGAGGTAGGGGCAGGACAAATGTTAGGAATAGAAGAAGTTTGATTAAAATGGCGTAGATCTTGTGTGTTGTTAGAGGTATGAGGGCGGTTATCTCTTTCCAGTTGCCCATGCTGTGGAAGGGTTCTTCTTGATGTACCTGAAAAGCAAAATGGGTTAGGGTTGGTCTGAAAGACCTGGGAGCGCGACCGCAGTGCCCAAGGAACAACTGCTTGAGGCCAGTCACACACGGCCTTTTTGAGATAGGTTTTCGTCGTTGTTGTAGCTCCGTACTTGTTGAGGCCTTACTGCCGGGAGACGGAAATCCGTAGAGTATGGTGAGGTGTGCATTTTTAGGATCGACCTTTTCTAACCTTTGTGAGAAGGCAGCATCGCTGCTATGCTGGTTGTCCGAAGGAGACACCTTACTGCCGTCACACCTCTGTACAGCTGGCAGTACGACTTCGTCCTCGGACCTTATGTTTGCTCTCACCGCTCTTCAACCGGCCTGTCTGGCATGATAGGACCTTGAAGAACGATTTTTCCAGCCAGTATAGCCCGAATGAGTTATCACGATAGGCAAGCCCGACCACCACGTCAAGGTAGCAGCACGGTCTGGCTGGATATTAGAGATAGGTGATAAATTAGTCAATGATGTTATAAACCTCCGTCGAATGAGGTGGTTGTGACATGTATTACGTATCCCTAACCTTCAATAACCTTGGCGTGTGATGATGACTGATACCAGACTAGGATGGAAGAAAGTCAAGGGCGAACAAATCTAAACATTACATCAGTTCATGAAGTCACTGACTGCTGGTGTGAGTTGTGTTGGTCGAGGTCGGCGCAGATGCCATAATCAGTAGTTGAAAACTTTGGGTGACATGGCTCTTAATCGGTGCATCCTTTTTTTGTCAACTACTAAACCTTATGCCTAAAATTTTTCTATGTCTTTCTTTCCATGCACCAAATCTTTCTTCCTAAACCACATTCCATGTGTCCACCATTTATGTTTTTCTTACTTTAATTGAAGTAATTTTTAATTTGACTGATTTAGTACTAATCATGCCGTACTTTTGAGTTATGGCAACTTGAACCATCGTTCACATGATTTAGGTTCTATTTTGCTCAAACATACAAACGTACATTTTAAAGCATCAGTTTAAACATTTGCAACACAAACTTATGACAGTTTGTCACGTCATGTAACTGTTGGTATGTCTACAAGTGTAACGGTATGTAGTGTATAGTTTGAAACTGAATTGACGGGAGTACGAATTCAATTTAAAGAGGTATGCACTATCAACAAGACATATTTGTTAAAAATTTTTATTATGTGAATCAGAAGCAACATAAATAAGCAAACAATATTGTTTTCAGTTGGATCATCATCAGGCTCTACACTAATATACAGCAATATTTATATACGAATAGTAAAATTATTAAACTAATGAAGGCAATTTATTATTAAAATGAAACTTGTTGATTACATAACTAATTATAATAGGTGGATGGTGTAAATTGGTAATAGTAACAATAAGCAGATTAATAATAATAACAACGGTAACATGAATACATATTTCAACGTAAGATAAATATAAGCAATTATTATTTGTATATAGATGAAAATGGTGTACAATTAAACTTGTTAAGACAACAATAATGAAAATAATCTTTCAAAAGTAGGTGTGAAAATAATGTGGTCAATTAAATGGAGAGTGGTGGAGAGGTATGAAAGGGGTCTTTTATTCTATATTAACCTTTCCTCATTTTTCACACATTTACCAAGACTCTTTTTAAAGAATATTTGCTTAGGTGATCCAATAAATCAATGCCTGCTACCCCACGCGGAGCATAGGCCGCCAACCAGCATTCTCCAACCAACTGTCTCGTGGACTTTCCTTCCTAGTTCTTCCCAAGTGCTGTTCATTCTCTTCATGTTTGTCTCTAATTCCCGATGCCATGTGTCTTTAGGTCTTCCTATTTTCATTTGGCCCTCAGGAAATCAAGTTAGTGCATGTCTTCTGACACTGATTGATGATTACGTCAATACGTGTCCAATCCACCTCTAGCATCTTCCTAATTTTGCCCTTGGTTGGAACTTAGTTGATTCGTTCCCCACCACAGAAGGTTGTTGTTGATGGTATCTGGCTGATAGATCAGAAGTACCTTGAACAGACAGCTGTTGATAAACACTTGTATCTTTTAGATGATAATTTTCGTAGTTCTCCAAGTTTCAGTTTCATACAATAGAACTGCCTTCACATTTGTATTGAAAATTTTGACTTTGATGTTGGCATACAGTTGGTTTTTCAATTGTAGAAGTGCTGAATTTGCCTTGCGAATCCGTGCCTTCATTTTTGTGTCAGACCCTCTTTGTTTATCGATTGTGCTGCTCAGGTATATGAAAGCTTCCACATCTTCTAGAGCTTCTCCATCGAGTGTAATTGGTTTAGTGCTCGTTGTTTTGTATCTTGCTATTTCTTTTGTGTATGTTGAAGCCTACTTCTGTAAAGGCTGCTGCTACACTCTCTGTCTACACCCGCGTTTGTTGATGTGTGTGGGATAGAAGAGCTAGGTCATTTACAAAGTCCAAATCGTCCAGTTGCATCCATGTTGTCCACTGCATTCTGTGCTTGAGATGTTGTAGTTTTCATAATCCGGTCAACCACCAACAAAAAGAGGAAGGGCGGGAGTAAGCAGTCTTGTTTGAAACCGGTCTTTACTTCGAATGAATCTGTGGGCTGACCACCATGTACGATTTTACAGTGTAGTCTGCTATAAAAATTCCGTATGATATTGACTGTCTTTTCAAAAAAGTCATAATGTTGAAGAAAGCTTCATAATGTTCTACTATCCACGCTGTTGAATGCTTTTCGTAGTCGTGGAGGTTGATGTAAAGTGGTGAATTCCATTCAATTGGTTGTTCAACAATGATCCATAAAGTTGCGATGTGGTCAGTACACGATCGGTCCTTACGAAAACCGGCCTGTTGATCTCGGAGTTGGGCGTTAAAGACTTTTTTCAGTACTGAAAGTAGAGTGATGCCTCTGTAGTTCTCGCGATTGCTAAGGTCTCCCTTCTTTCGTGTCTTGATGATGTACCCTTCTTCCCAGTCTGCTGGAACTTGTTCTTCCTCCCAAATCTTCCAGAGGAGAATGTGGAGTATCTTTGCAGTTGCTTCTATATCTGTCTTCATTGCCTTCGCTGGTATGTTGTCTGGTCCTGCTGACTTGCCACTCTTAATCTGTCTGATGGCCATTTTGATTTCTTCAACTGTTGGTGGGTCTGTGCTTATAGGGAGATCCGTGGCTACTGCTTCGATGACTGGTGGGTTCAGTGGGGCTGGTCTATTCAAGAGTTCTTGGAAGTGTTCTACCCACCTGTTCCGTTGTTCATGTACTTCAGTGATTGGTTTGCCAGCCTTGTTCTTGATTAGCTGTTCTGGCTTACTAAATTTCCCAGCTAGCTTCTTCGTTGTATCGTATAAAAGCCTCATGTTTCTTTCTCTTACAACTTTTTCTGCCGTCATTACTAGGTCCTCAACATATTTTCGTTTATCCGACCTGATGCTTCGCTTCACCTGCTTTTTGACTTCTGTGTATTCAGCCTGTGCCTTGGCTTTCTCTGTTCATGTCCAGCGGTTATCAATTGCTATCTTCTTGTTCCTCTTTTCTTGAATCTTGTCCAGAGTACCAACAGAAACCTAATCTTCATTGTGTTGTTCTTTGTGACCGAAAACCTCCTGATATGTTGAAGTTATTGTTTATTTATTCCCTTTCAAATTGTCCTACATAGTATTGCCTTCTTCTTTGAGTAGATCATGAAATCCCTGGAACTTATGATTTTTTTTGAACTCATTGAGTTTTTTAGTATCCCGAAAAAGGGTTGTGTTGAACTTTTGCGATACTCCTGTTCCAGTTGTCCAGTGCTTCTTCAGCCTCAGTTTCATTTTGGCCACTACCAGGTAGTGATCTGAAGCAATATTAGTTCCTCTTTTTGCCCTTACGTCTTCCATGGTCCTTCTAAACTTCTTATTGATGTGATCGAGTCGGTTCTTCGTAATGGGGTCCTGTGAAATCCATGTAGCTTTGTGTATGAATTTGTAAGAAAATATAGCACCACATATAACCATTTTATTGAAGGCTGATAGGCTTATTGAGCTGACTGGAATGGTAGGAGTCGCTGTTGTGAATCGTATTTTTAACGTATCCTCAGCAAGTTTACTTGATGATATTCTGGTATTTTAGTTGTAAGTTCTTGGCATAGATCTATGTACTGGGTCACCTTTTCACCTTTTCAGTTGTCTATTTTATGACTCAACGTATTGTTACACAGAGTTAAAATATTACCAGTATATACTGCAGCCCACACATTATTTCTTCGGACCCAACAAACTACTATTTAAAAATAAGTATTCAATATATAAACACAATGAAAGGGAATTGACTACATTCGCGAGTCAAAACGGATTTGTTATATAAAAATATTCGTTCTATCAAAATAAGGACATGTGAACAAGAGATCTTATCTACAAGTTCTTTTTTAAATTACGATTAATGAATAGAGAATATCCAAGTTCAAGACAGAAATATCTCTCACTAATGCAGTATATAGTTTTGGGATTGTTAGTCAATATGACTGATTTGAGATGCTAACTTCTGTCACTTTATTCATCAGCTAAAATTGTAAGAGTTATCATGTACAGAATAAATTTACTAGGGTGCAGTAAATAATATACTAAATACAGGTTTAGAATTAGAACACTTCATCTAATTGACTCGTTATCAGTACGAGAACAATAAAAATAACCACATTAGCGTTCTAATAAAGAAGCACGAGGAAGCTATTAACATACATCTACAAGAAGAAAATCTGTTTACTAGATGACGGGAAAAGGGATCAAGATATATCTGCCACGATGAGGCTGGTTATATTTACAAACAACTAACAACTTAAATGACAAATAAAAATTGAGTGAATTGGAGTGGTTTCCTGGAAAGAGATAGTACGTTTAGTTGTTTGTATTTGTCACATATATATGTCAGTCGAGCACTGTGGTTTCCTGAGTTTCGATCAATATGATTAATGACATAGTCAGAGCCAATACTTTGAGTGATGACGCAAAACTAATATTTTACGCCCGTTTATTTTCCCTGATAATGCCGCTTGTCCGCAGTCCTGATTGTAAGGACACAGATTGCTATGCCTATCAGACAAGGATCAATATATATTTCAGTTGTTCTCTTATGTGTGTGTAAAGCCTGAGTGTACAACAGACCAATTATAGAATTGATATGAATGCCAAACAAAGGCAAAGATGTTAGTAAAATAGAGTGACATGTATACAGTTATTTGGTTGTAGTTCGTCCATGGAAAGTGATTCACTAATAGTTAGTTAATCACTTGGCAAGAAAATATACGATTAGTAGAAATAAAACATTTGATACTTATGTGGTCAATTTATAGAGGATGATATTGTAAAACTGAGTTGCGAAAGTTTAATCATTCACGTTAACTCACTCACCAGGTATCACTGAAAACCAGCACAACGAACCCTAGATAGCACTAGGGAATCAGACTCGGGAAGTTCAAGTTCCACAGAAAACGCTTAATCATCTATCGGCCCATTGGTGTGCACTGCTGAGGAGCATACGCTAGAATGAAGCAGCAGTTCAGCACTCCTTGACTCTTAGTGGTACGCAACTGATAACAATCTGTGGCGAATGCAAACAACTGAAATTGGGAGACCTGAAGGATCTCAGTATTTATATTGAGTATAATTTCACCAGGTCTTCGAAGAAAGTCAGAGTTTAGTAGATAATTTCTTCAGACGTATACAAACCGCTTAAGTTGACGATAGAGCATTTACGAAGGCTATATGTATTGTCAAAGGTACATAAGCCGGGTGTTTCATTATGACCAGTTGTAAGAATGTAAAACTCTTCTTACTGTTCCATAATAAATTAGTAATTTTGAAATATAATTCTGCCATAATCATGAATAGGTTCATCACTGTGCAGAACATGAAGAGAATTTATCGAAAAGAATATCTATTGTTCATATCTAGAAGTGCTTTATTAGGCTTCCATTTTGTTATTTACGATTAAAACTTAGTGTAACAATTAACTTCGTATATCACGATAGCTAAAGAAAGTAAAACACATATAAAAAATACTCAGAGACATTCCGAGACAACATCTATGATCTAATTCATTTTACTGAAAGCTTCAGGGAGAACTTAAAGTTTACATATATTATAAGATAACTAACAATTGATTTATCACCTTTTTTACAGTGAGTCTGATAAGTAACACTTTTATGTGAGATGACATTATTTGAGAGATCAACGTTATCGTTTTAGCATTCAGAAGATGACAAACAAAATGTTTTGGTTACAGTTAGACTTAATACTGGTTTCATAAAATGTATTTTAATTCTGCATGATGGTGCAACAAAGTATTATCAGCTAAAACGCCATTTATTTTAAGCTTGTTAATAGAAGTAGACGGATTGTTATAGGTGATTAGGATTGCCAATGAAAAAAGTGGAAAAATATCTACTTTCTTAGCCCAATTAGTACAAGCAATTAAGTTTTAAGATTTTCTGGTTATTGCTAGAAATTGCTGTCAACTACTTACTTGAATTAAGCTAAATTTCTTCTTCATTTCCTCTTATATTTAATACAAAAACGATAACCCATCTTCTCTGAATGTAAATATTCCAGCTGTTCTACAGATTTTGTAAACTTATACAAAGAAAATCCGTATTCATCGTTTACACTATTTTACAGCCAGAAACTACTCTTAACATCAAAATATTGAAATCTTTTTATCAATATACAAAAGTGAAAGTTGGATTATTGGCAATTTGTAGATTAATCTGCTAATAGCTAGTGTTTACATATTTCTCCAAACAATCGATTTAAGTCTTGTGATTAGTAAACACGTACTTTTTGAATGACTTAAAACAAAGCACCTAAATGTATTCAGTAAGATACGGTACTCAATTTGTTAGCAACATAACACAAATTTATACAGTAAATGAAAGGGGGCAGGGAACCTATGAATTTTAAGGTGATTAGTTTCAAAATCATGTATTTACCATTCAATTTAGTGTATTGAACAGTACAGTTCCAGAATCAATTCATCAATTAATCTACATAAAATGAACAAACCTCCTGGTACTTATTTAAATACTCCATCATATCAATATACTATTTAAATAACAGATATATTTACTTATGGGTTAAATGTGAAAACGTAATCATGAGACAGGAAATATTACTGTAATTTTGTAGAATCTGTATTAGAATATGGCATTATCTTGATAGAACAATTTGATACATTTTAAGAGTGTTATTAGTACCTTTGACTGAGGTTACCTACAACGTTTTTAATGATCACTTAGTATGCTGCATCCGGGATTTTTAGTAGTTATTCTGTTCATATAGTGAGTTATGCGTAACTGTGTAATCTTCACTAAAAATGTTATATCAAACACTAACATTTACTGTATTTGTATTTTTCATCAAGTAGGATGGCTGAAATAAATTGATATTTTCAAAGTAGACAGATGATAATACTCCATCCCTGGAAAGTGAAATCTTAATTGAAAATTATGCTTTAATAAGCAGCATTCATTCACTAAAATGAACAGAAGAATTACTATATTATCTTAGATACACACACCCATTGAACATCAAGAACATTGGGGAAAACCTAAGCCTTATATTTCACATGACGTATATTTACATTACAGTTTCACCTAATTCTGGTAAACAACTGTCATATTTACCAGTTAGTATATTTCTAAAAAAAAACTATTAAGTTTAATCTAATCAGAATTTTAGAGATCTACCAATCATTATTTGGTTTAATTTTATGACCTAGTATCCGGATTAATTGTCCAAATTTTTCAGAAGATCATAAAAAAACGCTTATAAAGTCCATTTCACCTTGTCAATTTGTTTGCGGAGGGAAATGACTGGTAAATAGTTTATTCTCATTGAAATAATAGGAGGGAGAAGAAACTGGTATTTAAAGTAAGCTAAGAAAACGGTATCAAATGTTTAAACAAAAATACGATTCTAACTCATTATTAAACAATGCAACAACAATTTGTTAGATGTTACATGAAGTTCCATGTGCTTTTACATGAAGGTGACTTCGAGTTTAAATCACTGGTCTGAAATTTAACAACATGGTCATTCAGAGCCTCTTAAAGCATATAAGATATTTCCGTATGTACAAGTAGAATTAGTATAATATATATATATATATATATATTATATATATATATATAACTACCGAGTGTCTAGGTGTTCGAAACGCTAACAGAATCTCTCATTCTAAAGAGGGTATTATTTAGGAAGTTAACAGTTTCCGAAAAACAAATAATTAATTTCAAATGCAGAATTTACGTCTTAAAAACATACTGAATTGCAGTACAAAGACAATCTTGTAATAACTTCTGGTAATTTCTTGAATATGAACAGCACATTGACAATTCCATGGGGAATAGGACTAATGAAAGTCAATTGGCATAATCAGTTTGTAAAGTTGAAGTGAAAATGCATCAAAAATTTGATTATGGTTAATTGAAATTTGAATAACTGTATCATTTTAGGTTTGTATACGTTTACTGTCGTCAGACATAAATTTGGAACGTATTTACCTAAAAAAACTAACCATTGTTCGTATTTTATACATATTAAATAACAACGAATAATACGAAGATATTTTACCGTTTGTCTTGACAGTTTGTAGTGAGCTAAGTTTTAAACGATAATTATTCACGGATATAACTGAAAGTTGGTCTCACTATTGCTGCTAACTGAGGGTAATTGTAAATCTGAGCCTAACTTTCTAATTATATCATATTTGTCAAAAAGCCTAAGCAATTAGCGTTTGTTTTTATCTGAGACAAATGGTAAGCCATATTTAGGTATCTTACCGTCTCTTTTGTGATTTTTTATTCTTAACACTTTTCCGACCGACGACCATCCGTAATGAATAATTATTTAACATGGAAATGTAAAATAAGTTTACACAATACACTAATCTATTTCATGAAGCGCAAATGTCTACAAGACTTATCAAAAAATCCTGCTATCTACTTTAAACTGTAATGAACCAATTTTACAGAAATGTAATTTTGATTACTGGAGCTTAAAACAGTGTCTATTTTAATAGTGACTCCAAAGTGTTTCACTTATGAAAAATAACTGTTTACAGTAGTGAGATTCTTATTCACCTAACTGCGATAAGATACGAGGAAAATTCCAGAAAGACTTTTAGGTGACCGATAAGCAATGGACCTTTAGTCATCACGTGATTACGGGGACCATAATTATTAAGATTCCTCAACATGAAAGCTACGTCCGAAAGAAATCACCTAAAGTCTTTCTTTCCTATTAGATCACGTATTTCTCAAATCAATCTGCAATTTAATGACAACATTTTCTAACTTTTTCTGACCCATAATAAATGTTTTTTTACATGAGTTCAATTATTTTATTTCATGAGTATTAATACTCTATAATAATTGTTTGTTGTGTAATCGCTCACTTTAATCCTTACGATCTGTTTTACTGTCTTAATCAACGTTGCCCAACCACCTTTTGCCCATGATATTAAATTGTAACGTTTATTACAGTATATTTGACTATATATGGATATTCATGAACTTATCTATTCTATGTTAAAACATTAGCTCATGACCAGTTTAATTTTCATATCTTGAAATCTATATATAAATTTTATGTTGGAACAAAACAATTTTTAAGCAGCAGATAACAGTATTATGAAATAGGACGATTTATGTTATGGCGTTAAAACAGTTGTCTACAATTGTTTAAAACTTTGATTAATAGATGAAATAAGAATCAGAAGACGCTGAAGAGCTTTTGATGACGACAGACAATACCAGAGATGATAAATATTTAATACAAAATAGGAAAACATAAAAGGACTATTTATTTATTGTACGGCAACCGACAGTATTATAGTTTGATCATCGCAGAAATTTATTGTAGTGTGTACCACAGTCCAGATCGCTTGAATTAAATATTCTCCTCGAAAGAAATGCAGACAAGGTTCAAGAAATAGTCAGTTAGAAAGATGGATCAAACATATATTGTCAACATTATGCAGCTCACAATCACGATATGACGTGTTTGAAGCTTTTAACTAGCTTTCATACTATCAGTAAGTTAGTTTATCATGAATATATATGTACTGCAAAGTGTATCATTATGTGCTTTTACAAAATTAGCGGTAATAGAATGGAAAATGTTAACCATCATGCAAGGAAATTGATAACACTGTCAATATATTTTTAGCTAAGTCATTTAAAGTTCCATCTGAAAAGTCTATAGTTAGTCAGTTCATCAAGCAGAGACAGTTCTGAAACCAGTATTTAAAAATGTAATGCAATCATCTCAAGTATATATTTTATCAATTTTGGAGAACGATATACTGCGATTTTTTTCATTAATCAGTCCAAAGCAATCAATATAGGATGTGTTCACTATTATTATATGTATATCATGTAGAAAAGAGCTTATGCCAGCTCTCGAGATATTACTAAGTTGTCGCCAATTTTAAGGGAAAAGTAACTGAAAGCTGGGTAGTTAGAAGATTGTTAGTATACATTTGTGATTTACAGGCAAGCTGTGCTCATGTCTACAATGCTGAAGAGTAGTACTTATATTACTAGGTCTAGTTAATTGTCGTTATTCAGTGAACATGCAGCAAAAAATGAAGGCTGATAAACTTTAGGTAACAACTATTCCTTGTAATAAATAATCAATAATTTACAGAAATGTCTGTTGATATCTTTACAACAAAAAAACCCTATACAAACTAAAGGTGTATTATCTGCTAAATAAGCATATACGGATTCTAAGATCAGATTAAAATAAGATCCTCTGAAGTTTGTCTTTTATTAGATTAAAGTGTTAACAATTCCGATGGTTTAACAAGTACTTATCTAAAAACAGTTTTTTTAAAAACCATGATAAAATCACTGAAAAACTATTTCGTAATTTGGAAATCGGATGTTAAGAAGTTGTGCAATACTTATTAGTCTGGACTAAAGATAATTCATTTTTGATCACATTTTAGACGATTCGAACAATCTTCGCAACATTTGTACCATTCTGTCTCGTCTGATTTCAGTTCGCCAACAAAACAAGAGCATAATTAGTGGCACATTTTAACCATGACTTTTGAATGTTAAACGTCTTATGTGAAATAAAGTTTGGATCAAATACTTTAGAAACTAAATTTTGCAAACAGGAGATGAATTTTGAAAGTACTCACCAACTTTTATGGTTTAGACGATAGGTCGTTGTCCGATCATGAAATTCTTCTAGTTGGATGTAGTAAAGTGGAGGTCATTAAATGGTGGAAGTGAGGTTTATTTGTATACAAAATGAACTTCACTTCATTAGCTGCTATTTTGCATTCAATAATTCAGTGAATAAATGCACCAAAAGTTTATAATTAATTGTTTAATAAACGTTATGATTATTTCACATAAATTACTATTAAGTGAACAAAATACTAAAGAACATTGAGAACATTTGTCATTAAAGATACCCAAGGACCAAATTCTTCATAATTGTATACACTGTTAAAACAACTTTGATACGAAAAAGAATTATAAGCAAATTTACGGATAACTTGAAAGTGGATAAAATCAAACATTTTAAGCAAGGACACTAGTTCAAAATAATTAGCACATGAGTATGGCGTAGTTCAATTTTACCTATTCTAATGACAACATTTAAGTGGGTATCATCAATTATTTGAACAGTATGAAAATAGTACGATTATTATGATTCATAAACTAGTTATACATTTGACAATTTTTATTATCATATTTGTTACCTACATACAGTTACTTTTAAATAAGTTTTCAGTGCATATTTCATTCGTGCCAAATAAAAAACTAAAGTTATTTTTGTTTGTTTCATGTTAACAGTAATTTTTACTTGATTGAACTATGATCATATAATTTAGAGGTTAATCATGATTGGAATGTAGCATTGGTGGAATTACCAATCGATTATTTGAAAGGAATTTGTTTTTGTAAACAACACTCAGAATGACAATTTATTCGTTGCAATAGTAAATGGCCTAGATATTTACTCGTACTGATACGACGATGTTCCCTTATGAAGATTTTCAAACGACAACAGAGTGACTGTCTCTCGCCCCTGGTAATTCCGCGACCATCAAGCTCATGCCGGTCTCTGAATAAACTACTTCTACACATAGTATACTACTAGTGATTCGCTACCAATGTTCTTGTTAGTAGGGGTTTTCCTATCAACGGACCAATAAGTTTACTGCTCTTCTCACTGACCCTACTTGCCACAGATTGCGCAGATTAAAACTGAAACTCTAATCTGTTAAATTTTAATCCAAAAACTGATTACTTTAATCTGCACAACCCGAAAGTTCTAGGATCACTTACGCATGAATATGTTAGACAAAATATAGCTTGAATTATTGTAGTTAGGACCATTATGTACTAATAATATCCTATTCATCTGTGGAGTTTAACATATGAGAGTATCAGAGTAAAACATTTCTTCAGAACGGTGTACTAGATGGCATTTTTCCCAAAATAAGCTTATTGATGATGTGAAGTAATTCAAAGATCTATCGTAGTAAGTTGTCATTAGAAAATATGATAGCATGCCTTTAAAATACAAGAATTTATGATATAGTTCAGTAAACAAGTACTCAATTAACTTTGATATTACCTCAAAGGCGAAACGAGGCAGAGAGATCACTATTTTATTTATGCACAACGGACACCAGAATATATGTTTGAATGGTGGAAAATACGTAGAAAAAGGTGTTCATTCAGCTGCCTCACACTTATTTATTAGTTTTCCTACACACTGAGAATTAAATTCACAATTTATATAAATTCGCATTTCCATACAACATGTATCCAGTATAAATAAATATGAGGCTTAACCAGAACATTCACTGATTTCCCCAAAATGCTGAACAGAAATTCGCTTAATATCTACTTAGTAATAAACTGACATTCAAAACGTACGTTTTCATAATGAAGCGCTTGTAGTAACAGTTTGAGCGTCAGTAAAATGAAGTAAACTGTGGTTTCGTTACTTGAAAACTTATGAATATTTGACTGAAACATATTTTACTCCAAAATCGTTTAGCAGTATTTTTTTTATCTAATAGATTATTAATAACCGAGAACGTCTACTACAACATGAACCGATCAATTTTTGTGTTCCTTATAACTGGTTTCGCTTATTAGGTATAAATTTGGCCGCATATTCTGTTTTCTTAATTTCGTCCACTGTTTCATGTTTAAAACAACCTTGCCGTACATAATGAATTTTAGCCAATTATTTGATTCATTTATTGTACTCTATTTCAGCTAACTTCTTATCAGTACTTTGTTCAGTAAAAAAACTGTAAACTAAATTTAATGCTTTAAAAATTTCAGGTTTCATTTTTACATCGTATTTTAGACTGGGTTAGTCAGCATTTCACACCTACATAAGTTAGTCTAAACGTACCGATATCTTTAAAAATAAGTTGATTACTAACAATGTCTGCGACATTTGAATGTAAAAGATGCTGAAATACATGCATTACATATGCGATAACTTATCCTCTGATGAAAACATCATAGATGCACAAAATTCAATAGTATGAATGGACTATGATAAAGGCATCAGAATTACTTCGTTTATTAAACCTTATGATTTTTAATACTTATTTATCAATATATGAAGTTTGTAATATTATGGGCAATATACAGTCCAGCAAATATCTGAAAATATCATCATTAATCGTCGGCTATATCATGAAAATTACAGTTCGAATGTCAACGGTGTAATAAAACAGCATGTTACTTAACTAGTGTTCTAATGATTTTTCGTATAGTTACATTTTGTTGAAAACTATGTTTGAAACCTTTATCAACTTTGTAATTTTAAAAACAATTAAAAAATATCAAATATGGACTACTCAATGTAAACGACTTTTGTGTTGCTGTCGGATTCATTTAAATTAATTCTATATCCACTTTTATTATTCAAAATTTTGAATCCAACTTAGTGTAGAACAACTGTAATTAATAACGAAATGATCGCATTTGAACAGGGCCGTAAGTAAAATTCCGTAACTGGGCTGTTAATTTGATTATCAAATTCAATTAAGCCCACGATAAATTAATGCCTAGTCAATCAAGTGCTTCATTATTAGCCTCCGTTATTAAGTAATTGAGATAAAACTACTAATTACGAGAGCGATCTCTTAAGTTCATAAGATATAATTAATTTGAATTAGTTAATACCGTAAAATAGGTTTTCGATGTATAGACACCACTGTGTTCCGTTATGCCGTTGTTAACTGTGATAGTTTCACAATCAAACTTAAATGTAATAGTCTGCTTAAAAGTAACTACCTTATCGCCAACAAGTTAATAACATGTATTTCAATTGAGGTAAATCATTTATTTAAGCATAACTCCTCAATGTTTCTTTCGACAGTCAGACATTTTTCAACAAGAAAATATGTTGCTTGATCAAAAACAAATAAACATCAAGAACTCTTTAAAATTGGCATTATTCCCTATATTTTGTCTAAAATTGTCCCTATCAATTTTTATATACTTCAATTTCAAACCTTAAAAGATTCGTTTTTTTTTTATCCAGAATAATACACTGTTTACCGACATAGAATCATGTGTACTCAGCAAAGTGAAAAAGCTTATACCCGTAACATTATCATACCAAAATATGGAACGTTGATATTGATAGTTCTAAATTTGCTTAAAGAGGTACTGGATCTGTCCGGATTGTCTTAATAACAGACTTTATTGTTACCAAACGATTGTTATGTGGAATTGAAGTGATTGAATAGACAATACTAGTTAAAGAGGTTGTAATAAGTTGACTATGACATTTAAAAAAGATTTCAATCACTGCTTTAATTTTAACAATAACTGTTTTTCATAAATTTAATGTGGATAGGGCTCATTAATTAGAAGCAACAATATTTTCATCAGAGTTATAAATGTTGCCGAAAATTTGAGTTTTGAAATGAATTCAAGTTCGCTGTATATGCAATATTGAATCACTATTCTATCGGCTACTTTTGGATTAGTAAATATTTCTACTTTGTTTTACTAGCCACCCACTGTCAAGCACAATAAATATATTTAGTATGAAGAAATAAGTCATATTTTAACTTCACATAAATAAAGACCTGAATATCTATTATAGTGAATGTAATGTTGTGTTAAACTATTTATTGAACACATTAAAGAATGACCGAGTTATTTATAGAATTAATTTTCCCAAGCCTTCTTTGACCAACTTTCTTTTAGCTTTGGCAGTTTTATGGGCAAAGAGAAAGTTATCTAAATACGAACAATATTATGGAGTTGCATATTTTTGGTCTTACCATAGAACACACATGTTCAAGAATAACAACATTCCGTTTTGCAAGGTAAAATGCCGAATTATTATTTAAACGTTAATAGGAAAATTGTATGATTGATGATCAAGATTATATACGACGTCAAGTTAATTTCAAAACCAACGTTCAACAATCATAACTGAAGTGAAAAATCTTCATAAACGAATGGTTCTTATCTAATGGTTATGTTTTGAATGACAGTGCTAAGCTCTGAGAACCCTTTGACATACTCAGCCAAGGGGGTTGAAGTTATTCCTTTGAATATAAAGAAATTATTAAAATTAAGTAGATTGACTGTCGAAAACAATAACTTTACTTGAAGCTATTATTTCATGGTGAATTATTCAGCACACTAAGCTTTCCAATAACTTTCCAGTTGTATTGAAATTTAAAACAGTAAAAACACTAGAATTGGTAGGTTAAGTGTATGTGGACAAATAAACATTGGCCAGAGAAATATCATCTATTCGTTTAAGTCATCAAAAATGGATATTGTGAACTGAAGGGTTTTTTCAGTGTATCGATTAGGTACATAAAGCTATGTTTTATGTTTTAACTGTATACGTAATTTGTTAATTCCAGTCATTAACTGTGATTAATTTTAGTTATACCAAACTAGTTCTGTTTAATAGCGACTGATAGGTTGGCAGTGGTAATGTGGAACATTTGTAACGTTTTTACCATAAATTAATCTGTTTCTGTTTTTTCGTAAAGGACCAATGCTTGGGATTTTCGTTGTAATATTCACCGTGTCACACAAAAAACGTTTATTAGGATTTCTATTGTCCTGTTGTCTTTTCCTCGCATTTTTTTTTCACAACCTGTTGGCTAATCAAATTACCTTTTCAAGTCTTATGAATACAATACTCAAAATTTTCTCTATGGCTGTTTGGGAGTTCGATTTAGCCACAGTAAGTGTAATATCATTCCCCATTTTTGCAGTAATAAGACTATAAGGCTTTAAAAATATATATTAATAAAATACTACAACATAAATTGAAAAGCTATTCCCTAACTTCCTGTAATAGGGGTTGGCATGTTACATCTTATTAATAAAATGATATTCCGTGAACCCTGCTCTTATTTATGGTTCTTCTTATGTTCCATAAATGACAATTCCTCTAAGCGATAAAGACTTTTCATCAGTAACAGTACTAACCTTTGAAGTCCTCCTAAACGTAATAAGAGACTAGGTTATTTATAAATGACTTTGAAGTAAATGACATTTAGAAAATAATTAGTACAGAGATAACTGAGAAAGATTTTTAGGCCAAATGTAAAATATACCTAGGAAAATAGATTTCATCATATATATATATATATATATATATATATATATATAATATATGCTTTCGACAAATGTTGAATTATTACTGACTTATAAAATTATAATGGCAGTAGAAAATCCGGGATATAAAAGACAAATTAGATTAATTTTTCAAAGTTTATAGACAACTCTTGGTGCAAATGAGTACTTGATAAATTTCGTTAATCCTCGTCTTATGTAGTCGAGTTTTAACACATAGAAACTGAAAAACTAGTTGGTTTCCCCATTTTTAAAGACAGTTTCTACACTAACCAACAACGGTATGGAAAAAAGTGAATTATACTAGGCAATAGACATTAATTCTAACCTTAATCTTACTGAAATGCTACATATTCGGATTTATACATGTACTTAGATTGATTCTTTAAAGTGAGTATCAAATAATAGAATGTTTATAATCACAATAAAAGATGGAGTCTGATTTGATAGGGAAGCTATCTGTACTTTTAGTTCTACTGATGGTTTACCATGCAAAAGAATAAAAGATATACTAGGTGAAAAAGATCTGTTTTGGCGCTTCATAAGTGAGGTCCTTTAGATGTGGGGAGTTCATAAATTCTGAAGCTACCATTAAAGTGATCTTATAATCAATATACCGAAGATTAAGATATTTACAAAGCCAACCGACTATTCAAAGTATTGAATTTGTTAAAGACTAAATATTTACAAATATCTGAAAAGTTACGAGTTCTGTAAATGATATTATTTATATGTAACGTATCTGTATAAGATGCTTGTTTGTGATCACTCCACTTTATGGCTAATGAAAAGGACACAGTAAATAGTTGTTCTTTATTCCTCATTTATTTTGATTATGTTTGGTGAATATGATTCACCAACGTCCAGTAATGAAGTTTTACAAACCAGTCGCATTATTTTTTTGATGGTTTTTAATGTCTTATGACGAAGATGGTCATTAATCCACTGGTTGGACTGGCTGTGGATGGCATCAAATCAGTGCTTTACAAGCATTTATGGAAACAACAAAGATGAAAGTAAGATTAATACTTTAAACGGCAAACGCCGCGTGCAAAATATCTGAACCGTGAAATCCAATTTTCTGTTGTGAAATTCAATCTACAGACGGGAATTGACAATATATATGTATGTGATAAAACACTAAAATCTTGATATATGCAGTCAGTCAGTGATAGGTGTCTCGCCTTTCTATAAATGCCCTTATGTTGCAGTATGAATTTAGAAACAGCGCTACTTATAGTGCATGTTATTAGTTAAATGTAGGCAACCTAATTATGACGTCTGTGTTTGCTATGAATCTCAAAGGATCATTTTTACTTCAAACATATCATCCAGATAGAATTTTATTATTAAGAGATTTCGCTTTTTACTAAACATAACACAAGAACTGTCTTAAATCAGCAATGACCAATGCGAAGCATATATAAATGATACATATCCGTATTATTAAATGACTTTTATCTATTGAACAGTCTGTTGTTGAACGTCAATAGACATTTTTAATACAGAGATTCAAGTGTAATGAAAATAAGATAAATCCATTCATCCATAGAATTAACCACCAATGTATATCTCCGTCTAAATCCATAATTATAATTTGTAATTTATTAGCTTTTTTGCCACTTATTTCTTGCTTTTTAGAGCTTGATGCAGTATTCAGTGCTAGACGTCAATTACGCAAATGGTTCAAATTCGTCGAAACTCCGAAGACCTACAAATTTGCATTCAACTCATACAAAGGGACTAATGAATGGATGTTTATTATGCATTATAGATTTACGGCCACTAAGAAAAGTAAGTTTTTAACTATTAGTCTAATAAAAATTTAAAGGGATTCTTAAGAAATAGAAGCAATGTTTACTTTTGTTTCATTTATCAAAACGTAGAATTCAATGTACAACTTTTCCCGTACGTAGCACTTGCAAACTGTAAGTACCAATTATTGAGTAAAATACAACTACTGTTCACTAACAGATGGATCTTATTGAAACTGACTTCACTCATGCTTAAGTAGTTGTTCGTTATACCATAAAATGTAAATATGCAAAAAGAAGGTAAATAGTTTCTGAGAACTACACTATGGATTTACATAAGATGATAGAAAAGTACATTTTGAACATCAGACGGTTGACTCCCAGCAGTCGGATCATCAAGAATTGTTATACTTCTACTCATAAACTTTACTGTAAGCGAAGTTAAATTTTGATAAGCCTTTTAGTTTTGTTTGTCATCTGAAGAGAAAGAATTCTAATAATGAACTAGGTAATTTAGTCTCACTCCAATTTATAGTTTCGACATCAATTATATTTATAAAGTTGTATTGAAGTTAGTGAAGATTTAGCTAACTGAAGGTCGGTCATTAATAATTTCACTCCGTCACTTATCTAATCGCAGTCAAGCAAGATGCCTCACTCTAAACTCTACAATTGACAAATTCTAATGTATGGAATGCAATAGCTAAGTATCCATTCCTAATGGAAAATGAATAAAAGCAAATAAATATGCACTACTGTTAACTTAATTTCAGACTCTACCTGTTGGATAACTGCTATGTAAATACCACGTTATTTAAAATGATGTAAGTAAAGACGGTTGAGTTAATAAGAATTTGAGTCCTTGAATCACTGAACCACATTTCAAGCTAATTATAACACCTGAATTGGACTCTTATGCCATTAATAAAATGGTTAGATTTCTGAACAAATCAGTTACATTTAAATGACTTCGTCCATGTAATTCAAAATTTAAAAATGAAATCTCCTAAATATCAAATGTTGACTAGTTTTGGTTAGACGCAAAACAATTATTAACTCTTATCCAATAACTAAAATAATTTGTTAGTGTTAACTTAATCATCATAAATTCTACGTTTTATCTTAAACATTTTAAATAATCCGTTCGATTTTATTCGAATTAATTAAATGCAGAAATGTGAAAGGGATTCACAAACATCAAATACATCGAAGATTGCAAAATAACTAAATGATATGCAGGCATTGACGCTACAACACACAAGTTTGCCAAAGTGGATCAGATGAGAAGAGAGCTGGGTCGTAAACTCAAAAAGAGTCCGAAGTCAGAAAAAATGAAACCAACAATAAAACTATTAAAATATCTGGACCAATAAGAAAGTTATTGAAAGCCGTAGCCAATACTAATGATGACATAAAAGAAGATTTGATTGATTTTTATACCGGTGAATTGTTAGATAATTTTGATAAAGCTAACAACTAAAATCACAGTTTTGTGTTTTTCCTCTGAATTTTGTTAAAAAATGGCTAATTTTTCACTAATGAACATTTTTCTACCACATCAACTTTATTTTGAACATTTTTAAATTCATCATTCAGCGAATATCAAAATCATTAAAAATTTTCGTTATCAAGTTTGTTACTTTTGGTAAAAGTTTATTGCATTATTATAATACTTGCACGGAATGGTCGAATTATTTTCTTACTAACTATAGGCGATAAGAAAGCTTATAGCCAATCTTTAAAAATCGCACTTCAGAAGTTAAATAAACGGCTATTATCAATCGCCATAAAATAATACATACAAGTTTTGGTATGCAGAAAAAAGTGCATTACTTCGCTGTGCCTACTAAACTTATGAGTATGAATAAATGGAGTAAATAATGAGAACTGTTAATTCACTGACCAAATTTCTTTTGATTACACATTGGCGTATAAGCAATGAAAACATCAAATCGTATGAAACTTCAAAATATCTTGAGGTATTAAAAAAATCATTAAAATCTTTTCCAACTTTACTCGACCTTAAAATAGAATTGTAATTAATTCATTGCACTAGCAGGTACCATTCATATCACACTAGTTGTGACTGAGTACTGAAATTCAGTAAAAGCAGATATTCTGTTGTACGTAGAAAATGTCCTGATACTACACTTTGGCTAGTAGACAGTTCTAGTAACTTAAAATTTAGTGGAGTGATGAGATTAGGAATGGCGATATTAAAAGATGCCAAAAATCCTTCAGTTGTGTAATAGTATCAACCAGAATGAAACACAAACTAATTCTAAGTACATTAACTAACGAAACGTTAATACTAACTATCCATATAGCTATGGCAACTTTGGGAATATTTACGTGTAAAAACCTACAGACATATGTTTAGTCGTAGAGCTGATTGATAATACATTTCCATGCTGAACGACAACTAGTTATTAAAAGAGAGGTCGAGTTTTTGGATTTGTCTTCAACAATAAAAACGTAGAGTTGACTCATCTGCACTAAAGCTTGGAGCAACAGACTTCGTAAAATTCGGGTTTTTTAATAAAAAAATCTTTCGAAAAGACCATTCCTGTTTACGTAATTTATGGGTAACTATATTTTAGTGATTTTTTCATAAAGAAATCTTACGGGAGGACTCACTGCAGTTGTAATGTAACCGTTTGTTTAATCCAAAAAAGGCCATCTCTTAATATAGTGGTATACGATAGGAGGGATATTTACTGAGGTTCCAATGATTTGCTTTAACGCGACCCTCATGTAATAGACTCCTTAGTCTAATAATTCATATCACTGCAAAGATCATTCAATATTGTTACATCCGTTTATGGGCTGGTAGGTCCAACACTGTGATGGATTTCAGGATCTGGACGAATGTAGGACATAAATAGTGTTGACAACAATTATAGGGACGGACTAGTTAGCTGCCTTTGACTAATAAATGAGTTGGAACAATCTTTGGGTGTCATCCAAATAGTTGACTTTCTTGGGATTTATGGACGTCCTTCCAGGTGTAAACATAATTTTTGAGTTTTGGTTACTTAACTACACTAAGTGTATCACAAGTTACTTTCTATGCAACTAAGGTAAGGTTACCAACAAGTCACTGTGGGATGTCAAAGTGGTTTAATGTGCACTATTCCACCGTCTGTCAGTAAAACAATTAGAACTAACATGATCTCTAAATGTTTAGGTATAATTGAATGTGGAAAATACGATTTTTTTCTAGAATCTAGAAACACTTTGACCCTTATGGTAGACTGAATAAGTCGATACAATTGTGATACCGTCAGTAATCTGCACAGTAAACCAAACGCTACAGTACCTGACATTTTTTGACATATCATTCAGGTCAAAAATGTTATGGAGAGGTGAATACATACCATTTCCCATTACCTGATATGATTTATGTTCTATCATAATACAAATGTAAGCACAAGCAAACCGCATAGTTTTATTCGAATTTGAAACAGAATACATGATTTCTGTCGCGATTACGAAGTAAGAATTAATGGTACTACAAGAAGTTAAAATAGAAGTTTAAACCCCAATAATTAATAGTAGAGAAACCTGGATATCGAAATAAAAACCTCAAGGTTGAAAAGTGTCAGGAAGCATTACAAAATAAACGCTGAAACTAAACTCTAAAATATTACGAGGATTTTTGTCGGATTAAAACAGCTGCGCAAACCAGGTGAGATGCGAAATCTAGTAAACATATGAGCTTATTTGTAAACTGCAGTTGTTGAAGAGGAAAGTTAAAATAAATGCTAGATTTACGAGCTACATAATAATACCACTTACTGACACCTAATTTAGTAAAATGGAATCCAGGTTACTTTCGTTCAGTTGGTTAAATTTCCATTTGAAAAGAACCTTTGATTTATAAAAAACATTATGTCCGTTCCCCAAACTGTTTAGCAAGTACTTTTTTAATGAATATCCAACAGTTTGGGCTTGACCAGTTAAGGAGGTGAATAGCCCTTTAGTTAAAAACCACAGGAGGTAAGAGATAATCCATCTTCACATTTCTATTATTCTCATTTACAAAAATAACAGATTTCACCCAACACAATTAACTGAAGTGTTTAGTTTATAATTATGATGCAACTTCATCTAGAGTAACTCGAGTTCATCAAAAATACTTCAAGTGACTTAAATTTTTGAGAACGTCTCAATATGTTTATCAACTTCACGAAACTATGACTTTCGTACTACTAATGCCTAGATCTGAGCTTCTAGACAATATACCTCAGCTAATATTCCTTCAAAACTCGCATACTGAACATTATATTTTAGTGACAGTTTGCAAAAACATTTTTTCACCACTAAATAATCCGTGTTTGCACACAGTCATCTACAGTTATGCGTAGGATGAATAGCGCGGATTTTACGTCATTCTGGTCACATTTACCTTGTTGCAATTCGTGTTACAAATAATTAAATAAGATATATGAGTTCTAAATAACTCATTCGTAAATTTGAAATATCAGTACACCAGCATGCTATTTTTGCCATGAAATCATGAGTATGTTTAGTCTAAATTATTTTTCCGTAATATGACTTGTTGATAAACTTCGTCTTCTTATTGCATTATCAAAATCTATCAAAGGTATTAATTGTTTTAAGATTTGATCGTTATTCTAAAATATGTAGTGTATTAAAAAGTGTGAAATAATTAATGTGAACCTAAATATACGGAAAGATACATTTATACAAATCATACATTATAATGATTATGAGAATAAAAGCAAAAATGATATGGTTACTAGATGTAGGACAAGTTAGAGAGATTGTTTTAGTTTGTAGTATATGCATTTGAACTAAAAGCAGAGATGAACGTATTTACATATTTAACAAGCTGACAGTTAGTATACTTATTGTACCCGATGAGATTATGAAAAAAAATTTTTTTTAAATTTAAAATGTGATTATAAATTTGCTCACGAAATGTGAAATTATAAAACGTTATAATACTAGAGCGCTAAACGTTTTGTGAGGAATATGTTGGATCAGGCCAGTATCTATCAGCAGAACCTTGATCAGTATCACTGTCTTCTTGGGGGCCGTTTGGATTACTTTGATTTGGCCCTAAAGCTTCTGCCCAACTTGAACTTTCATCTGCAGCATCTTCACCTGCTTGTTCTGGTAGACTCGAATCGGCGACGCTCCTGTGAATTTGCAGCTGTCTGAGATAATAACGTCGTTGGCGAGCATTACGTCGAAGCCAAAGTTGACGGTTAAGAAATGGAAGAGTGTTTTCTGATTCCGCATCAATTGTATTTAGGACATAAGACGTCTCGCCTGAGTTTACTTGGTTTGAATTGTTCTGTTCTGGATTAGGGATTGCATCAGGCCATTGAGGCCACACATATCCCGCAGCAGCCTCGAACGATGTATTGACCGGAAGGGCGTTTCTCTGTATATTCGATGTGGACTCGTCTACAGATGGCTGTTCTGAATTTCTTGACTCTGTCGGAAGTGATAAACCTCCTGACGAGAAATTTCGATTATGTTGGCTAGGCGAGCTGACTGCCATACTACTTCTGCTTTCGCTACTTGTGTAGCCGAAATTCGACAACATTAAATGGCTTAATGAGCTCTCTTGATCACTTGACAATAAAGGCTGCCCACTACTTGCCCATGAATCAGTTGAAAATAAGCCAACATTAAACTGTTCATTATTTCGGTTATTTCCGGGTGTATTGCTATTTATTTTAAAATTATGTCCAATGTCCCCTGTTCCATTTGTTTCATCAACTTTAATTAATGTTGGATGGCTATGTGTAGCAAATGATGAATGGCTCCAACTTTCACCAATGCCAGAATTTACACTTAGAGAAGTTGACATGGTGTATTCTGTTCGAGCTCCAACACTACGTCGTTTGTGCCGTGGGTACTTTCCTATACGGTTAGCTTGTGAGTTGGTTGGGGGTAATAATAAACTAGTACGTGTACGCCTACCAGTATCAAAGCGTCGATTTGGTAAACCGCTACCAGAACTTGAATTCTGTAAGGGTGAACTAGAATCCCTACTTTTCATCGACTGGAATGAAGGAACAGTTTGGTCTGACTGTCGAAGACGCTCACCAGATAACCGAGTAGTTGGGTATATTGTTGCACGACTTCTTGTGTCTCCAGTACTACAGTAAACTTCGGTATTTGAACTACTGTCATTCTAAAGTATCAAGTGCAGAAAATAAATATAGGTACTTTGGCTTATTTAAACAAATAATAGGAGGGTTAACTAAGTCAGCAGTAAATGTATTAGTTGTTGACAACAATTTGAATTTATCGTAGACTGAAAATATATGATGAGTTGCTAATTTAGGGAGAAGTGTCCCATTAAAATAAGCCATATCAATAACAAATGAAATGCAATACGGTTATTTAGAGCCATACTGGATAAACTTAACATATGCAGTTCGTAAGGAATCAAATCTCATACAGCCTATACTCAAATGGAATCTTCATATATATTGAGAATATGCAGATTACACAGTAATCAATTACAGAAAAGACTACGTCTCTACATTTTGAACTAAATACAAAACTCAACTCATCGCTCTGGACCCAATTATGCACAATAACAAATTAGCATATGGGCCTTAATATGTTGTTAGCAGTTTGTTTTTACCTGTTGCACTATCTAGGAGTAATAAACGAATCTTAATACGTCTTTGAAAATTTTTGCTGAGTTCAACTGCTGTTCTAAACTAATTGTAGCAAGTGAATGGTATTATTAAAAATGGTTTATTGAATACAGACAACTTCGATATTTTTGGTTTTCATAATCGTAGCGAGAAATTTATAAAGTGCAGTTATATGGTCAGATTGTTCCATTTTACAAAACTGTGTTTATACGAGAAGCCAAAAACTAAAAGCTACGATTCCGGACCATTCTGTCTTAGGTAAATAGGTGCTTGGGGTATTTATTAGCTAAATGATTTATATCAGCTACCAAATAATTAGCGTTTTGAAACATGTTATTCACACACTTGGCAAGGAAAGCTTAACGAAGATGAAGCCGTCACTTGAGGTAAACGATCATTTTTTTGAAACGAATCGCCAGGAATGAGTAATTGCTGTATGTTGTTTATACTGAGTTCTCAAATAATTTAAAAATAATTTTTACATATTAAAATCTTCGCCACTAAAGTTAACACTCGGCAAATTACCTTGGATATAAAAATTTCGTTAATTATGGATCATATAAAACTATCACAACCTTAGAAACATAGATTGATAGTGTAGTGGCTAATGTTGATTTTTAATTTGAAACCACAATATGGTAATATTTAAGAAGTGAACATTGAGAAACTATTAGGGGGAGCAAGAATTTGATTGTGAACGAGGTGATCTCGAGTGCCGTTGAACAGTATGAGGGCGGTTATCACTTCCCGGTTTCACAAGTCGTGGAAGTTTTTATTCTTGATGTAAATAAAAATCAACTTGGGTCAGGGTCGGTCTTCAAGCTTGGGGCCCGTCACACAGCCTTTTCGAGAGAGGTTTTAGTTGTGCTAGCTACATAATTGTTAAGGCTTTACTACCAGTGACGGAAATCCGTGAAACAAAGTGAAATATGGATTCTTAGTATCAATATTTTCTAATTTCATACTTCCTTTATGAGGGGGTAGTGTCATTGTCATGTTGGTTGATTGAGGGAAACATTTCACTACCGTTACACTTCTATACAGTTGACAGTACTAATTCACCATTGAACCTTAGGTTTATTTCTCTTAGTCTAAGCACTCTTAAACCGACCTGTCTGGCCTGATAGGACCTTAAGGAACGATTGTTCCAATAGAACTGACGGGGTCATCAAGACAGTAAACCCGATTACCACGTCAATGTAGCAGAAACCGTTGTACACATATGGGAAAGATATGTTGTTTATTTGACAGAGCAAGTTAAGAAACTAATAATCACCGACAAACTAATTTGTGCATGTACACAAGCACTTACACCGTATAGATGATTAATTTTTTGGAATGCAAAAATTCTGTTATAGTATTCGTATCGACTCCTAATGAACTCTGTGTCACTTAGACAGCTATGAGGCATGAAAAATGATTGTAGCAGCATCTTTTCAATTCAAAAGTAATCTCAAATATTAATAAAAATTAGTAATTGCTTTAGGTTATGGGTAAGTACTAATTTTATCTAAGTTGTAACATGCGAAATATTTTATAACAATACAGTTGTTGAAGTACATTAGTAAAAACACGTTGGATAATTTGTTTCATATACCAAAATAATATTCATTAATCTTGAGGAAAATGCAATTGAAGTTAAAGACGAAATTCGAAATCAAATACAAAATCTTACTCTGGAATGGAGATAAAGATGTGGTTGACGGGAAAAATCCTTAAACATGTTATACAAATCCACGAAATTCGGTCGAGCGTCTGGATTTTCATTCCAACCTATCATCCGACGAAGTTTAATAACTACTCATTAGTATAAATTGGTTAAATAAAATTACTAGTTGAAAAAGACAGACGAATTTTATTTTCTACTTCACTTTTATTTGTCAAGCTCCTAAGTTATCAGAGTGTCTTAAATTTACATGGGAACCTGTGTAGAACAGTTCTTAAAGAATACTGAATTTATATGTTTTGAATATTACCCTAGAATCCATTCTTCCTCTACTACAGAAAAAATAACCATTCACACCGACTGATCACTGGGTGGTGGCCAATATAATATCATCTAGTCTTCCTTCATGTCGATAAAGTTGTATTATGATTGTTAGCCTAGGTGGCTTGCCATCACATTCACTACGCTTGATGTCAAGTAGTTAGTGATAACCAGTGGGAAACCTTGTTTTACGTAGGTTACGTTCTGCTCAGTACACTTTAGAAGATCTTACCTAAAGTCTTTTACAAGTTTATAGCACAAATAAAGTTGCAGTACCTGTTGTGTGACGAACAGTCTTGACCCATGTATCCTTTTCACTTCCAGGCGTCATGCTTCACAACTGTATATTGTAAATACAAGTTATTTTGGTGTCTAATGACAGAAAATCCCAAAATTCTTCAATTAATTATGGTTTCGAAGCATAAAAGTTATTTGGAACTATGAATATCAATTGAATTAATAAATATTGTTTATGAAGCATAATTTTAAAGCAAGTACTTTAACACATTAACACAGAGAAATCCTGGATTCCACTTGCCAGTCACAATCTAACTTACATAATACTTATTATTATCCTGTTGTTTCAGTGATGAGAATTTTAAAATAAACTAATCAAAAACAACAATATAGAATTTTACAGAGTACCAAATATATAGAAACCTTTATTTTAAATCTATTATTGTAGCCGGTGAACCAAAGAGAGAATTACATGCGAGGTATATTTTTACCTGTGAAAAAACGAAACTACGTAATTCAGAATATTAACTCTCATAAATTAATTCCTGAATCATATCCAATTAAAATTGTGACAATGGATTTAAGGTTAATTTTAATAGTCACGGTGATTACTTCTTTTAATTAATGGAGCTATTGTATGCCATGAATAACTGTATTAAGTCTTAAAGAAGTAGTCTAAATAATGTTTTGTATACTGAAACACTAAATGAACTTACAATTTAACATAACTTGGTACAGTTCGAGTGTGCATATATCAGGTTGTGGGAGGCGCCCACCAGCTAGGACATGGTCTTTCACATTAGCTGTTTCGATACGATCAAATGGCTTATCTCCGAACGTGAAGATCTCCCATATAGTTACACCTAAAAACAGGAAGCAGATGTCAGCACTTCTCATAAAATATATATCCTTTTAACTTTCAAGTACCTTTATTTCTACACAGAGTTTTGAATGTCAGGAAGTAATGTAAGCAATAATCATGATATTGACTACAGATTATTTATTTCTTACACTTTTAAAACTCATCACTGAAACATGAGAAGGTAACTTAATTACGCCAAATGTGGGATTGCCTATTTATTCAGATATTGACGCTGCAATAGTATGTGCTGATAAAAATCTTGATGAAAGCAGTTTGATTTAACATGTTATAATATCTCCCACCAATCTCACTTTAATTAATTAACTAGTAATAGTTACTGGCGAATTCTAAGATGAGCTCTTTGTCTCATTCTGGGCTTACTTCTTATACATCTCACATTCTAGAGTAGTGATGGTTAATCTAAAACTTGAACGAATTGATAGTCCGTTCCACATTCCAGGGTATTCTTTTCTAGTCTATTTCAGACTGATACATTTGACAAATATCTTTACTTACCATAGGCCCAAACATCCGTTTTGAATGAGTAAATTCGATGAGTTAGCGTCTCACAGGCTAACCAACGAATGGGAACACGTCCAGAACAGACAATTACTTCATTGCGCTTAGCTTCCTCATCACTTTCAAGCATTTTCGCCAAACCAAAATCTGTGATTTGCAGGTGTTCCGGTGACGTAACTAGAACATTACGAGTAGCCAAATCACTGAAATTCACAAAAATATATTGAAAGGTACATATGAGCGTAAATCAATTCATATATTTGATCGCTTGTTGTTAATTATGCATACAAAATTCAACGACATATATGTGTATCATCATATTATATTTTGACGCTTATTTTATACTAAGTTGAACTGCAACATTTAATCTTTATTAACTGGGTCAGTGTTATCCTTAATTTACTTAATGTTTTTGTATGTATGCGTATAAGTAGTGAAATTCATGAAGTACTGTTTATGAATAGTGGGTAAAATAGATAAATAAATAAATCATCAAACTGAATCGAAATTACAGGATATGGTAAAATATAGACACAACTATAAATTGAAATTTTGGTGTGTTTTTACAGACGAATGGAGGTTACTATGAGTATAGGAATTTATCAAAGGTGATCGTATAGTAATTATTAGTATTATTGAATCAAGGTTTGCATAATACATTATATTGGCAAAAATTAAGAAGGATAATATTACATATTACCTAAATATTAGAGTGGTGTAATATATACAAACAAAAATTTGTGAAATACAGAGTACAGAAATATAAACGGCAAATAAAGTGATCTTACAAATATTTATATACACAAATTTGGCGGTAAATTTCTTATCACTAATCCTATTGTGATGAAAACGGACTGCACGCAAATGTCTACGGAAGAAATGGTTTAATCATTTATATAATTTCGAATGCTGAAATCAATAGTTCCATAGTTATAGTTAACTACATCTTGCAAAGCAGGTGGTAAATGTTCTCCAATGAACAACCCGATTATTTTCTCCCACACGTGTAAGCACATCAAAATAATCAACCGAGGTAGTCCTATCCACAAATGTGCACCAATGAGAGGTTAGTGTAAGATATTCTATGATGTTGAATAAAATATTTTCCGTAATGATCAGCTCAAACGAATTCTCAAGATATTATTCACAATAAAACTCTTAAGTTCCAAATTAACATGAATACTTTCCTTCTGTAAATTTATGAGCTTTGAAAGAATTATGGTATGTTTCATATTTATTTATATATACTGTAGTGGATAACTATTATCAGTAAAACTAACTTTATGAGACCTATATCCTATATTTATCCTATCATTTATGTTTATTTGTATGGTTCATGAAGTGAGGGAATGAATCCTATTATTTTTAATCATAGTGACTAAGCTGTAATAATTCCTCATTTGTCAATTTCGTATAGATATTCAGTGAGTGGACAATCTCGAATTAAAACGCATGAAAGAATATGCCGTATTAAGCACATATTCATTAGAATTCTAATTCATATCACTGCTGTAAGATTTTAATGTTTAATCACATGCATTTAATGGAAATAACGCTTGTAACTCTATTGAGAACTTCGTCCTTAAACGATAGAAATCATATCACACAATGAGCAAATTCAAGGGACTAGTCAATCTATTCTTATGAAGCACTTAACTATTTTTCTATGAACTAGAAGAAAGTTCCAATGCTTAATCAATAACAAATAGTCTTAAAGGTGAACTACTTACCAACTGGATTAGTGTACTAAGAAATACATCACTTACCGATGGATAATTCCTCGAGACTGTAAGTATGCCATTCCATCAGCAATTTGCGAAGCCCAGTTTAACAGAGTTAAAGAGCCAATATTTGGTGCGCGAAGCCTAAGATATCGATCTAAACTTCCATTTACCACGTAAGCCGAAACTAAGCACTTTCTTGATTGAGATAAACATATCCCAAGAAGTGGAAGGCAGTGATAATGAGAAACAGACGCCATAACCTAAAATACGGTAAAGAAAATTTACCAATGTTTTATATTCCACTTTCGTGAAACAAAATTGAGCTCCATATTTCCCAATGAACATATCAGAATGGATAAAAGAAGATAAACCCTTTGTCCACTGGTTAACTTATCATTGTATTATACATATGCAACTAATTATCTATAGAAGCAAGGCTTTCTGATATTGTAAACAAGTATCAAAAGTTGAGTCCCATAGAAAAACACTAATGGCAACTAATTTGGTCAAACAAGGAAATCTTCATTACAGTTTCAAAGCGTTCTTCGTTACTCCATTTCATCCATGCAAATCGTAGTTATTTGACCAAATGAATACTTGGTAGCTTATCTAGTTCGAAGTTATTGTCTACAATATATAACTTTTATTTTAAGTCATTAATTTATCAAATACACGTTTATGGATTAGTGGTACCACTAAATTAGCAAGAGCAAGCAGAAATATGACGGGTACTGGTGAGAAGCTTAGTGCCAAAACCAATAACCCCCCCTCTAAACAATATGATAATATGTAATTGACCAAGCGCTGGACAGAATATAGTTATTGTATAGCTACACAAGTCAATACAAGGTGATAAGGAACATTTGGACAGTCAAACTGCCCCAAAAATATACTTACTCACAGTGGTACCAAAACATACTTTTAATAAGGCTTTCAGATTATCAGCCAAGAAAGAGTCAACTTAATCAAACTGAGAAACAGTAGTGGCGTTGACTTGTTCGAAAGATAGCAACAACTTGTATGATGATAAAACCCAAGTTTTCGGCTTACTGCACTGATAAACCCATTTTACCGATGAAGTCGAGCTGCATTGACTAAAGTGAAATTTTATTAACAATATATTGCACATCTATTTTTATTTATAACGCTGGAATATTTTAACATTGTGACGTGAACAGTCACTACATCTATAGTTATGTGGATCAAAATTCGGTCATTCAGAAATAAAAACATGAATATCTTACCTGCACTGGTCAGAAATTGAAGAGTGGATAACGAAAGCTCTTACACTAATAATTATATTTACGAAACGTTATACGAAAGCAATTAAAAAAAAGAAAATATCACTATATTTATTGTTTTTTTTTTAATATCTTAGACTTACCTTAGCCTCGTCTAACAAAGCTTGTAGGTCACTTGACCCACGAACTTCATTTAAAATCTTTACGGCAACACATAGTAGTTTGAACTCTTTTCTAGATTTGTCCATTGCTGCCTTAGACGTTGTAGCACTGCTGTTACTATTGTGACTGTTGCCTTCATCAGTAGTGTTGTTCATCTGGTTATAAATGGATGATTTCTGTGTGGCTGAAATGCTCATTTCGTCCTCTTGGACAGTAGTAGAACTTATATGACTTGTTGGCATTACGTTCATTCCGTTCACTGTATTAGATGCGAGCAAAGAGCGGCAATTTTGTGAATTAACTTTAAGCATTAACTCCTCCTCATTATTTGCTGTAATCACATGATTTAAATTTGGCAAATTCGGATAGTCACTTTGGCACACTTTCCAAATACCCTGATAGACTGCACCAAATGCACCTGTCCCTAATGGACCAGATTTTTCATTTAAGCACAAATCATCTAAGTTTATCATAATTAATCGGCCTAGATTCGGTGCTTTCTGACCATTCACAATCTAGTTTTTGCGGGGAAAGAAGTAATCAGTTGTAAAATTAAAAATATGCCCAAATATGTAAAGTTGGATTTACTTGGTTTTCTGAGTTGCTGAAATTTGTCAACTATTTTCATATTATGAATACCATTAATAATAAATTAGCATACAATGAGGTCAATCGACATAATCTATAAATGATCCGCTACGCTAACAATCAGCAGATGAGTTAACATTGCACTTGTATCATAATAAGTGCATTACCTGTGTAGCTAACATGAATGGTTCTATGATGTCCGACACTTATCAAACAGGCAAAAGTTTTGCTCATGGTTGTAAACTACGCCTAATGTTTGACAGCGCTATTATAAGAACTTGTAAGCCAATGTAATTTCAGCATGATTGAAAGTTTAGTTTTCAAACCACTGAGGTGTAGTTGTGACTGGCAGATTGTTATTTGCTTTGAAAGAGGTGACACCATATATATTTAATCAACTAATGTCCAGAAACTTAACATTCCTTTTTCAGGAGAAAATGGAAGTAATATCTTTTTTGATAGTCTAGAACACCCACTTTGAATCTATAAACACTAAACATATAGATAATCCTTATGCAAGCAGTTTACATCTTGAAGAGATATCAGTTGAAAAATAGTCATAAAGCAGAGTACTTTACTACATTTATGAACAAAGTTGGATCTTTCCAAGACTGTTTAATCATCAGCTATAGTAAAAAGAAACATAGCTCTAAGCGTTTTACAATTAGTATGAAACGATTCAGTCATTAGGTTCCAATTTTATGTCCTAATTTCAAAATGAAGTCGAGAAAATCAGTAAACCAGTAAACGTACCTGATTTGGATATCGATGTGAAGCAGTTACACTAGGTCTCCTTAATAAACTTTCATCTGTACCTGAATGTTGCATTAAATTAACTTCCGGGCCATTTTCGTCATTATTATCATTGTAATAATAACTTGTGGGAGATAAATTTATGACCGGATTACCTTTCTGATATTTATAGCCGCTTATGTGAGATATAAAACGTTGAGAAATAAATGATAAAGGACAAAACAATAGTTTCAACAATAATAGGGGACTGTGTTCATATTTTTTAATAAACTCTTGATTTGAACGATAACGATAGCATGTAAGAATTAGTACAGCAAATATAATTAGTATAATACATAATGGTATCATAAATAATATTATTGGATCATTTTTTAGTTTACGATGCATGATACTACCGTTTACAGATGAGTAATAAGAAGATTTTCTTAGCCCAATAATCTCTGCAGAAGTTTCTCGGAGTAATTTTTGATTGTTATTTGATAATGCATGATTATCGAAGTATTGAAATGGATATAAATTGTCGTGAACTATCAACTCATGGTCATAGTTGCTTAAATACGTACTATGATGACATAGAGTTTCACCATCCATTTCAGGTATATTATTAATATGATTGTACAAACCATTTGGACATTGAGACAAACAAATGAATTTTCCATGGTACAAATGTAGATTTAAATTGTTTACTTCAACCTAGAAAATAATATGTAGATAGACAAAAAGGAGATTTCATTTATTTATTCCTTATCTGTGATTTTATAAAATTTTCTAAAACCTATAAATTCAGTTAAATTCTCATTCGTTTACAGAATGTGTCACCTAATGAAGATACAGGAATCAGTAATTAACACTACATTTATTTGCCCTTGTTTCATAAACATTAAAAGTCGGCAGTAAGAAATGAGTCTATACAAACTGGTTTCAGTCTGAAATTCAGAGTTAAAACTTGAAGCTAATAGGGTCCTCAATTTTACTAGTACTTTATACTAGATAACTAAGGTGATTGAACTTAGAAATCCTAGCTAGATACTGAGTTTCAATGATATATTATAGATTTCTTTCTCTAAATTTATCTGGAAAGTAACATATATATTACAGATAAATAGGTACTTGTTCACTAACTAAATATATCAAATTAGTCAAGAAAAAAAATCAGAAACCTATATAGCTTTGAGTTTAAACTAACTAAAGTACATGACGAATGTGACATGAATGACAGACTGTACACTGAATTTAATTTGAATCCTACTATACGAAGCTGCGTGCATTTATTTTATGTTGGAAAAATTGATTTATTGTAGTTCGAAAAGTGCGTTGCACCAGTTTGTGATGGTAACAGGTAAAATTATTCATCGCTTAGTTTCGAGCTGTTTATAAATTATTACTAAACAACGACTTATTTTATGCACATTTCTAGCTTATTATATTATCCGTTATTTAACTGTCTCTGTTGTAACAAAAATCCACAATTCTAGAATTTGCATTTAACAAAAGTGTACAGAAATGCAGAATACTGGATATCATACTGCATAAGTAGTCCCAAACATCTTTTGAGTGTACGACTGTGTTGAGGCTGAACGTACCTGTGAGCTCTAGTAACCTTGATTGATTGATTGATCATCGATAAAGTTTGTAACCAAAGGTTAAGACCACTCAAAATCTTGCACACATATGGTAAAAATGAAGCGTTCCCCTGAATATCAATGTTAGAATACGGGATGTAGCAGATATTATTAACAAACGGCAATTATAAGTATCATAATATCTAAATAACTGTGGACGTACTTTCATTTCGTTAACGATGAATCCAATTACTTAGTTCACATCCACCACTTTATTTAACAGCAGATATTTAGCAATCAATACTGAGATGCATGCGCGTACTGATTTTATCTTATTTCTAGCAATAATTTAGTTTAGGTTGGTTGGAACTATGTTACGTTTTAATGAATTTGCGACTCAGTATAAAGTTAAGTTGTTACGAAATACTAAAGGCAATATATAGAAATATTAATATATTAGTACAAATTATCGTGCAGCAGTACTTTATTGTATTCAAAATCCTTTAGATAATGACCGTTTTTACTTGTTGATAGAATACGTGATCAACTACAACGACATGTTATTTTACATGTAGTAACTACCATTTGAACGCATCCTATTGGCTATTTATATATCTGAAATAATTGGGTCACATCAAGGTGAAATAATATGGAATATTTACAGTCATTTTCCGTCTTCATTTTGCTAAGTTACAATATTATATTCCCGATTCTCAATTCATCTAAGTTCACGTTGCTTACGTACTAATAAAAGTCTTATTAAATTGGAAGTACATTTACAACTCAAAGGTTACTAGGAAAATGTGTTCATGTTAACACTTTAGACAATATTAAAATAAAAAGCACTATGTTCAGTAAGACCTACTGTTGGTTCATCTTCTACAATTTGGTTCAGTATGTAAATACTAGTAGCGTTATCAGATAGGAATCGGATAGGTACTTTAACGTTAAGACAATGGTTGCATTGGTCAGGTCCAGGACCCCAGCATCCAGCATGGCATTGTTCATGGCAAGCCAAACACTGTCCATTTAAATGTCGCACATAAACACCATTATATTTCAAATTGATGTTATCCAAGCTTAAATTCTTTTGCAAAGGTTTTCCGGAGGCGCTACTATTAGTATTAATCCAAATAGAGTAGGTTTGTTCTTTAAAGTTAAAATAAAATTAAGTGGAAAATATTATAAAAAACCAACTTATTATAACTATATAAACCGGTTTAGAAAAGTGAATATAAAGTAATACTTATGTGGTATACCTAAAAAAAAACTACACAAAACGCTATGATAATCTTGTAGAATGCAAATATCTGCATATCAAGTCGGCAACATCGATAGGAAAGAATGCCTGGTTAACCATCTAACTTTAACAGTTTTCCAAAGATCCAAATACAAACTGTTCAAGATTACACAAGTAAATCTCTTATCCACACTGTGGATCTAACATTTATTCCCACTCAACTGCCTACACTCAAAAGACATTTCAAATAGAATCACCTTTGACCATAATAACACAGTAACAATCAAATTTGTTTACTTTTTGATATAAAAATTTAGTTAATCTGAAAAGGCACGAAGCATCAATTTTTCCACCGATCATTATATCACAAATATGTGTTTTTTTGCTACAAAATTATAATTATTTCTATTATTCATAAGTTCATTAATATTGACAAAAACCAAATCATTATATGCTTTTCGAAGTACTTCGTCAATCTATTCCAAAGTTTTTGCTAAACTGAAGTGAATACTATATGAATTATTTTAAATTAAATCCTAATATTCCGACATGTATAAACAATTGAAATAGACAGTTATAACGTGCCAGATACTTCAGTTGTAAGTTAATTCATGTCGTGTATCATTTGTAATTTGCTTTTAAAAAGTAATCTTAGTAAATGCCCAGAATTCTATGTGGTAATTCCTTTTGTATGAAAGAGTTGACAGTCAAAATTTTATCCCGCTTTCTTTGGTGGTTTTACTCTTATTTATAATCCTAAAGGGTAACGGTGTAGTGTAGAGGCGAGCTTCAACGATTCATAAAATGTCAGATACTGGTTACCATTATAACTCATCAGAAACAATCTGAGAAACTCGATTTTTGTCTATCAGGAACCTTCTACTGCAACACCCTTCTACGTTGCTGACAAAATAAAAAGCAAATTTTTTCCTGCTATCACGGTGTCTAACACAAATAAACCTTATTCCTGTATCAGAACCGAAACACTAACATAAACGCAGCATAACCGTAACTTCAAAACTAACCTAACCTAACTTTAACTTTTGCACTATTCATTAACTCCAAACGGAGACAATTCAAGGACTCCTTAAACATTAATCATGTCCTAAAACGATTTTATATGTTACGACTTTAAGGAACAGGCCTAAGAAAAACTCCAATAAATACAATTATCATGTAAACTCGGTATGCTTTGCATAATTTGATCTATTTTACTTACGAAGAATTTACTTAAGAATACTGTCTTCTGACTGGTTAAAACTAGTAAAACATTTGATTACTATGAGCTTATCTGTAAGCTAAGAGGCTAGCTTTAACGTTCTCTGAAGTAGTCGTCATATGGTACTCTAACTGGCAAAACCTGTTCATTCTAGTAAATAATCTCAGATAGTATTCGTTAAGCATATCATAATCATAAGTTTTTCCTGGAAGAAATTAAAAAAAAAGCATAATGTAAGATAAGAGGAATGATTACCAGGTAAATTGATGTTTACTGACTGACAGAGTTTGCAGTAAGCAGTAATTGAGAAAATATCTGGATTACGATACTGCTAATAACTTTTACAGTTTGTGTTCAATTTTAACACTAGATGAATAAGAAGTAACCAATATTTCTGCCATTAAAAATATGATTTAACTATTGGAAAACATATTTAGAATAATTATATCACTCACCTATAGGACAATGATCGACGCAAGCATCTCTCAACCAAAATCCATTACATTTGATGCATCCCAAACGTTGTTCATTGGCTTTAAGAAGACTGTAAGCTGTACATACCGAGCATCTTGGATGGCATGACCGGCAAACTGCAGCAACACTCGTAAATATTTCGGCATACTTTGCAAATACGGTATTTGGCTGAACCACTTCAGTTGTTAAATAAGTTCCTGGTGGACAGTCGCCCCTAATGCACAGCAGGCTAATTGTATTAATCGAAGATGAGTAATCTGGTAAAGAAAAATGAAGCGGGAAAAAGATGCTATGAAACCTGAAAACTGCTATCAAATATTTTTTCCCTGAAGTTTCACAACATTAATTCTGAGGAGTGAACAGAATACTAAGTTGTACTATTTGCTATCGTCTAAAGATGTGTGTTTATCAAATATATATATGAGGAAATGAGCTGGTAATTTACATAATAGATACTTTTCTATTGTTTTGAATATGAAGCACAACTTGAGATGATGAGGTAATTGTTTGGGTATCGTCAATCTTTACTTAGAAGGAGTTTGATGAGACGATTCTAGCGGCAAATCACCAGATACGTACAAACGCAAATGGCGTTGTAGTTATGGTTCAGAAGTCAATACTATGTTTTACATATTCAACAAGTAACCAACCGGTGTTACTTTCTGACAGAAGTCAAAATAGTTTCAGAAACATTTTACTAACCGACCAATTAACAAATAAATGCAATGATATTATTCACCGCAGACTGACTACAGCTGGGATACCACTAACAACCAGAAAAAGTGGAGAGATTTTTCGTCTTAATATATACGTTCGTACTATTTCGAGAGATACAATTCACGATCTATAGATCTCACAGCAGGCGCCCATAAACTAGACCAATGGATTGTCATCAAGCAGCACAGATTTTTAACGTTAACGAAATAATCATTTGACATGCCAATAATCTAAACTTCACTAAGATCCGCAAAACCTACCAAGTAAAACAAAAAATCAAAAAACCATATGTAAATTATTTGTGTATTGCAGTAAAATTAGGTTGTATAAATTATACTAACCTCCCAACCCAGTAGTTATCTGATTAAGAGGCGACTGGACAACAAATTTCTCGCATTTATTGCAACCTCCCTTCCCTGGATGTCGACCAGGACCTGTGCATACGGGCTGTTTTGTCAACTGACGCTGATGACAATGTGTCTGACATGGTTCACAAATTCTTCGGTCCATATTTAAATAAGTGGTTGGCTGACATTCTGAAACGCATTGACCTTCTGACTGCGGATATTTTTGTTTAAAAATAAATAAAACGTGTTAAATTTTGCTGGGACTTAAAGAATGAACTAAGTTAAGTTTACTCAATTTATTCCTACTTGTTATGCTAATCAGTGACGTACACATAGAACCTGGCATATGTGTGTATTGATCTAAGTTGCCACAACCAGTTAGCCCAACATGACAGATAGCAAAATAGTAGAAGTAGTATCAGCGGCAGTAAAAAAAAATAAATATTGAGAATGTGATTTAATACGGGGAAAGAAAGCTATAAAACACTTTTAGGAGAAACCAAAGAGTGAATTCACTTGCCTCACTATGACTGGTTCTTTACGTTGCCACTAAGTCTCTAACCCTCAGTTATCCATAATGTGAATAACAGTAGTATGCATCTACTAGTACAGCTTAAATCTTCAACGAGCGACTTAAAAGATTGATTGCACTAGTTGTGATCAAAAGAGTACATTGTGAATGGATTATACACACCTTGGCAAAACTATGTATTTTAAGAATAGAGCTGAACTTATACAACGTAGTCCGATTGTATTAAATATTATTATTATTAGTCAGACAGGCAAATTAAGAAACATCTTTAGGCTATCTAGTAGTATCGTATCCAGTAGTAGTATTCATAAATGACTTCAGTTTATAGTGAAATATTTGACTGATGTCAGACGGAAGGCAAAAAATGAAACTAGTACTTTGATTCTGTAACCATAACATTCTTACAGTGCAATGACCAGACTAAAACAAGAAAGTTGGAATTAATGACTGTTATTTTAAACCTACCCAAGCTGTTTTACATGATCCAATACATTCATGAGCACCAGGTCCAGTACATGATTTTCCACACTCTGGATGGCATGGAATACAAACACCATCGGCTTCAGGTGTAAAGGAAGTATCATAATAATTTTTCTCCTTTTCTGATTTTTGGAGGTGTTTTTCCCATTGTTCAGACATAAATCCTGATAAGTCATTACATGACTGAACACATGTATACAATCCTGCTCTACGGTATGAACAACGAACACATTGGTCCGGTCCTGGTCCCCAGCATCCATATTCTTTTTTGCATGCCGGATGACATACGTAATTAAAAGATTCTAAAGTAACAATAAACGTAATGAAATATTTCACGTCGTACTTAATATTTATTAATAAAATCATTTGGTTCAACATATTATAATAGAGTCACTTGTGAATAACTATGGGGATGATGAGTTCAGTTTTGAAAGCTCATTATATTGTAGATAAAGAGCTTAATCAATCACAGTCTGGATTTGTAAACGAAACTCAACGCAAAATACTCGATAGTGTAAGAATCTATACTGAAATGACATCACTTCGGGCGTGATTTTAGATATAAAGTAAACCATAGAGAGATACCAATGAATGGTTTCAATTCTTTCAGAAGTTGACCCGTCTCGGACTTAACTTTGTTTCAGTGCAAAAGTATCCCTGTCTCTAAACTTATTCGGAAGAGTTAATAAACTCATTACATCAGATGACAAGAAATCTGAATACAAAAATATAATTGACATCTTACGATATAATAATTTTCCAATGAAAATTATTAAAAATTTACAAAAACTAAACGACCTATTACTAACTAATAGTGAATCAATTGAAATATCATGGATTGGCACACCCGTTCTATCTTACCTCTATGACACAACAGATGAATTGCAAAGAATTCTAAAACATGGAATCCAAATATTCTACAAGATTACCAACACTATTCGAAGTGTACTAGTTAAAATAAAGGACAATATCCCTTTCACCTCTATTCAGAATTGTGTCTACAGGATAGGTTGTGCTTATTGTAATGCCTTCTATAATGGAGAGTCTTCTCGAGAGATCAAAAGTCGTGCCAAAGAACATGAAAGCTACACTAAACGACCTCCTAACAATTCTGTTGAACTAGAAAAATTACTAATCAAATTAGCAATAGCAGTACATGTTATCTAACACAACCAGGAAATAGATATCAAAAATATCCAAATTATTCAAAAAGGTTTTTCAGTAATAAGGAAAGATGAATGGCTGAAGCAACTGACATTTTGTTAAATCCAACTGCATTTAACAGAAGAAAAGGCCATTCTATTCACCCAACATGAACTTTTTATCCAACCGACCACAATAAAGTACATCAAACTTCATTCACGAACATACATACAATGTTATGCTCATTTCACATAATTTCCTTTCACATCACACTAACATATGCATAAACGTCTTACTTCAAATCACCTTGATCCAAATGACTTGAGATGATCAAACTCACATTTTGATTGTACGAACTTATTTTGATTTGCTCCATTGTATAATTGAATCTTGTCTCAATTCAATTCAGATATTCATTTTTCTCTAAATAAGCGACTTGCACTAAGCCGCGAAATGTCAGAAAGTTTAATTTCTACTCATTGGGATTTTACAAATATATATCACTCATTTTATAAACAATCTATCCAACGCTCAATTTATTTGAAATTATCAAATTTAACCTTGGTAATGATATATGCAAATAATGATAATAGTATTGCATTACTCCTTATGATATGCTTTGTTACGTTTAAGGAATTCTCAGCTTCAGATAAGCAATATCGCGAAATATATCTGTCTAACCTGAAATCAAAATGTAACAGTCAGCTTATGTCACACATTTGCTAGTATAGTTGACTTATATGGTTAGACCAATCAGACTCAAGGTAACATCCGGTGACTTATGAGCGGAATTCCAATAACAATACTGATAAGCATCATAGCTAGGATTATTAATTAGGTTAAAAATTAAGAATTTTGGTTAAAATTAGGATTTAATGTTAGGAATATGATTAAAAGTTAGAAAAAATGATTTACAGTAGGGATCAGAACTAAATTCAGCACTACAATTAGGACTTGAGTTCGGGACAGACTTAATGGTTTGAGTTATGATTAACAAATAAAATTTAGAATTTCTAATTAGAACTATGATTTGACGTTGAGAATATAGTTTGGAGTTAGTATTTAGGGTTAGGGATTTGTTGCAAGATTAGAATTTAAAGTTAGACCAAGAAGTAAGAGTCGAAATCAGGTTCATATAAGAATGACTGTATTGCCCGTATTTTGGGAATAGGTTTTGGTGTAGCTTTTTACAATTCTAATGAGAAAAGATTTATTATATTGTGCCGCTTCATGCAGTCTTTTATTAAAACGAGGTTTGTTGTGAGAGCCATCTGTAGTTTTGGTCTGAATTATTGTGTTGTGTATCCATCAATCAGATGCAATCTTTGGGTTTTACTAAAGATTTCTAGACGGAGAGATACTTAAATATCTACTCAATATTCTCTACAAATTAACTAGAATCCCATTAAGAAATAATTCATTTTTGATTTTTCTGAAATCTGGTTTGCGTTTATAGATCAAAAAGTTTCATAGTCATTTTAAGAATTGTCATATACTCCAAGCTCACTTATTCGCTAAAAATTCAGCTGTGACAACTATTTTATCAACCAACACATACACAATCCATATATTCAATACTTTCGTCGCCCGCTTTTCGTGGGGTACACAAGGAGGAAAACGTCGCAGTAAGTGCTACTTTTTCACTTCGGTACTCTGGTATATAATATCGTAATAATTTGTAACCCCTTTGGAATGGTGCATCAGTACCTACAAGTAGCCTAGACGTTTGGTTAGCCCTCCTATTATAACACTGTGACAAAGAATTCGATTGAATATAAGGTTATAAAGGAGACTAGAAAGCCTTAATCCTTTGCAACGTTTAGCATACTCATTGATGAACACTAGTTGAAAAGGAAAACTGTATGTTTTAACCATTTGAACGGAACACAGTTGTTTCGTCATTATACAAATCAGAATTGAATGGATTTTCTATGCAAAACAAATTTAAAAATTCTATAAATATGTCTTTTAAATCAAAAAGTCAAGAAGTGCTAACTTGAGAAATCCCTCATACTAAATTCAAAACACATAAAAAAGCTAAAATTAAGAAAAAAAATTGATTCATAATATACAGAAAATCGGTAACTGAAGGGTATAGAATATTCAATTGAAAAATGACTTTACCACAATAATCATCACTTGGACCATCAATGATAGTAAACTGCATTGAAGTTGTTTGATTCAGTGTGTTGAAAATGTTTATTGTGGCTATAATGAGAAAAAATTAACAATGCATATGCTAGAATGGCAGGAATAAAACTAGGATATGTATGAAAATGTCTCATTACACCTTGTTGCTGATTGAATGCATGTTTAGGGAACGATATAAAGTAAATTATGAATAGCAATAAAAGGATTAAATGATTTAGATAAATTTATTTATTCTGCTACATTTCCAGATATTAAAATTTTATGTTAAGTATGATGTTGTGTCTCTTCTTAACGTCATAATCACTTACTATGTTGTACCATTTGAATGCTTACGTCAGTCGCTTATTTCACAAATATAAATGATATTAGATAGATAATATAACGTAATGGTGAGTTTGGCTGAAGTTCATAAAGCTTTAGCCGCCAAAAGAGATTTTGTATAGTGTAATTGCATCAAAAAGTTAATTTGCGTGATTGTAAGGCTTGGACTGCTTTGTAAATTCAGCTAACAGTAATGAGATGCTAGTCTAGAGAAATTAAATAAGGCATCGTAATATCTTGACTTTAGAATATGAATTCGAAATGCTATAAACGTAAATTAAAGATATTATTACTATACTTCTGATTTACATAGATCCAACAATTACAATTAATGACCACTGTTGCACATTACAGTTTTGTAAAGCGTACTATCAAATATACTGCTGAGATAAAAACAAGTATACACTTAGTATCCTTGAATAATAAAACATGTTGTTAAGTGCTAGATGAAAGCATTCTATACTAACTTTTATCAAATCTCAAATAATAAAAAACGTAATGTGCCTAAACTGTTTATTGAGTAATAGGCAACGCTGGAAGTCAAATTAGTAACATAAAGTCTATGAAAGAATGTATACCACAAGACCAGCAAAACATTGTATCTTTGATAAGCATTGCATTTGTTTTTTGTAGAATGGTTAAATAGAAAATAAACAAATGATTGTTAAATTGGGTTTTAATACATTACATTGATTTAAATTTAAATATTATTTCATAACTATTAGAATGCTAGCATATTTTCGCTTATTTTTATTGAGGAACATGTGTCAAATAAAAAGTGGTAGTTAATAAGAAACGAAACATTTGAGATTAAACAATTAAAACGAACCAGAAGTACTTGGAAAAGCCGTTGAAACTAAGGAACATGTGAGAACCAGGTTTTCTTTATGTTGGCTGTATTCAAAGATGGATATTATGTACCATTTGTGGGATATCTAGATCAAATGTCGTTTTACTTGCTTTCAGTATAACGGCTGACAATCATAGGCTATCACGAAAACGCTGCTAGTTATTATCTATCCAAGATTATCAATTATGGCTGTTCTATACAAATGCAAAATTACTAAAGCAACCCTCGGATGAATGATGTAACAGCATAACAATGTTCAAATGTGTACTGATCTCATTTCTAAATATTAATTACAGCCAATTAAACGAGAGAAGTGGATGATCCAAATTTACCTGAATTGATCCAAGGCAACGAGGATAGGTAACACAAATTAGGATTCTTGTGAAATATAACTCTGCCATGTGGCACTTGTCGAAGGCTTCGTAACCCGGGAAAGTACGCCATACTATTCATAATCATAATGCTAACTCGTGCAGAAGGTACTAAAATATAAATTAAAAATAGCAAGTTTTTTCTCATGAGTTCCACCATATTCATATGAAATAGCTAAAACATATTTCACAGTACTTTTCTTATACCTAATTGGAATTTTTCTCTACCCAAATGGTTTTTATTGCCTGTAGCGAATGTCGAACGACGGCCTGGTTTGAATGGTCTTCAACTTAATCCCTCCAAACATCTTATACATAAAAAATACCTAAATGCTAATGTGAATTCACATGATGCTTGTAAAATTGGAGATCCTATAATTATGACTACGTCAAACATTACTGATCTTGGTGCAACTTTTACTTTTGATTTGTCTTGGTCTTCGCATGTTTTTCTAACATCAAAGAGGATGTTTTCGCTTAATATATTATGTGAAGAGAATACATAGTTTTGGTATTACCAAGCACTTATTTTTGTTGACATTACATATGTATATATATGTATAACTTTTTAGATGCATACTTGTAGAAGTAACTTTTTGTTTGCTGAAAATTCATATTGTACTAAATATTTATTATTATTTTATTATTATTATTATTATTATTATTATTATTATTATTATTATTATTATTATTATTATTATTATTATTAATTATTATTATTATTATTATTAATTGGCACATTACACTGCAACCCTTTAAGAAATAAATGACGCTACTTTTTAATAAACAGTAGTATAAATATGCAAAACGAATTTGCTTTGTTGCTTGCTTTAATTATATACCAAAATGAAACTGCTGACGATTGATGACATTTAGTCATCTTTACAACTACTGGTGCTCAAAAACACAGTTTCGAAGTAAACTATCCACTTTATGTAGTACAGCATACGCGTAATCGTGCTATCGTGAGAATCGGTCAACAAGACAGTCTGTCATACTTTGCGGTTCTATAATCTATTCGAACTAGTGCGTAATCATATATATATATATATATATATATATATATATATATATATATATATATATATATATATATCAACTTCACAATATAATTTATTATTGAAATTACGGCCACTATATTTAGGTTACTACGAATAACGAAAGGTTTATTACATTACTCTGTCCAGAATTTAACTTTATTCAAATTTGTATAACGAGAATTAAGTCACTGCGATACGTTGTACTTGTTGAAATAAGGTTACTAAATTCAATAGCAAACATGTTTGACTGTCAGTTTCGTATTTCACTCGATAGACACAAAGCTGTTAATTTAAGATGCCAGTGAATAAACAATATATGTCACCTCTAGCAATGACTTACTGAAAATTACTTTCTGTGATGTTTATTATTTAAAATAAATTTTTCGAACTTATCTGTAATGCAGTAGACATTTATTGGTGATCAAAATGTAGCTTGTATCCTGAACATTCATCAGTCATTAGTGTAATGAGAGTTAACATGAAATTTCCTAGTGAGACGAATGGAGGAATGTGTTCAGAATCAAGTATATATAAACTTACAGTAGCCACCGACTTTTACAAGATTTTCAAGGAAGCTAAAGTTCTTCAGACTGTCACCCAATAATTCCAAGTCCAAATATACATAGCCAGTTATTTCGCGTAGGGAATGTAAAGCCCATAATTGACGGTGATCTGTGATTGGGACATGGTCAGTTAAATCAGAACTGAAAAAAAGAAATGTGTAAGAATAACTTAGTAAAATCTTACTGTGTCACAAATTTAATACACATTAACATATATGCAAACCAAATTAACTAACTTCTCTTTATAATCAACAAGTTATCAAACATTTTACTAATATTTGTTCATATTAAACACACGAAATTGAAAAATGGGTCATGAAATCCTCGTGTAACGCATGACGTCTTTTTAAAATCCTTAAAATATAAAAAATCTTTGATAGTAACTTTGAATATAACATATTTTTAAGCAACAGGTTCCAAAGCTGTATGAAGTAAGTTTGAAAGTGTTCATGAACCTGAAAAACATTACATGTCGTTGAGTGAAAATTTAGAGCAACTAAAACCTAGGTAATTAAAAAATCAGTTATATTGGACCTATATTTCGCAGAAATAGTAAATGACTTATGAATGTTAGTAGCGTAATTGCTTTCATTGCCTTTTAAGAAATACTTAAATTGCTAAAATTTAAGTTCATGTTCTGGTTTGAGATATTTACTACGTATTTTCGTTATTTGCCCCAAATGTTGTATTCATTAGTAACTCAAAGTAATACGCAATACACTTAGGAATCCATACTTTCAGACTCCCACAAACGTATTATTATACTCAAGTCCTAAGTGTTGATGGTAACCTATAAACAACAAAACAAATTTAGCCAGTAGACAGTTAGTGATGTTGAGACTTCAACGAAGTTAGTATATTTTGGCACTCCGAAACCCGTTGAACGATATAAACATAAAGTTTATGATGATAATATAATAGAAACTTCACTAAAGTTGTGATAATTTTCAAGTTTAATACTTTCATTATCAAATCTTCAGTTTAAAGTTTCGTGATTCCTTCATCTAGAAATGCAACAATATTTTTGCCAGTTCATTTTGATGAAACACGAGTATTTCAATTGTGAATATACAATAATGTTAGTTTTGAAATATGTACATTGCATTTACATGTCCGTAATCTCGATGTAAAACTGGTTAATAAAACCTACGAAACTTATGAAAATTCAACGAAAGCGAACAAATCTTTGCGTCTAAAATATGGTATTAAAATTGTTTACCTGCGATTATTACTTTTACAGTTGATTTTGACAATCACAACATAACTTATTTTCACATGACATAGCAATGTCTCCTTTAATATACTTGTATTGTAGCTAGAAAAGGGATCCAGGGTGCAGGCTCTTTCCTAAGTGAGACTGGTCAGCTGAATATGCTCAAATCTAATAGTTGATGTCCTCAGTCAGACTAAAACCAACTATCTATTTCTTCAAACTCCAAGATATTACCTACATAGCTACTGAGTTCAGGTACCGATAACGTTTGTCAAGTGATGAGCTATTAAAAAAACAAATATACTAAAATGTGCAACAAAAAGGCTCAAGGTAGGTATATATCGCCAACAACAAAGGAACACACTTTAGTCGTCAATATCAACAACGGGATAACGCAATCCATCACGAATGATATTTTTCTATTTTTGGAAGTAGAATAATCAGTGAGGTGTTCCACAGACAGTTTTACAAACATTTAACCTATAAAAATTCGCATGATTTTAAATTCCTGATGTCTCATAAATACTAAGTATGTTGCTTGTTTCGAATTTTTGGAGCTAGTATGTGATATCTTCAAACTAAAATACATAAGCCAACGTCCTTTTTGTCAGGTAATTAAAAGATTCACTGTATTTATCAAGCTCTAATTTCTAATATAAAAGGTTAGATTTCAGACACTTCTTTATGTCGTTCACGTTTTTTGATAGATAAATATTAAATGGAAAATGAAGCTATAGTTTCCACATTCACTACTAACTTGATATTATAGGACATAAGGAAGTACACTTAATATTTCAGTCTATAAGACGGTTATATCAACAACCACTGCAGTAAGAAAATTACTTTTCATGATTGATGCTTACAATTTCTAACCTGAGACTTTAGTGAGCAATCACTGCATAATGTCGATGCGAACATTAATTTTATTAAATGTGAGCATTTCACCCTTAATGACTGGAATTCAATACAAACATACGTCACGTATTGTTCTTCCATAAATAAATAAACATGTTCATCTAGATTCTATATTATCAAGCATTCGCAATATAATTTATAGGTTGTGAGACATATGTAGATGAATATAAAAATATTACTGAGATGGTTAATAGACAGCCAATACACACAACAGTCTACTCTCTTGCACTTATATACACAAGTATTTGACTGCTATGCTATGCACAAGAGTTAATACTTCCTTAAATTTTGAATTAAAATAAAAAAAAAACGAAATTAAATCGAGATAGGAAACAACAACCAACCTTGGATTGAATGAATCTTTTGTCAGAATCAAATTACCTTCCAGTATGGTACAATTAATTAATCGATTTAAACTTTTTGAATCCAAATTACTCATTTTACGACCGTTTATTGTTTGTTTATCAGTAATTTTACAAGCTTCATAAAAAAATATGAAGACAACAAATAAATAGACAGAAAAGTATGCAATCATAGTCACTATTTTTGTAAGCCTAATACTGACATTCACTAACAAATTTCAAACAACTTCATCTTTTGTAAAGATGGGGCTCTTAGGAGTTACGATAAAAGCAAATTTGTTGTTTTTATGACCTACGATTATTTATCTGGTATTTCTTGTTGCCTTTCAGATCATTGGTTCTATAAAGACCAAGATATTGAACTACCGCCAAAAATTTACATGTTTAAAAAGTGTATAGCGGAAGTGTAAGTTCAAATGTAATCACATTTACGTAACAAAGTGTAGCAACAGTAAAATAATTTAAGGACACCATGTTATTTGTAATAAATATTACATAGTTTGGTTGTATTTAAGTATTTTATAAAACATTGCATAACCGTAACTAAATGATGTATTTATGCACAGTAATGTTAATAAATTGGCTATTCAGATTGTTCACCAGTCTATACTTATAAATCTTGACAAAAGTATCCTCCGTTTGTACATTCATGTTCAGACTATACTTAGTTCTCAACGATCTTTTATTAATTTACAAATAAAATATCCAGGTTTTATCAGATAAAATTGATAGTGCAAGCATCCAATTCGTATGGATTTATAGATGTAGAATGTAAAAATGTACATAACTGATGAGCTTTAGATAAACTATAGAAAGATCTTCTGAATGTGGTAGTAATTATGGAAGTAATGATGACATCGCATTACCCAACCAGCAGTTAACGTCACTTATATCAACATAGATTTACCTACTTGTCTTTTTAATGATCATTCGTTGATTTCGTTTACGCCGTGCCTGTTTTATGAATCACTAATAATTTATTAATGCTTTATCTCATCAAGTTTATCATGAAACAATTTTGTGACCAAAAATATAAATTCTGAAAAAATATCATAACATTTATCGATTGAAACTAATTATTCAGAGCCTGGCACATGTGTAGATTGGCCAAAGTTTCTATACTATATCAACACAAGGAGGCGAAATTAATAAAAAGAATGATATTTAAGTTAAAATAATTTTTAGCCATTGTTGTGTAACTTGTAGGACATTGAAAACACGGTAAGATAAGGTATGAAAAAAAGTGCTATTATTTGAAATCGGATGACAAATAAAGAGGGAATATATTTATACCACTGTAAATAATTGTGAGCCATAACGTCCAATGCCACTAACCAGTGATCCCAATTATAGCGTGGCCCTAGACAAATAGTCTTCAGTATGATATGAAGTAACACAATGTTTAAACTCTAGGCTTCCGTGTGTTACCAGGTCATCAAATTATTATCAATTACAAATAGTAATGGAGGGCTGTTGCATATATTTTTAGAAAATGATATCAGCTAGAAAAACCAGTGACTATGAATAAACATAAAAACCCGATTGAAATCAATTATTTGTCAACCGTGTAAATAAGCGATTAAGGTTTTATCGCAAAAACGGGCTAATTAACTGTGGTATCACTTAATTTTTTTACTGGATACAGAACACGCAAAAGAATCAAGTGCACTGTGAATTAATAAACATTCAATTTGAAAGTGTCTTACAAATACCACTCAGTACTTAAGTGCGAAATAATTTCCTATATCAAAAGAATGACACAACAAAATGAAAAACTGACATTTTGGACATTTATCTTGACATGGGACACACACACGTCCATCTCTACTCATACTACCAGTAGAGCAATGAGTCACACATACATCACCTTCCACCATGAAACCATCTGGAAACAAAAAATAAATACGTTTTAATGAACTATGAAGTAAAAATGTAAATAAAGAAAAAATCTTGAAATCAGCTTTAAAAAATATTTTGTTTAGTTTAGAAGTTGCAATGGAAAATTAATTCGACGTCGGGACAAAATACCGTAATTGATACGTGTTAGAAAAATGTTGCTTCAAATCAATACATTCTAATCAAAATGTTACGAAAAAACTAAATTACTAATTAAATGTTTATGGTTAGATTTTTACCTTAATTTTCGAGCGGTAGTCTCTGACAACAATTAGCTCTAAATCATTACATCGTAACGGTGGTTTCTAATGATGCGAAATGAGTTAAATGATATTAAAATGAAAATAAAAATACGTTTTAAAGGTTTATTTGGTGTTTTTTATGCTACGAGTTGTGTTAAAATAATTTTATGAGCACGTTGTTGCAGGTTGAAAAATGTTTTTATTCTAATATATCAAATAAACAATTAAATCAGAAATATTCTATTTACAACTGATTCCATTTTGTTACAAATTCACAAATGAAGTGAACCAGAAGAAAAAGATTAAAACAGATTTGACTTACCCGGACAAACTGATAGGCATAGATTTCCTAAACGGTACTTGAAATCTGGATTTGGAATTAGTTTGCCTCCGTGAATTATTGTTCTAGATGGACAGTGTGCAACGCATGTGCCAGAATTATAGTATTCTTTACAACTCTGTGATAAAACGGCATTTAGAATTTAAATTAACATGGTGCAGAATTTGTTTTCTGAGAATATGAAAATATTGGTTAGAAAAGAGCTTTGAAACGAACGCATTTATTAACAAAGAAAGTCTTCACCATAATGTTATACATTAGTACTACAGTTACAAGACAAGTTTCCAAAATTCATATATCTACACTCATACATGAGACATCGTTGTTATTTATTTCTTATACTCGTAGTTTATAAAAACATATTTATACGTCTAAAAAGTAGGGGGATGCAAAATAGATCAGAATAAACGGGTAAAACCCACTGTATATATTACAGTTAAAAGAGAAAAGAGGAAACATTCAAAGAATAGTGACTAAATGAATATAAGCTGATGTATTATGACTACTTTTCATAAAAATAGATTGTTTATAATTTGTTATTTTTCTTAAATTAACGCTCATGTACTGTCAGAGGTATGAGAGCGGTTGCCCCTTTCTGGCTGCCCACACCACGGAAGGTTATTGCTTCTTGAAGTACATGAAAAAAAACTAGGTTAGTACTGGTCTTAATGACCCGGGAGCATAATTGCAGAGCCTAAGGGATAACTGATTGAGGTCCATCACGCACGACCTTGTTATGGAGAGTTTTTAAGGATTAACTTCGCTCCTTAAAAGGTCATGCCACTGAAGATGGAAAACCATGGAGCAAGATGAAGTGTTATATCTATACGGTCGACCGTTTCTAACCTATTTTTTCCGTTGAAAAGGCAGCATCCATGAAGATGCTGGCTGTCCGAGGGAAACACCTTACTGCTGTTACATCCCACTGCAGTCACCAGTATGACTTTGCCCTCAGAGCTTAGGTTGCCGCTTTCAGTCTAATCGCTCTCCAACAAACCTATTTGGCATGGTAGAGCCCAGAGGAACATGTATTCTAGCTAATGTAACTCGACTGGTTCGTCACGATAGATAAGTTCGATCACCGTGTCAAGGTCGCAGCTAAGGTTGGGAAAAATGAACACTATGATGAATAAAAATCATAATTAAATTTGGTAACAAAGGAGTATTTTTTACTTTTCAAGATGCTTTGGTGAGCACTACCCAGATGATATTACTCACTAAATTTTTCACTTACACTTTAGTCTTCCTGTGTCAGAATAATTTTTAAACCCAAATGACTATGCAATTTAAAAATTCCAATGATTAGTTTAAATTCCTTTACCGTTTTAAATGCTTCGTTAGGTAGACTATTTTACTGTTTCAATGAACTACTATTTGTTAAATATCATCTGTTCAAAGACAATTAAGTAACACATAATTTATTAACTTAGTTTCGTTGAATTTCAGTATTAGTGAAATGAGACAAAACACATTTCGCTGATATTTGGGTCTTTATGTATTATGTGGAAGTACCTCTAAAACGTAGTTCGTTATCAAAATAAAGTTTGATAATGAAATTTATCTGGAACATCTGATGTGTCAGTATGCATCAGGTTACATAATAGATGTTTTTTAAAATATTCTAATGTAAATAATAAAACAGTCATCAGTAACTATGGAACGTAAGAATAACAAAGTTTTAGTGAAAAATAAATAAATGGTTACGAACTCCTTAGGGTTAAACTAAAATTACAGATTTTCGATAATGAATAGCTTTATTTTGAATTGTATTCGTTATACGAATTTGTTATTTTTGCGTTATTTTTCCATCCTGAGTTAACATACTTACACATTTAAATTCATTACTCAGTTTAATCTGCTTTCATAATATCTTTTAAAAAATGTACGGGAAATATTCATTAGTTCATAGGTAGCATAAAAGAAATAAATAGCCAAGTAACAAACTTCGCTGACACGACGCAACTGGACATATACATTAGGGCAAAAATAGATTAGCACAATATTCCAAGCTGACTTAAAAAGAAACTTTAGGGATCTATTATTTTATTTCCTGGCTTTCGTTACGTTATTCATAAGAATATTTACTTAAGATAAGTTACAAACATAAGGCAATTTGTCGATTTCTGTTATTCATTTTTTATATTACTCATGAAACTTATAACTTGTTAGGGAAGATCAATGAGAATATGGCTTTACTTCGTAGTAACTTGATTTCTTTGAAATTCTGATTGTTCCATTTATTGAAAAACCATCGTTAAGTTCATTGTTTAGAAGGCTCACGGTGTTTTAATGCTAGTGAGAATCCTGTTAGCCACATTAAAACATGAAGCTATTACTTAAGATGGATAACTTTGAAAACAATAAAACAGAATTGGGAGAGAATGTGAATAGTAAGCTTCAATATAACGGGATGAAATAAATAAGAGGAATGTTAAGAGTTGAAATGATTATAGTGTCAATCACGGTAAGTAAGACTATGCACTGTGAAACACTGTTGAGAAAAATAATACAATATAATATTTAAACTTGAGTTTTATCACAAGATAAAGAGTGAACGTATCTATCATAGAGTAAATGATTCTGAGTTCTGGTACCCATAATACATTATTCATATATATGCTTATTCAGTAAAGGAAAAACGCTTGTGTACTTTTTTGTATATCCAAAATATAATTACGTATTTAGGATATAGCGTATGACATCATAATCAATAGTGATTACTTCTCACTAAATGCACTTACAGAATAAGTCAAATCAACAGGGAAATCGCTCAACTAGTGAAAGTAATTTTTAAACTATATGGTTTATCAATAGGTGTGAATTAAATATATTCTTCTAAATCAACTTACCACACATTGTGAGGCTAGCGGTCCGGTACATCCACCTAGACATTGTTCGTGGCAGCATGAATATGAATTTCTTATCTTCAAACATCGATTACATAATAAATTTTGGCATTTAGATTCTAAATGGAAACAATATTAGCATGAAAGCACTTATTTAAAACAGTTTATTATAGTTTTTCCAAAGTAAAGAAACAACAGGAACATCATTAAGCTCATCAACCTACAAAGTTTAGAATAAAGGTCACTTTTAAAATGTATTTTAAAGAAAACATCGCAGCTCTGTAATCTGTAGTAAATGATGGTATGATAAATTAACATAAGCGAGTCTTAGTACATCTGGTTGTTGAACGCTTATTGAATTATTTATAGTAATTTCACAGTTTCATTACAAAAAACAGAAAGCTACATTAACTAGGCGAATACTTAGTAATCCAATTCTTAATCGATAATTTAAACAAATCACTTAGCAACATAAGTTACAGTAGCAGGGACGATTGTTAAAATCAACTGTCATAATTGTATACTCTTGTTCATATTGTGATCATTCCACAAATGAAAGCTTAAAACCAACTTACGATATTGACATTCTAACGCCGTTGGACCCCAACAATATGTTTCGTTGTTTATTTCTGGACAAAGATTGGAGCAAGCTGTCATGAAAAAAATTAGGTGATGACTAATAAGTTCACATGTGATAAATATGATATACAATTTCTATTTAAATGTTTAATTAATAACTGGATTGAAAATGAAGGCTTTCGATATTCATGATGTTGAAAAGTCATTGAAATTCAATGTTTATTCGGCATATGCCAAGAAATCTAAACATAACCGGGATGCATACGAACTACTACCCAGACATTCTTGACTCAGAACATTTGAATGGTATAGCAGCATAGTGGATAACCAAAACCAAAACGAATTATATCTAACCTGTATTTACGAGAAAGAAATTTAGGTCCTATATTTAATTGTAAATTGAGAGAATGGTTAACATTTCAACCTGATATGGAAAATAAACGTTATAAGAATAGAGATTAAAGGATTATCTTAAAAGAGAATATTTCATTGTAAACTATTGAAGTAAACAAAAGGCAATCTATGTTTCTTTCATTTGAGTACTTAAAATTGTCAACGCTGTCACTCAAGATGCAACTAAAAAGATTAAATTATTATAATTAAATTAGCTGATATCCTGAAGAATCGGTATCACTTGCAAGTAAAATTTATTATCAGCCAAAATCAGTTAGGGAACCATGGAAAATTGTGGAGCCACGAGCTTAGTAATTTAGCACAGAAGTAGTGAAGTGATTGTCAACTGATGATGAAAAATATGAACTTTTAAAATACAAACGTAGTGGCTAAATGCTGCCGAGTCCAGTTAAAATCTGAATATCACATTTTTGACTTTAAGTATAATGATGAATATTCGTTGTTCTGTTTATTTAACATTTGTTATAACTATAAGTTTTTACCCCTAAATTCATGTATCCATGTATCACTTGTTGTGAAATCGACAAACAATTAGTAGGGAAATATTTCTTAACATTAGTACAGTTTCTATTAGAACAGCTTCTGTTTAACATCCTTATATCCATCATCTAAGCCAAAATGCTATATTACAAGTTACTGAAATGAGCGCAATGTTTCTACATTTGCAGTTTAAAAAGTGTGTTTTCATATCATCTCGACAAAGTTATTCAGTCATCTCAAAAGTTAGAAAATCCTGACTTATACTGAAAGTCATTTATTATAAAGAATGAACTTGACACAGACTTAGAGGATCATAACTATTATCTCACTATTTTTAGTAACAAATCACATGTGAACACTTGCTGATTTATTTACGGAAATTTGTTTTTAATTTAATCCTTAGTTCATTAAAGAACAGCATTCAGAGATTTATTTATGTTTAAGCCACATGGGAGTGAAAATTCAATCCCACAAAATAATCACTATTAATTAAAGTCTGAAAACGATATTTACAAACTGAGAATAATAACAACGTTCTAATTAAATATTATTACATAACAATATGAATTCGTAATCTTAGAGAAAAAACAATTGATATTATTAACAATTGCTTACAGTTTATATATATATATATATATATATATATATATATATATATATATATAGAGAGAGAGAGAGAGAGAGAGAGAGAGAGAAAAGGAATGAAAGAGTCCATATCGTTAACAACTGTTAAATTGTTGATTCAACTTTTGATTTGCATTTGTAAATAGGGATAATAAGCAACTGCATATAAACTAATTAAACAATAAAACACTAACCGAGCAAAATTGAAAGTAACAACCGTTAAAAACAAAGAGGAATGAGGCGCTCATATGTATTACAACGAATGTTGTGGACTTGTTTGTTTCTGCTTATACTGTACTTTATTTAGCAATAGTAAATCTGCTTACATTAATTAGGAATTATTCCCTCATTATCACAACAAGTTTCTGAATACTGATCTCTCAAAATTTTCTTGACACAGTTCACTATAGATTATACTTTCTATTTGAGTTTTTGACCCTATTATTCAAGACATGCAGAGGTAATGCATGGTTCATCCTGTTTTGATGTACCTAGGTATTCTATAAATTACATTTCCTACTAGCTATTAACCACATTCAATAGGATAATTTGGTGGGATATTCAAAGATTCGGTTGACTTTGTGAATTCTTAACAGTGACTCTTTGAATATCATGTAACTAAAAATGGGATATTCATGTGGTACGAAAGCTAGTTAAGGTTCTGCTAGTTGTAACAGTTGATATCTGACATTATTCGGCTTTATTAAAATATGTTTTTGCATTTAAACAAAAACAGGCTTCCTTAAGCATACCATCAATTAATCGATGCCTGTTACTTCTCATGGAGCAAAGGCTGCCAACCAGCATTCTCCAACCAACTTAATCCTGGGCTTTCCTATCCAGTTCTACACGAATGCTGCCCTTTTTTTATATATCGGCATCCGGTCCCCTTGTGCAATTTGTTCTTCGGTCTAACTCTTTTCCTACGGCTTTCAGAACTCCAGCTAAGGACTTATCTTGTGACTCAGTTTGGTGATTTCCTCAATGTGTGCCTTATCCACCACTTTGTCACCAGATTAGTCTTAAAACGACTAACTAACTTTCAGTCCACTTGAACTCCGCCTGGAATCCCCTAGGTTTACTGCCAGTCCCAAGCCCGGACAAAGGAGGAGGGTTGGGAATGAGGTTAGCAACCCTATTCCGTAAAAAATAACTTTACTAAAAAAACGTTTAAACCATTAAGTATAACATACGGAGTATTAATCCAAGTTTAATTTGTTACGAGATTAATCTTTAGATAACCAGCTAACTTTCATTTCAATTGGTATGATAGAAGATAGTGAAATACAACTTTCACTCATCCTGATTTGCTAAAATCATATTTTGACACTCATTTAACTTACAAATGAATTATTGAGAGCTACTTCGTAAATGAAGTCAGAAAATTTTCGAAATTCATTAGACATATAAGTAACCTGTCACTTTGTGATGTTTATTGAAGTTTAACATTTGAAATATTCGGATTTAATTAAATGTTATTCAATAAGCATGCTATTTATTTCCTTTCTGTCGATGTAAATGATAATGAAATGAAGGATAAAAATTATGTTTTGAACAGAAACTTAATATTTTTAAATTGTGCTAAATTATTACACCGTGTGATACGCTAAAAACTCGTGGTTCCAAACTCATATTATTCTAGAAACAGTTAAATAAAATGTCTACTAAATTTCACAAAAATAATATTAGGATAATATATTTCATTAAAGATGATTTTTATAAATTATTTTCATATAGCTGGATGTATTACGCGTGTGGACTGTAAAGGTACTTAACGCACATCTTATTCAAAATAGAATTAACTTTTTCTTCAAAGATTCTTCATGATAAACATAATGGCTATACTTGACATTTTAACTGTAGAGTAGTACTGGTATCCTTATAGCGCAAAATGTAGCCATAGTTGGTTATGTAAATCTGTAATTGGTAAATAAGTTACGTAGTTAAGAGTTAGCGAAATACTAGATCTTATAAGTATTCCTTCCTCATATTTAGTTTCATTGGTCACAGACAAATTATGCTGTTATATTTTACTCGTCATTATTCATAAAGCTAATTCATGAATATAATACATGATGATTGTTCCATAGCCAACTGTAAATGATAAACATTTTTCAAGTACTAAAGTAACAGGTGGATGCCAAAAAATGGATAAAACGATTCTCAATCGCATCCCCTTAAACTCTCATTTTAGTAAATATCAGAATACGAATCATACAAATTCCAGATTATCTTTTTCATAGAGACGTTAGTCTTTATTCAGTTAAATTGATTGGAGGGGGGAAGAGGAGATTTGTTTCCAGAAGGCATTATATAGCTATTTAAAGCAGCTTAGATGGTTATTGTTTTAGAGTTACTGACAAGACTTTTTAAAATAACAATCACTTTATGAAATACTATGTGTTAAGTTTATATATTTTTCAGTGTAAACGAGAACAACTAAATTCTTTGTCGCAAAGCTTACGCCCCTACAATGTGAACATAGAATCCGGAATCATATTATTTACCAATATTGCTGTCGATATCAATTGACCACTCAATAGTGGAGAGTGTGATATCTGTCTGGTCTTTTATAGTATATATCGAGTTTTACAGATCAAACTGCAATGTAGTCAATATCCTCAAATCACCTTACATCTCAACAAGGCAGCTGTGCTGTCGACTTACTAGTGGATACACTACAACTTGATTAACAGAATTCAATCTACAATATAAAGGACTAAATGGACATCCCACAGATTACTACTAAGCGATCACTTAATGTCAACACCTAAATCACTTCTACGAGGGATCACTTGCATCACGAACAGCTAGGTGGTAATAGTCGCAATTTGTGAAACAGGGTGATCTGAAATCAAATATTCCAGGGAGCATTCGTTCTCTGAAGATTGTAGGCACGCCCTTTCAACAGGTGTCAAAGATCATGAAACCTTAGTGCAGCCTTTAGACTACTTTTAAATCACTTCTCATAAAAAATTTTTCTGTTCTAGCAAGTTTTTTACCTCACAAGATTATGAGAGCTTGATAGGTGTGTTCACAAACATGTGGCGTATCACACTTGAGTGAACAAAGCATTGTGACCGTTACATTTTCACTATTTCGGTTATGTGACTTTCCACTCGTGACTGCTTGAAGTCACTGACTGTTAATTTGAATCGTGTCAAGAGCTGCAGACTACTTGGATGGAATCCTCGCAAATACCGTAGCCAGTGGTTAGAAACATGGAGTGACATGGCCCATAATCGGTCACAATCGCGCAGATGTATTCACTCATTGTCCTCCCTTAAATCATGAGCTTCAAATTATTCCATAACTTTCTTTCTACACTTTCTGAACCATATTCTATATGTTCACACTCCTTGTTACTATTATCACTTTATTTTTATCGAAGTAACTTCTACTAATGTGGTGTTAATCTTGCGGTGTTACAGAGGTATGGCAACTTGAACCGACGCACATATGTGCCAGGTTCTGTGTTGATCATACATACATACTCGTGATTGCTGACTACTAAGATTGTGTAATATTGTTTATCTTTATTAATAATCTCAATTCGATCAGTTAGATTATTGTGTACATGGATAAAATAGCTAAGATGAAGTTGGGACTAGTTGTTAGGAGAAGGTTTATACATAGTTATAACTTAAAATATGCGAAATCATCCAATAAACTAACTAGATGCGTACAAGATTGACAGCATGACATATAACTAAAGCCATGTCAACATAACTGGAATTTAAGTACACTGGAATCTACACATTGGAATGGTTGACAACTTGCTGGACAATCAAACTCCATTCACATAGTTTAAATTTCCAATGTATTCTAAATTAACTAAATATTTCACTATATATAAATATATATATATATATATATATATATATATATATATATAACAGGGCAGTATTAAAGTACTCTGCAACTGAAGTTCACTTACCATGGCGTTGATGATTTAGTGAAGTCAGTTATTGTTATGTCGAACCACTAAAGAAGAGTGAAAGGACTTCTAGCACTGTATTTTAGAGGACTAATTCATTTATTCTGGTCGTGTGTAATGTAAACATTACATTTTCTATTATTGTTATGTTCCTCTTACTCCGTCCTCCCGTTTAGTATATTTGCTGTTATTGTATTGTCTCTTATTATGGACTACAGTTATTTGGTTGTGTACAAGTTACCCCTATTCACTGCCACAATCTCTCCTATTTTGTATTAATGTAAAATCCCTAATTGGTTTGCTGTGTGGTCTGAATTTGTGTATATATAAACGCATGATTAAAATACAATACGACCGGCAATTGGACTGGATTGATTGTGTCTGGTTGGCTCGTAGCTGCTGTCTTTTCTATTCCGGCTTTGGGGGGGTGATAGTCGTTGAGGCTGACGTATCCGTATTCTGATTGGCAGATATCAAGGGCACACATTATTTATTTTTTCAATACATAACAGTTATGATAAAGAGTTAACAGAGTTTATGCTTCAAAAAATAGTTAATAATGGACTGTACAGTATATTAGACTAGTCTAACTTAAGTTACGTGCCATATAAAGGTTTTAACATCTTTATCATAGCGACTGGCTGAGCCAAATTTTTGAGACCACTGTACGTGGAACTCCATTTGGAGTATGCTTTTGGACCGTTCCATATAACAAATTTTTGATGATTAAATCAAAGCGGTGATTGAGGAGATAGGTATTAAGTTTAGTTGCCCGTATCAGTCACAGATTGATGTTGCTTGAATAACACTGAAAATCAGGAGGAACTATAGAACTGTTTCGTCTTAGCATAAAACTACTCAGCAGTACGCGTCCTCGAATCCTCCGAAAAATAAGACCCAGGGCCTTCGAGTTGGCCAACTCTTAACTCCGCACCACTGAGAGGGCGCGGTAGAATTCCTACTTCTATTAGTTTGTGAATTTTACCATTGGACGATGACTCAGTGGTACAGAGAGTTAAGTGTTCAATTCCCCTGAGGAATCGAGGGTGCGCACTGCTGAGAAGTTCCATTCTAGGACGAAACACCTGTATAGTATCCCTCCCCGGTTTACAGTGATGTCAAAAAAACACCAATGTATAGCGAATACAGTCAATATATTCCTTGATAAATTAATTATTTGTATGGAGAGAGATTTCTCGGAAATAAGCCTGCCAACAAATATCACTAGAAGTGTACGACATAATACAAGAGAACCTGTATTAAAAATAACACTACATTAGAATCGCTCACTGAAGTAAAACTGAATTTGGGTGTAGCATAGTTCACAAATTCATTTACAATATAAACACGACCGAACACTTGACGACAAACAGTCCTAAAACATCACTCATGACATCTTAATAACGTTTCAAATGATCTGCTTGATTCACTACAGTTAACCAATGTTTAAATCCATCTCCAATAGATTCAATTGTACTAAAATAATCTGCACCCTCACACTCAGGACTCAAAAATATATTATAGGTGAACTTGACTAAGCGTGAGAATTAAAGTCACTTAGTATTAAGATAATAACAGCTAAATTCTTTAGTTGTTCAGGCTTCTGCCCACAAGTCAAACTCATTTACGGTGACTGAGTAAGGTTTAGTGGAAACAAAAATTCTTTCTCCTTACATTTACGAAAATAACTGGTTTCGATTGTTCTAGCATAGCTCTAAATGAATATAAATTTGACCCGACATCGGTAATAATCATATTGACACAATTATCTTTCAGTGAGCTTTATCTACAATGTAAATAACAATATCAATTTTACATATACATGTTAGTGTGTAGCAATTCTTCGCATTATTTCAAAGAAACGATGAAATTAAAAAGTGACCGACAATGTAGTCGTTTTCGAGTGTCGTCTGTTAATACTTAGCTAATAAATGGTATTTATTTGAATGTAGCTATTTTTTGTGTCAAAGTTGTGTTATTAGGTAACATGTGATTAGTATATATATATATATATATATATATATTTGCGCATGCGCACAAGTTTAAATTTATTTATTAGCTTTTGTGTCATATTAATTCTTGAAATTGTATATACATGTGTGTATAAAAATAGACAGACATATAATACAAATCATTTGAATAAAGAAACTTGGAATGTAACTACGTACTCGAACATTAAATAGAATAAACGTGTTTCAACTAGTTATGTTTAGAAAAGAGCAATAATTAAATTTGTACATGTAAAAACTCTTTTAAGTTATATTTATAAACATTCAGAACTATGATGCGCATAAATCGGGTGATATATATGGGAATGGACTATAGCCATCAATCAGTTGAACAGAGAATTTTTGGAAGGTAGTATGAAAAGGCACATTAAGTCGAAAATTGCTGGCCAATAAATTACATAGTTCAAATGCTAGCACTTTAATTAATACAAACTTAAAAAATCCAGAAACTAAATGGAAATGCAGTTGATTAGTGAAATGATTTAAATGTTTCCACTAATTTATATGTATGGACTAACTGAATTACATATCCATATCAACCTGTTATCAAAAAAGTTGACACTACTTCTGGATTCGCTTGCAATTTATGAGTTTAACATTTTTATTGTGGTTGTTAGTTTTAGTTGTAGAAATTATCGCCAGTAAAAATCAATTTAAATATTAGGTCTAATATTCTAACAACTATGTGTTTAGAGTTTTATGTGTTATTCTAGCAAACTTTTTTTATCAAGCAACTAGTCTCCCCTCACATTGACTATTTACTAGTTTGTATATAATAAATGTGCCAGGGTGTGTTTCATCATTTAATTTTATAACACTGTAGTTGTCCAAGGTCGTATTGCCACCTAGCCATTAAGGGAAAAAATCGTAATATTAGCCAATGTTGAACTGAAAAGTTATTAGAAAATGAAAAGTGTAAACGTTGTAATTGTTTTGTTTTGTTAACAAGCTAAATGTATTTGACACTGTTTTGTCTTCAAAACTTATATAAGAAGATAGTAACAGATTAACAATATAGTTATTGATAATACAATACAGTGATCTTTAACAAATCAATTCATTCCTAAGTCGATTATCCAGCTGTTTTTAAGACCTACTAAATTTTGCATCTGCAATTCACAGATGTGTGGACTGATTATCTGATTTTTGAAGAATAATAAGGATGATTTAGAGAACAAAAAGTAATGAGTGTACTTCATCAATGGCTCTTGGATTTTAATTGACTACACTTAACAAGAATTCTTTTTTTTTCCAACAATACCTTTCTTATTTTGTTAAACAAAACGACAGATAAGGTGCTATTTAGATAGACTAATATGTAATAATTCTTGAACGTTTGATATCAAGAAGTGGTTAGAATTGGACAACTGTTGACTACCAGGAAGCAATGGACAGGTGTTTTGTCCTAGTGTGGGACTCCTCAGCAGTTCGCACCCACGACCCCACCAGTGATCGAGCCCAGGACCTTTTGGCTCCACGACTAACGATTTACCGTTAAACTACTGAGTCGGATCCCAACAGTTAATATTTCTATTTGACTCTGACTGTAAAATACGTAAATATGGCTTAAATATTAAGGGGTATATTTATTTATGTGTGCTGAATCTCAGAAGCCTGAATTTCAATACTGTTTAACGTTTTACTAACAAGCTCAAACAGTTGTTAGTCAAAAAGTCGTATACAAAGAGTGATTACCAAATTTATGTTTGCCTAAAAACACTAAAGACACTGAAGACACAACAGTAAGCTTAAACAATGAGATAACAAGCAATTGGGATTATTTGTCACCATATTCACTGACTATGTTCCAGTAAAAAGCAACTAATATTCGACTAAATTGGATTCCTTCTATCACCAAACTGGATTTATCTACCAAATGCATACGGCTTATACCATATCGCTAATTAAGGATTCAAACTAGTATGTTCGTTCTTTTGGAACAAAGTAGAGTAGTTTGAGTTTCTATATGAAAGTAAGTCGTTGATAGTACTCATTTCAACTTGTTTTCACCTAGCAATAAACAAGATAGGGTGATTGCTTGTGTACTACTTTGCATGCATTCTTCAAAATCGAAGTTAAGACTGAAATCAGGTAACAATAAGATATGCAATAATAATAAACGTAATTTTACAATAATAATAATAAATTAAACATTTTATTAAGGAGGAATTGTCTGCATTATAATCATGCTACAACGAAAACCAAAAAACACATCCTGTTTCTTATCGGTCATTTATTGGTATTTCTAAATAGATAAATGAACCCCAAAGAAGAAAGTGACTACGTCTTAAAATACTAGAATGGTTTTTACATACAATCATTCTGATATGAGTTACAGAAACGTCTGCTTTCAAAATAGTTTAACATTTTATATGTACTAAACGCAAGATGCCCTACTCAAGTGTTACTTTTACCGCTTATGTTTATGAGGCTTAGTTGCAAAATGTGATGATAATAAAGTGGTAATTCGGTAAACCACAACGTAATACATATGTTAGTATTTTATAAATCTGAATCTCAAAATTGCATTTAAATTATTGGAAAGAAATATAACTCGACAAACGTCTAACAATACGTTTAAGTTCTATCTAATTTTGACATCAAACAGGAAACCACAAGGAAAATTTGATATTATAAGATATTATTTTCAGATTAAACTTGAAACTCGTTAGACATTTATTCTTGTAATCTATTCTGAAATTTTATACAATATTAACAAATTTAGAGCTATAAAATACTGTTGCACCTACGTACTTAAAACTTAGTAGTAAACTATTGTGCAATCATAATGAATTCACCAATAATTTTTGAATTTTCGGGTTTTCTGTCTGTAATTAGTTTTCTTAATGAATTGATTAATTTGCAAATAAGTTTAACAACAAGTATGCTATAAAAACACCTAAAAGGTAGAATAAAAAATCTCTTACATTTTTTGTAGTTTTCATTTTCTTACTTTTAATTGAGACAGTCCCATGAAACAAAGATAAAATCATTTTGTTTTCGACTGGTCACAAAAAGTGAGTAGCTGATTTCGCTCACAACTACATGATAATGTTAATGTAGACTAGAATGTTTCATTTCTTCTAAACCATAAAGTGTAAATACTACTATGAACACAAAGTTTCAGAAATATTGATTAAAAATATTTTTCAATGCATGGTCACCTCACCGAAATTAATTTGAATATTAACTTAAGCATTCCTATCACCTCATCAGTACCTGCTAACCAGATTAAATTAAAATTCACGTAGTATATATTTAATTATTACATAGATATATATTCCGAAATGACAATGAAATGTTTTTAACCAAAGTAGGTGCATATATTACTGTTTTTCTGTGCTTGATGGCTGAACTACAAGGCTTTCGTTGTCATTCAAGACAAACTAGCTGGTTCCTACTTTATGTGGAAGAGGGCGTTCTAAACGATTTACAAGCGTTAAGTGCTTTGTTTATGAATGACAATTCTCACAGTCTTTGTTTTCGTCATTCACTATGTGAATAATTTAGAAACATCTCAGAAATTACCATATGAATCAATAAACCTATTAGAGTCAATGCCACTGAAAATTCACATAACTACTCTATTCCGTTTTGCGCGGGCCGAAAGAAATAATAGCGAAGGAGTATAAATATACACATTCTACAAAGTAAATTATACCAACCAAGAGAAAACAAATAGGAATACTCACAACCTCTATACATGTGTAGACTCGAACTAACAATGAAACAACATATTTTCATGCTCATAGACAAACACGAACATGAATTTAATTGGACAAAGATATATATATCCTGGATTTAGAAAATCCTGTGAATACCATAAATTTTGGAAGTGATATGAGTTAGATCTATCTCCAATTAGCGGGTATAACGACATAGATCCAGTCTGTTAATCATCACGAAAAGCGTCAATCATCACACATAGTAAGATGCCAACATAGAATCGAGGGCCAACGCTTACAGTAAGTAATATTCTTATAAGAACATGCTACCATTCTTAATATGCGTAGTTTATACCTAGTACTCAGTACGTCAAAGAAGAATTATCACAATCTATTATTAACGCCATGTTAATTATCTTTTCTAACACATTTAGTGTGTTCACATTATATTAGTCCATATAATATTGAGTCCAACATTGGCTAAACGTTTAAAGATCTAAACAATTTAGATTTGAAACTGTATAGTCAACAAATATAACATACAGTCAAGTGCCTTACATGACCGCACACCAACTGATACTGACTCGGGTTCAGTATCATATGGATTATGTTCATACCAATGAAGATCAATAGTGATATTTTTGTCCCCATAACCGTTTGTTTGAATCACATTATGACTGTAAACTGTCTGTTCTCCAACACTTTCGAATAATTCGGTCCAGTAGATGCTATTTGGTAAATATCGAAGACCAGGGTTGTCGTAGATATAAACACTACCACGAACTATAGCTATAAAAAACCAACAAGACAAGAAAATATTTCGAAATCAGTAAGAATATTAAAAATATTTATTATACTTTTTTCTTGCACTATTCTCATATACTGTAATGAATACGAACTGTTTCGTTGATCGGTACAAGTTACGTAGAAGGTTTCACAATGTCAACAATTCCCAAAATATTCAATTTATGGATGCATCAGTAACTAAATACACATCAGTTTTGTTATGAAATACAAACGTCTAGCAAAATTTCTTTTGACGATTCCCATCTTCCCTGACATTAATTGTATAAGCTAATTAGTGAAGTGTGCTTACTCATGACTAACATGTACGTGAGAAACTCTCTTCCAAGATTCTTTCACCTCATAATCAACAATCGGAAGTCAATTTTGGTATTAATGCAGTTCATTCAAAACTGATTCAATTTATTCTAGTAAATAACTTTTTCAAAATAAAATTAAAATAGGGACAATCTTTTATGATGCTACATAAAAGTAAAAGCTTAATTGTAATCAACAGTCTTAAACAAATAGGTCTTATTCAAGAATTCTTTCGAACTTCAGTTGAAGCTTCTTTGTCAGGTCAATATGTATCACCTCGAAAAGCTAAACGTATTTATACAGGCGCATTTAGAATTCGATGTGAAATTTATTTACCATTTATGAGATGTTTGAAATTCCATACTATGTCAGTCAAAACAGGATCCATAGTAATGCATAAATATCTGATGCTACTAAATGACAATTCAAAATGAGTACTCGGTTTAAATGAAGTTATAAACAAAGAAAAATAGTAAAGAAATATGAGAAATAATATCATCAACTTGTTTTTATCATACCTGCGATTTGTCTCATTAAATAAATTAGTTTCTTATCTAAACTCAATTTTAAAGGCCATTTCTTCAATTCCAGCGTCCAGTTTAAAAATTAACTCCCATACATGGATTTCATGAGAATTTTGAGACTTAATAATTGACTGTCCAGGATTTTAACAGACAAACATATGGCAATAAAGTAAAGCTATACACAGATGTGCAGTGATTGCATTTCTAACACTTTACATCAACTAAAAGCAGATACAGCAAAACGTGGAAACAACAGTAAAACGACAAAATCTCCAGGCAACAAATATACGAAATGCATACTCCAACCGCTTTGCTTGACTAAATTCATCAATCTGATCACGTAACTTGTCAACTTAACTGGCTATACTATCCTAAAATCAACAGCGATCATTTGGTACCAACCATTCGAGAAAATAATTCATATATGTATTTGAAATTTATTCACTATTCTACCAACCAAATTATGGTTCATTTATCTTTCAGTAACCCAAACCGTTATTATTATCATCAGGTTTGAGTATTTAAGTATAAAGTATAGAAACGATTACGCATAAAATAAATTTTTGACATTTTATATTACTTCCACCCACTGGTATCAACGTTTTGATTAATTTTCTGTGCTTTCGCGTGCTTAGATTGTATGACTATGGAGTGTTTTATTTTTTATAGACTACTTATACTAAGTTAAATTTTTAGGGTCTCCATTATCAGATTATCTTTCCCATTAACATATAGATAATCAGTTAGTGGATTGATTATGCGCTTATTATTTACATTTGATGTGCAGTCGTTTAATCTATTGAAAGTAAACTAGTTAATTAAATAAAATCTACTTTGTGCCAAAGTAAGGCATTATCACATTGAGTAAATTTTATCAACGATGATCTTTTCAAAAAGTTATTTATCAAACTCAAATAAAAGTATGCATGATAAAAATGTTAAACTTAATTTTAAAAATGTCGCGTTATTTAATATAACCGAAAAGAATTAAGTTGAAATAATGAAATATGTATGGTAATCACTTATAAGGTTTGATGATTCACCTTGAAGCCTCCTTGGTTGTTCTAAACAAGACAGTAAATTTACATAAAGTTTTTGAGACACATAAAGCCACTGCAATCTATTTCTAACTGCACAACCCATTTTTGTCAGGACATAAATAAACACAGAAATATATGCTTTAGGTATTTTAAGCGTCCCACAAATAGAGTGTATACCACGATGGCCGGTGTAAGTTATGCGACAGACTACATTTTACGATGGCATAAATATATTTTGCATTGAAAATGAATTAGTACGTGAGGTGTTTCATAAGATTCTAAAAGAACTGGACAAAACGTCTTGAGTTTATAGGAAAAAATTAAAATACTCAAGCACAGAAACGTGGTACTTAACCTGCATTTCTTGAAAATTTGTTGCTAAATTTAAAATTCTGGTATTCTTTTTTAAAGGAAGTACTTAAAAGATTTGGATCTCGAACTAACTTAGTTTCTCGATTTTGGAAATTCATCTTAAGTATCAAAATACTTCTCTATATTATATATTTTTAGATTTATTAGGTTTGGGTTTAAATAGATTTGGTAGTTTACTTAAACACTGCATTGTTTCCTTTTGAGGAAGAGTATAAGTCGATAGTATACTCTACATGACATAATATTCTGAAAATCTACTGTTACATTCGGATTGTCTCTAGTTTGTTTCGTTCGAAATTGACCTGCGTTTTTTTGCTAATATTTCATAGACCTTACGTATATATAATCCAAGTTTTACTAAACTAATTAATTAGAAAGTAATGAATACTGATCTCTTCAAGTGAAGAACATGGCTTGAATATTTGTATGAATGTTAAAAACGAAGCGACTCAAATGACTTTTAAATAAAACAAACTGTTAGAACTCTATGGGTGACACATAGACATATGGATGTTGAACCTCATATTAAGTGAACTCAGCACACCCATGCAATGCTTACGAGAGACGTTTATTCACAATCTGCTAACAAATGGTAAATTCTGTCCTTTATAAAACTGTCATAGATATAAAATATGATAATGCTGAATGGTATTCAGTATGTTCATGAATTATTAAAAAATTATATACATCATCCGCTCTCTATATGGCATAATTTGGAGAACCCTAAACTATCCCTTTATATTAAAATTTAGGATTAGACGACTGTTAGCATATCTGAACCTATGGAATTCATAAGCTGTTCAACGCACTCAATCGTTTCACCTCTGGTTCTTAAGTTAAATTTTAAAATAATCATTTACGAAATGTCTTCGCACATTTGATAAGTGATGAAACAAAGCATAAATCTGTCAACTTTTACTGGAGAGATTCAGGAAGTCCATGTCAGCTTATGCACAAATAAAAGGTAGGCAATCTACATTTTAGAAATCGATCAAAAAATAACGACATTCTAGTAATACAGATTATATCTGACAACCTCTATCAGTGAGCGGATAGAAAGTCTATAACAAATCAACAGGAATATACAAATTCTTCTTAATACCTATGCGCCCGTTGAACAAGTGTGACTGTCTGGACTTAATAGTCTAGTGGTAAATACGGTGGCGTTTGATATGTAAACGCACGTCCTGGATCCAGTCTCAATCCAACTTAAATAATACTTGTGAATAATCTCTATATAGAGGCAATTCACTCAGGATGCACATATAGCAACAGAGACTGACCAGCTTCGGTCCATAACAAACTAACAGGAATATACAAATTCTTCCTAATACTTTGTTAGGTTAACAGCAGTTTCAAATGGGAACCGGTTTACAAAAGACCAACATCTGGCTACTTAAACCAAGCCGGTTACGAACGATTGCTTTTTGACTGAAAATGTATTAAAAAATTCAGTGAATTCTTCGCAATGTGTAAACCACAGCCTATGACAAAAGCTACTATGCAATTGATACACACTAGGTTTTCAGCTAGTAATATCATTTCGTTATGACAACCGTATGGTGATGTACAAATATACCCTTTCAGTAAGTAGTGCTACTTCATGTTACCTATTGACGAGTGTTTGGGCTATTTTAGTATTTCTTCTTAACACCAATCAACACCACTAAGCACGATGCAAATACTATTCAAGACAACTTCATGAAAATCAAAACTTTATTGCAACCATAATCGTTTCGCGGTACTGTGTACAAGATTATGTAATTTATTTTATGTACCGTTGTTTTCAAGTGGTCTAGGTTTAAAAGGTAGTGTTTTTCTAGTCAAAAACTTTAAACATAAACATGCTGTTAACATATAATTTGACGCCAAATTAAAATTGTTAACCACTAATTGGTGTAGTATCAATCACAGGGCACAAACTTCATTCCGACCATTCTAAAATTGTTCACTGGCAAATAGAAACTAGGTTTAAACTCAATGCGTCAAATGAGATATTGGAAATAAACTACATTTTTACATCTTATGATTTTACCATTCGTGCTTCTTGGTGCATAGCAAATTAAATCTACAATCTTAGAGGCATTTTATAGTGATACCTCCAAAGAAAGGGTAGTGTTCCTTAGACTATATATTCTACCTGAAAATATTCGTCTATTGGACTGTGGGAGAAGTTTGATTCCACAAACTACTTTTAAACAGAAATCGAAACCTAATCTCCATTTGGATTTTACTAAGATGGCTTATTTAGTTGACATCTACTGACTGAAAAATTTAGCTGGACTTTAGTCCTATGTATGAGCCAACTCTATTAGGTATTTACTGTTGTAAGTGATATTCATTGTTACCGAAGTAGGAGAATACCCTAGGCAAACGTCCCTATTTAGTAGTGGTGATTATATTTTAAACACCCAGCACAGAATTTGACAAATCCTGAACTAGTTGTTTTGTTGAGTAAAATTTCGAACACCTGCATTGTAAGGCGACGTTCAAATGAGGATATAATATCATTCCGGAATTTAGCCATTTACACAGTTTGTATAATTACTCAAGATAATCAAAGCGAATATATGGATATGTTTAAAGTTTTGAGTGTTTTAAGTTACGAACAACTATGATATGGATGAAATATATGCCTCCTCGTCTTCTAACCGCCGTTTAAATGTTTCGTCGAAGAAGAAGAGTACATCCAAAAGACTGCTAACTGAGCAGAAGCATAAAAGCAACAAAAGAATGACAGACGAATTATATCCTAATAAACTTCTTTTTCAGATCCCTCACAGTTACAATTAAAATCATTAACTTTGAAATTAAAATAGAATCAACTGATCGTTATGTTATTTCACCTATCTCCTGATAATAGTTAGAAAATTATGACCATTATATATATATATATATATATATATATATATATATATATATATATATATATATAAGCTTTCTAAAACAGTCAAACTAAGTTCTTGTTTATTAAGACAGCATGCTGTGAAGTATTTATAACTGTACCATTGAAAAATAAAGTTCATCTTACTAGAAATTACTTTTAACAGCATATATATATATATATATATATATATCATAAAGTTAATGCACAATAATAACTTCAAATGTAAGAAGTCAGTAGTAAAGTGGAGAGACAAAATTAGTTTATTCAAACTAGATCCAATTACAGCATTTGGGTCTCGATTGTACTATTCACCGGCTTAGATACATGAACTGTTACTTTCACTTTTGTTCTACAGATGTTAGTTGGTGGCCTGAAAATGATTGATACCTATCCACATTTGAGTGATGAAATGCACACAAAGTTAAAGTAAAATATATCTCAGGATAGAGTGGTCAAATCAGTTGTATAGTTCAATAACGGAAAAGTTCAACTTCTTATGAAAACCGTGGCTACAATTTTCATACAAAGTTAAAGAGAAATTTGCCTCACTGAAACTATTTGTAATAGTTCTCGCTTACATGTATGATTTTGATAAACTGCTTATATCAACATATCTGTGTCATGGAGACAATGAATAATGATCATCGATACTCAGATTGTCAAAAATCTACTAATTTCTACTTTTCAAATTACAATAACTTTCCGGAAATGCTTTCTTGATATGAATATCATTGATGTCTTTAAATATTTGAATCAGTGTAGCTGAACAGCTCATACACTATGTAGCTTGAATCTAAATATATATTGTACTTGTAGGCCTTCTACATATCTCAACTGCTTTCTTCATATAGTAAAAGTATGAATAAGCACGAAACACTTTGTCTGACATAACAAAATACTTAGTCAAGAATCTTAACAGGCTATACTGTTTCCGAAGAGAGAGAGAGAAGAAATAGGTTATTTTGCAGGTTACTGCAGTTTCCTTTAAAATGACCTCGATCGGCTAGATTGACAGCAAGCAGTCGACATTTGAACCTCCAGGTTACAATGAAATGACCTACCACAAGCAATTAAAGAATATCGATTACCCACCGTAACTGTTGCTGCCCGTGATCGTTTTAAGTGAGAACCTGGGCAGTAACCTGTGCAGTTTAGTATTACAAGTTATCGCGGCCGTTTAAGGCTGCAAGACTAAATGAAACCTTAATCTCACATTTTTATCTCTACTTTAAAATTATTCCTATAAACGTGTGGCTGTAGGGTTCGAAGAAATTAGACATCCGTTATGGTAAGTAGTAAATCGTAGAGTAATCAGCGTGAGTTCCAGTATATATATATATATATATATATATATAGTCACATTATTAGGAAAGTTTACGTATAATATACTATTCACTTAACTTGAACAAGTGAAATAGTTCAGATGGGTGAGTGACCTTAACATTTGTTTTTCTAAGTACCTGTAGATATGAGTAAACCGATGACATTTGTGTACTGCTGATTAGAACGCTTTAAAAAAAACACGTTTTTACACGTTTCACGATCGCTAGAAAAAATAGACATTTTACCTAGAAAGTGCAGGCATCATAAGTTTATATAAAAACTTAAGCATTTGAATGTCCCCACAGTTTGCTTACATGTTTTAAAAATGAAGACAATAGTCATAAAACTTCAATTTGATGTTATTTAGTTAGATACTACAACTTAAAGTTTTGTTTTACCTACTCAATTTTTCACTAAAAGTACAAATTAGATGATTGTGATGATCTTCACTAGTTTTAGCAGTTAGAAGAATAATCCTTAACACTATGCTTTTCTGAGATGACGTTCTTTTTGTAAAACTGGTTTTCTGAGATAAAGTGTGCATTTAAGCGTAATGAAAAAGTTTTCCTTTCAAACTGGTATCCAGTTTGTAATGATTAAAAAACAAAACAAATACCTTTTAATAAATTGGAAATTTATGAATGCACTAGATTGTTATCAAGCAAACCAGTCCAAATAAACCAACCTATAAGTATTTCTAAAGTTGGATGTGAACATTTGTTTCGCTAGAGTTTAAAATTTTAAGTCTGTACGTGTCCACTGGATTTGAAATATTTGTAATTTACACACTTACTTCTGAAATAAGTTAAATACAAATATGCACTGACAGTTCTCATTTGCTGAAATACAGTACATATCATGAGAAGTACATTAGTGAAGCACAACTAATGAAGGCTAAGCGTGACAATAGAAATCTGGTGTCATTATTCGAATATTGAGAGACCTAAGCTGAATATGGGATATAACAAAAGACGAATTAGTGTTAACTTCAAAATGCTGATAGAAACCGTGAAACAGACACTTCTGGAGTTACTTCCAAAGATAATGATCGTTGTGCATTATCTCAATCCAAAATACAACATGAATAATAATAGTAGGCGGTTTCCGATTTATCATAGAACTAAACTATTCAAATACTTATTTAACTGTGAGCATACCTAAATAATATACCACAACTCAATCACAAGCGGCGCATTAACCTATGAAATAAATGAAGACTAACAATATAATGAGCATACTACAAATACCACATTTCTAACATTTTGTTCCGTCATACTATACTATACTATACTATACACAAACAATAAAACCATAAAACCTATAATTGTCTGATATCGCTTCATAGTGAATCTCTTTTACTTGGTTAAATGAAGTTTTACGCTTAAATAAAATATAGTAAACCTACCTTGCGAAAAGTGATCAATGCATAACAAATTGCCTGTCAATTATACCATTTATCTGTTTCAACAAATATGCAAATTGCCATTTGTGAATAATAAAATTTAAGAACCACTTCAAAAGTTTAAAGATAAAATCACTTACATTTTAAACTACGTAAGTCGACATGATTTAGAGTTCCACCATCTTTATAGTTCTTTCGGATTACTAAAGCTGCAAAATCTAGTTCATCGTGTATTTTATACCCTCCATTATTTGCTCGTATAACTCGTAAATTAGATAACGGTATATTATTCACATTTGAATGCATTATAATAAGATAACCGGATATTTCCTGAATTGATTTCAAGAACCTTAAATCAGGATCAGATCCATCAGCTGATGAAAAGAATTGTGAAATGTTTAATACAGATAATATGTAGTTAAATTTATGTTATATTCGATCAAATGTAAACAGTAATACAATGTGTCGATATTATATTATGTTATATGCACAACAGTAAGTAGATGATTATTGGCAAACTCTACTGTAGTAAAATGTTGCTTCTCAGAGATAAAGTGATTTAGAAAATACAGTCTATTACACACTGAATATCGTATCAGCTCATATACTTTGAGCTATTTAACACACAACAACTAGAGAATATGATCATCCACAAAGAAACATTACGAAATGTCAGCACAAAGTTATCAATATTGTTTTGCCTTCTATGAAATCCATCATATGATATACTCAGAAAACGAAAAATATTTAAATATTCCTTAGGATATAAACAAAATACGCGAATTAGTTTTTTGGAAGTACGTGATAATAAAAAGGTGATACGATGAATCTGAAGTAAAATAATCTTTGTCCGGTCTTTATAACACATACATAGTGTTAAGAATTGAAAAATAAGTGTAACTAATATAGCGAGTTGTTAAATAATACATATTTTTCAATTGTCTGTCTGTTAAGTCGAAGTGGTGATTTTTAGTTGATTAAGCTAACTTACGTGACTTTCGTATCTGCGTCCTACACGAAGGAGATTCAGTATTCCAAAAAACTTGAAAGTTATGTGATAGCTTCAGAAAGAAACGGAATTTCGAATTATTTGTCAATCTGTTACTCTATCTGGCATTCTTTACAAATTATTAAACGGATTTCAACGTTTCTAGTCAAGGCTTTGTGATGAAATTTAAATTATTATGCAGAGACGGTTGTTGTGTAAATTCCTCGTTTTTCCGCCTAAAATTTAGCCAAGTCTATCTTCAAGTCTAAGGTACAGCAATTACAGAATGTATTACCTTTAGAAATCCAAAAATCGTCAGCCCATACTGAAAGTATGTAGATATATATTGAATGGTATGTTATTATATAAAGTAATGTAAAGACAATTAGTCCATATGTTAAAACAGTCTTTCGGCATCAGGATCAAAACCACAATACGTAATTTAACGGAAACGTTCTCCTTCATTATAAACTCAAATGAAAATAGTTTTCCCTGTGAGTAACTTTTAAAATTATCAGATTAACAAAACTATAGGACAATAAAGAACAACAAATTCTAGTAACGACTGTAAAACCAAAGTGAATTCAGCAGCATGCCAGAGGTCGAAAGAAATGCTTTCAAAATTCTAAGTATACAATAACCTTTTAGACAAAAGCAGCAATATCTTTTCGAAAGTACAACACTTTGCAGAAAAGTTAACATCTCTCATGTGATAAAACCGTTTGTAAGCATGCAGTCGAAAAAACTACCTTAAATGTAGGTTATTCTTCTGAAAGCTGTCATACAATTAACATGATCACACACTACGTTTCCACAAGTCCATGACTTTCATAAGTTGTAATTCAAACAATTAATAATTTACAAAATTATTTCATCTGAGACCAATAACTGCTTCCTACGAAATTAATTTTCCTACTTTATGGTTATTTGCATATCTGATTTCTAGTTATAACATTTCAAAAATATGCCATCGACTGAGAAACAAATTACACTAATATATTAGTGAGCCCTGCCTAAAAAATATATGAAGATAGAATTGAAAAAACTAGCGAACTAATTATTAAAACAAAACATCTTTAGAATTCTAGAATATCATGTTTAGTGTGTTTTTGCGATGAAAACTATATAGATAAATTGTAATTCCAGAAAGATCCCGAAAACTGGAAGCAAGCTGCTCCAAGTGGAATGGTTACTATGGATAGGCTAAGAAAGATCCTATTCAACAAGAATGTGTAAATAGTCTATGTGAAAAACAGTCAGTATTTAACTTTTTGTCGATAAGATCCCACGCCAGTCTAGAACAGAAACCCTTTCACCGCTTAAATGAATTGTGATAGGTGATATCAAATAATGGGAGTGATTAAAGTATCAGTGACAACAGATTACGAATTTCTCTTAAAGTTATAAGGCATATTTGGGAAATGTGAACTATTAATTATATCTCCAGAAAGACATTAAATGTCTGTCAGTGGGGGGGAAACCCAGCAGAGGATAAATAAGATACACACTGATTCCCACACTTCAAGTTTTACTTACCTAAAATGAATTTGCGACGAAACAGACCTTTATATTTTTACCTGTTGAAGTATGTAAAAATCTTTTCCTTTAGGAACTTTACTTTGACATTTTAGCGTATTGTTAACTGATATCGTAAAAACATGGTATGCGTAAACTATCACCACTTCAATTCACATGAATCACGTTTAGATTTGAATTGTTATTTATCGCTTTCAGAATACTGAGTATTGATTAGTGTTTTTCAGTGATATGTGAGTATTTGTGCGCATACATCTTCGCTTCTTTGTGTGCTTGTACTCATGTGAGAGCATTTGCTAGTAGATAGGTTAGTACTTAGAAGAAACTACTACCTATAGTTTAATTATTCACACAAATCAATAAAAGTGAAGTCCAGATTTTGTACTAAAGTAAAACAAAAATTTATGATTTATTAGAATCATAGAGTTTAAGAACAATCCAAAAATACCTAAGCACAAAAGTTCCTATGAATACTGATCTGAGTTTAGAATACTTTATCATTTTCTATTAATAAAGATAGCATTATAAAAGTAATATTACTGACATCCAGGTACGGAAACTAAAAGAGATTTTAATTCAAAAAAACATCATTTGACCTAACTGTAAGTCTTTGAAATGTCAATGGGGTGGAGTTCATCTATCAAAATATCTCTATGATTAACGAAATCTTATACAGTTCACTCATTTCCGGAGTAAAATGTGGAAAAATTCCACATGATAAGTAATTATCTCTAACTCAAAAATATATATGTATGTGCTTAAGCCACCGTCAGAAATCTTAGAACATGTGCTTGTAACTAAGACGTAAATAACCCATGAAATAAATAATAGTGGTATAAGCGACCAACGAAAAGAAATCATGGGAAAAAGAAACGCATATGACTATATTGTGTTTTGCTTCTGAAGAGTTCAAAAAATTTATCTTAGAACTAGGTAATCACTTCAAGGTAGTATTCATTAATATAACAAATAAAACATTTTGAGAGCACCGTTCAGACGTAACGTAATTTTGATGGAAATAATGCTGGTTTCAACCATATTACTTTCTGCTGCAGCCATTTTCACTATGACTTTCATTTCAAAGTTAATGGTATTAAGGTATGCAGACAACACATTGAATAAAAAAATAAAGTTTATCAACATAGTTGATTTATACAGTGTGCAAAACTCCAAAACTGTCTCCATATCACAACAAACTGTTTCAGCAATAATCGGAACATATGCAATATCTAAATACTAGAGTGACTTACTGCATTTGAATGTGAATTATTTATTGATGGAAAACAAATGAAACAACCAATCAAGTTTAGACTTAGTTAAACCAAAACCAGAAGTTGATCATTTCACTCAGAAACAAATACATAGAACATGGAGTACTCATTACATTCAAACTGACAGTATTATATTGTTTACCGGTTTGTAGGTTGAACAACATTATTGGGATACCAATTACAGAATAAAAATCAATTAAAAAAGATCTTCATATGATTTTTTTGAAAAGGGAACCCGCAATACTGCCTAGTAACAAACTGAAGAGTATAATTATCATCACGTGTGGGACTCGTTTGCATTATGCTTCTGAAAGTTCTTCAGACTGAAATTAAAAACTCTGTTAACACACTATGTAAAGTTGAAACAGGGTTAAATGTTTCCAGGCGTTCATCTCCTAGATGTTCCGGCCAACATGAAAAAGCAATGAGCCCCTCTGAAACGATAGGAGTGTTTTAGTTTAGTGTCTACGATCCTCTATGATAATATAATTGGCTTCATCATAATGAAATATCTACTTACCTAACACTAGTAGTGCTATTATTTTTTTAATCAATATGTAGATGCTCAACTTATTTATACGAAAACTTTTAAATAGCTATGTGGTTGCAAAAAATGATGGAGATACGGTTAACAACTATTTGACTAAATGATCCAAACATGTGTTTCTATGCATAACAGGATCCGACACTGAGATAGTATATTGTGCATCCAATATGGTAATTATTAAATCATTTATTATGGTCAAAAACAATTATGCTATATTATGGCGGATAGATTTTTGATGTCTGCTGGGAACTAAGTAGACAAAAGAATTGTAATCTCATCAATTCAGCGACTGTCATATAACTAAGAGTATATGATTATCAGCCAGTATCCAATTTTTCTTCCTTTCTGAACTAATCATAAATTTTCCCACCAAATGTTCTTTAAATAACGGTTATACGTATCTACAAAATTTAATTACAACAATAGTCGTTTCTCAATGAATTTTCAGTGCTAAATAATATTTATGTATTTAAAATTAATTGTTTGCTACCATCGATTGGAAGTAGTATTGTGATAGATCTTTGGAACTTCTAGCCATATAATTAGACTAAAACTAGTTTATTCAACTACCTTTTTAATAATGACTTTTGCTGTATACATGAGTAAATAGCAGCCATGATAATTTTTTAATGGCACCTTTCAACCCAAAGCTGCTCCACTATATTCCATTTTAATAACCATTCTTATTCAAATCGATCGAGCGCTGATATTGCAAAATGATAATATGAACATCCTGGAAATTGAAAGGAATCGACTTAAATTTTGCAAATAAACCATGATGAAGCTTTTAATTAAAAAGTTCGGATTTATTCTTTCTTACAAATTACTAGCACCCTCCTGAAACGATTTATAGTCTTTATCATTTTTCTAGTCTTTGAATGTACAAAAAGAGAATCATGGGCAGATTAAATCGTTGTCTGTTTGCGTTATGTGTTACATATGTGGCTCAAGCACAAAATCCTAACTTCTATGACGATTTAAATTTAATAACTATGTTAGCCTTCATCTCATGAATACACAAGACATTCATTGACAATTATACTGAGTATCAAAGTGATTATCTGCTGCAATGTAATAAGAATAATAATATCTTAGCAATAAACATAATTTTAGTGAATTCACGAAACTGGAAATTCATGACAATCTGAATCTATTTGCAAAATGACTTAAAAGATCTTACGCTGATAATCAATATAGTTTCTTAACCCATAAAGTATTGTAATAGACTGAGAAAGTGGAAGAGTGAATACATAAAACAATAATGATGCGATTTTATGGTAATCGGATTAGTCTTTGCAAAATAATAGGGGCAAATTGGTCTATAACTTTAAATTTACACTTTAAGCAGGGTGTTTTGTTAAAATATCTTCACTGCCGTTTGTCTTACAAGCATGGTGTATTTTAAAAAAACAAATTAGGAAGCGTAGAATATTTGGCTGTACATAATCATGTACAATCATTTAGCCAATGCCATACCAGTGAGTAGGGGTTTTTAATATCTAATAAATAAACGTAATGGCATCCAGTAAAAATGTAAGCAATGTTTAACAGTATAAAGCTAATGTTGATGACACTTAATAAAGTTAACTATGTTGAACTAAGGCATAATTTAGCGTCACTTTTTAGGTTAGCCCATTGATAATACTTGCTAATAATTAAATCAAGAAATTTGTTTTATGATCAGATGATTGTGATTAATCTCAAGAGCTATTATCTATCCAGGTTATCTTATGTTTCAAGAAAACTGAAGATGATATAAAATTTGATTTCAACTTCATTTAATATTTTATAAAATATGTGACCTTAATAAAATAATAGATAGTTCATAAAAGTGAATGTTGTAATCATAGGTAAATAATACACAGTCATCCAAGAATACTAAACTAAGCTAACAGATGTGATTTATAAGTTATTTGAGGATCAATATAATACCTAGTATGTAAACCGATAAGTTAACGTTATTTAACCTTATACCTAAATTCCTGATAGCACACAATATTTATTTCCACATTTCGAAATCAAATGTCAAGAGTGATCAAAAAGAAAAATTGAAGACTTCATACTAACTCTTACTGCTACAGGTAACATGAAAAAACTATAAAATATCTGGGAAAGAACTATTTTAATTCCACTTTCTGTGTCTCACAAACAGAATGACAAAATGGAAATTTGCATATGTTGTAATTTGTATGTATCTGTAAGAAGGCTAACAGTGGCTGAAAACGATTGCTCTAAGTCGCTGAGCACACAAGTCCATTATCCAAAGCAGTCAACTTACACTAGACACTAATATATAAATAGTTTCAGAAGAACACCGTAACAATTCTAAGCACACATTACAGATTTCATTCAGACTAAATGACCATTTAATTATAATCAAAGCACCATTACGTCTAATATAAATTGTTACCTGAGAATGAATAGATATTGCGCGATATGAGAAAGAATCAACCAAAAATGATGTGAGTAATAATTACTTTCAGATTACAAGTATTTCACTTGGAAAATTACACAGCGTTTTAAAGCCCTAATGGTCTTAGATGCATTCCTCTGATTATCAACAAAAAACACAAACTCATGACTTTACCAGACCATCGTCTTCTAAACACTTCTATCCTTCTTACAGACATTACATTTTCGCTTCAAACTTTCAAGTTACTTAAATAATCTTATGTAATTTAGAGTTTCCCAGCAAGTGATGTTAAAACAATATCAAACTTCGCCCATGGGAGATGATAGGTGATTTCTAAACCTACACTAAACAATATCGGATATGATAATCCATTCTTAGTGTGTCAATAAACTGGGATAAAAATATTAATATTTCTTGGCTCGCACACCTTCTAAGTGGTGAAAATTTTAATAATGATCTTGGTAAGCTTGTCCTGATCACCGGTTTTATGCATTTTAAGTGGGCTAGGGTAAGAATGGCGTGTTCCGATGCTATCAAACGCATAACTTGTTTAAAAAAACCTACAAAACAAATTGATCATAGTAAGTAACAGCTTAAGTGAAGTAAAACTGGTTGCCAAAAGGACCAAAATACATACATCATGTATTTACTATTTTAACAAAAATAATAAAAACGTCAGTAATTACCTTTCCTGTAAATCCCAGTTAAAATAAGGTTTCCAATAATATGTGTACAGTTTTGGTCCAAAATGTGTTTGACAACTTCATAAGAACCCTCTTTTGGATACCCTCCGATACTGTTCATGTGCGTGAAACACACTACATCATTGTTAAAAAAATATTCGTTACTGAAAAGCTATGAAAAGTTACCTTTCACATTTTTCGTGTTTCCAGTGTATGCAACTAAACAAAATGTTATCAGAACAATATTTAACTATACCTGGTAGTCCTAAAAAGTAGCCAACTAGCAATATGTTTGGAAAGTTCATCTTCCGCCGCTGATTCGAAACATGGACAAATGTGTTATCGCACAGCTATAACCTTGAGACCAGTACGTTCGAATTAAAAGCACAATAAAGTAAATTTACAAACTATTGATTATTAAATATTAACCATCAAAATGGTCCGATGTTCTGTTTAGTGAACGTGTTCTAATAAATTATCTTTTCACACAAAGTAACTGAAGTTGAGAAGTGTTCATTTCTGGAGACAAATATTGCGCAATTTTCTAGGAGAATGCTGTTACAAAGTCCAAATAATTTATTTTGTTTTAAATGATGTGGTCGATACACCAGTGAAAAACTAACTTATGATACAGTCTCAAGATTACTGTAAATACTGGTAAAACATAAGTAAAAGTTTTTATAGCCCTCATCAAATGAAACCAAGTGGTTTTGTATTTACATCAGAGTGAATAACCTGGTTGAAATGATCTTTTCTCGCTAAGTGGTTCGTCAGTAACTTAATCATGTAAGTTCAGATGTTTTTGTTACATAACAGATAGCCTAAACCTTCAGTAGTCACAAAGCTCTATCTGATACTAATTTGCCTAAAAGAGTTTGTTATCTTGTTTAGAGCAATATCAAGATCTAACGCAGACACCAGCAAGGGAATTATGTCAAGTGGTTGCTGCTCACCTTTGTTAAGTTGTTGAAAAACAATTCAAAATTCTTTCTTGCTTAATCACAAATCGCCACTTAATAGTACGTACTCATTAAATTATTTTCGAATGCTTCTCGAGAATTTACATTATTGACTGCTTAATAATACAGAAAATTGAAGTACACCAAATCATTTATCAGTGTTGCAAATGAACATATTTTCACAAAAAACTCATAGTTTGGACGTTTTCTCAGTAGTTTCTACATGTAATTATACTATCACCCTCCCAAACAAAGGCTTTCTAATTCAAAGTTTTGAGGAAGTCACCATCTGACTATGAGATAATTGCCTTAGAATGCAGTTACTCAATTTCATTGATTAGTTTGCACAATGGACCTTAATGTTTTATGAATTCTGTGACCTCTGAGTTCTGCCACTCTGATGCAGATTCATTTCCATGCTTCATAACTTTTTGGACCCACGTAGCCGATTGTCAAAGCATTTAAATGTATTTTCTTAAATGTAAATGTGCTGCATCGTGAGGTAAATAATTCAGACCATGACTAGCTCACTGAAAAAATTATGTAGTCGGTGCCATTATTCCGTTAATAAGTTGTATAAATCGAGCAGTTTTACATACGTGTAACTGATGTTAATTATACAAACTTAACAGAACTCAGTTAACAGAAAGCATTTGGCCTGAAATCGACATTAGGTTATTAATTGGTACAGAGTAAAAACACTGTTATATCTGAAGCACGGGTGGCCGATATTATCGATTCTATTATCCACCGCATTATTGCCTACTGCTAACACCCAGCCTTGCCTTAGTCTATTGCACAGGCACAAAGATCTGACCGAATATCAAGAAACCCACTAGTTACTCACACATATATATTATACCCAATAATACACAAGATAAGCATACATATAAAACGTGATCAATGTTGTATGTCTGACACAATATTAGCCAATCACATGTCTTCTTCCAGACATGTCAAAAACAACTCCAGATATCTATAGCCCATATAGAAACTAGAAACTCCTTGTATTCTTTGTGTGCGATGAAGTATGCACTTTTATTCTCCGCTGCTTAATACTTTTTCAACATTCGGGGTTCCATTTTCAAAAGTACTTCGGAATGGCAATATGCAAAACGTTTTTTCATTTAAATCCACTTCATCATTATCTGCACATCTGGTTTGCTCAAATCCACAAGCAAATAATCGGTAATGAATTACTGAATGTACTGTTATTTATTTGGCTACAAAGTATTTGTAAATACGGAGAATCATTCTTTCAAACACTCCCTTTTATCTTACACTTACAAACAGCAACTGCAGCAAGCCTAAATTATACGTTAATTGCAGCTAGACATAGTGGGCTCAACATTTTGAAAACGGTAAATATATAACGTCTAATTCTAGTCTATAAAAGTCTTTAACGCCTTGACACGCCCCGTTCTATTGGCGGAAGAAACTTGATTATCACGGAATAGGTCTTTATTTTTCATCATGTGGCAGGAGACAAAGGAGCACTATACTAATGATTCGAACACACAATCCCTCTCGACATTCAATATAAGATAATAGGAAATATAATCCCCATGCAGAATAAAGAAGTAAATGAATACTAGGGCTTTACCGTCTTGGCGTATGCTTAAGGTTTGAAGTCAACTCTTAACTAGTCAACCTGAGTTGATGCACTTGCTTCCCTCTAAAATCGATTTCCATAGGAACATCGGTTCGATCAACATATCGAACAAAATCATCTCAGTTCTACCACTGTAGCTCATTGGAGAATAACTATCTCGTCCAGCGCCTGACATTCAATCAGTAGCGAACAGTTTATAAGAATTCGACGATACTACATGGATGACATTTACTTTTTAAACTTGTTATCTAATCCCGTGGCTTTTGCATTCTCCTAGAAATGATGGTTGGATGCCTCGTGAACTTGACCTCCTAACGGTGACCGGAGCTTGGAAAATAGCAGAGGGTTAGGTAATGAAGCAAGAATATCTGAGGGAGTACCGCGAGCGGGCTACCCAACACCTTGTTGGTGAGATAGGATTTTCCTATGCCTTGTCTGGCTATCAGCTGTTTACTTACCTGAATCTTGAGTCGCCCTCAAGTCAAAATTAAAAGAGAATCTACTTCAAAAAATAATGAAACGCAACCACACCTAAAGAATTTCTCCACTGTTTGTATAGAAGGCTTAAGTGCATAAAGAAAATGAACAGTTATAAGTGATAAGTGTTCATTTCTACGCAATCGCTTGGTTTCCAGAACTGCTTGGCCCTCTGGATTCTTCTCGGAATTCATCGTTATTGCTAGGGTACATTGCGTGATTTATGGTAGGTATATATAGGGTTTTTGTTCCGCACTTCCATCCAACTTTCTCACTGTCTACTGATAGTAGAAAAACTTGCTCACAACACTCACCTTAATCGATGATTCTTCGTTGTTTAGTGACGTACCTCAGTTGATACGTTTGCGATGTATGTTTCTCGATGGATTGTTCGAGAATACATTGTTTAAGTGCTACGTATTAAAAACAACGACTATACCATTCATAAATTAAAATATAAGGTCCGAGGAGAGTTGGGTAGAACAATACTTAGAACTGCTACTATTTCGATATAGAACAAAGTGAAAAGATATTGTTTATTATTTTGTTTTTTACTTTTTTTATAATTACTAACCTCAAATTTTAGAAGTTACGTGATCGTATTTTAGGCTGAAACTAAGGCTGCAGATATCCTTGACTGAACGATCGACTGTGCTCATCTAACGCTTTTAGCCAGTTTTGCAGCCTTCACATTTTTACTTGCCAATTCTATGGCTGTTTGGTCAGGCAAACAATCTAACAACACGTATGGTGGTTCATTGTCTGCATACGCCGGTTTTAGCCTGTCAATACTTACTTTGTTGATGTTTCCATGTTTTTGTATCACAAAATATTTAAATTTTCCTGAAATAACTTTGAATGGGTCATCGAACGGAGGGACAAGTGGTGCTTTTATTTTGTCACATCTTATCCAGACGTGAGAGCAGTTGCATAGATCCTTAGGTAAAAACGTCGCTCGCGATTGTTCACGAGTATTAATTGGCTTTAGTTTGGACATTTGATCCTGTAGTTAGTCTACGTAAGTTTCTAAATCTGGAATTCGACTATCAGTATTTATCTTAATAAACTCAACCTGTAGCCTCAAAGTGGTCCCAAAGACTAGTTCTGCTGCTGATCATTGTGAGTCAGTTTTGACAGCTTTCCGTATTCCCAACATAACTAATGGCAGGAATTCCGTCCCGCTGGCTAAGGTTTGAATGAGATATAAGAGCAACCTTTAGTTGACTATGGAACCGTCCTACCATCCCATTTGCTTGAGGGTATATGCAGTGCAACGTATTTTGTTGGAGCCTATAAGTTTAGCTAGGTTGTTGAATAGTTCAGATTCGAAATGAGCCCCCCTGTCCGTCGTTATTTTGATAGGTGTACTAAAAATGGTCACCCAGTCTTGTAAAAAGACTTTGGCCACTTTTTTGGCTGTAATGCCCGTGACTGATACAGCTATAGGTAACCATTTGAACCTATCTAGGTATGTAAATAGTGACGTAAAACTGTGCAAACGCTGTTAAGGGCCTACTAAGTCGATATGTACATGTGCAAAATGTGAACCTGGTTAGGGAAAGACTCTGATGGGTAAATTTGTGTCGCTAACTTTTGGTTGTTGACACGCCGAACACTCCCTAACCCAATTATGTACATCCTTCTGAAGATTTGGCCATATATATCTGACATTTATTAGCTAGGTCGAAGATTCCGCTCCAGCGTCAGACAACGAATGAAAGTAGTTAAACATTAATAGTCGTATATTTTTGGGGGCGAAAGGCCAATGCACCACTCTTGTAGTGTCACAGTAAATCAGAACACTTTCTATAGGTGGTGGCAGCTGTTTTGAGTTGAGACTAGAGCTTTCAGCTGACATTAGGTTTTGTAATTGTTTATCACTTTTCTGGCTGACTCTGACAGTCTCGAAATTTACTGCGGACTATAGCATATTATTAATCTCCAGTCGAGATAATGCATCTGCCACCTGATTGTTTTGACCTTTTACGTCTCTAATATCACTAGTGAACTGTGATATGTAATGAAGGTGAGTATTTATCGGCTTTCTCTTTTAATGCATTGGTTAACAATTTATAATCCGTATAGACTACGAATTCCCTGCCTTCCAGCACGTGTCGAAAGTTCTTGGTGTTTAGGCAGATTGCGAGATGTTCACGACAGAAGGTGGAATATCTCGTCACTGCTGGAGCGAGTTTTTTTGAAGAGAATTCAGATAGTTTCCAGGTGTTTTAAACTAGTTGGTTAATAGTGCTGCCTATGGTTTTGACCGAAGCATCTACCATCAAACCAAGTGGGTAGTGAGAATTTCAAAACGTTAGTGTAGATGCTTGGGCCAGTCTATCCTTTGATTGGTCAATAGCCTCAACAGCCTCAGAGGTCAGCTTGAATTCTTTCGGTTTTCATTTAAGTGAATCCGTCAATGGTTGTAATAGCTATGTACAACCGGGTATGAATCTGCGATAAAAGATTATTAAACCAAGAAAACCTTTAGTTTATGTTACAGAGCATGGTACAGGGTATTGTTTAATAGTGTCCACTGCCTGTTTGACTGGTGTAATTCTTCCAGGGCTTATGATATGTTCAGGGAATTCTAGTGTTTCCACGTCGAAGACATTTAATTTGAAGTGTGTTTATGCCATTTTCGCTTAGTCGTTTTAACACTGCCCTTACATGTTCATGTGATTTTAAGTCCGGGCTGGTAAATAATAAGTCATCTATGTACCCCTGTGCAAATGGTATGTCTCAAAGTAGATTGTCCATGAACCTTTGGAGTGTGTTATACCGCGCTCCATGGGCCGAATGGCATTCGTACAAACTCGAATAACCCAAAAGGTGTAGTGGTAGGTGTCCCCAGAATATCTTCCTCAGCTACTGAATTGTTGTAATATGACCTGACTAAGTCGATTTTAGTGAATACCTTCATATCCTGTAGGCTATCCGTAGTCTTAGATATGCTATATCGGGTACCTGTCTAATAGGGCTTGACGGTTGAGAGCTCTGTAATCTCCTCACGGTCTCCAATCGCCCTTATTTTTCTAATGGCTATCAGATGGACGTATTATGCCTAGCCGTAGCATGTAATCGAACTTGGCTCTCGATGTTTTAAGCCCACTAGTTGCCAGTCACCTGGGTTTAGCAAAAACAGGCGTCCCTACCGTTTTGATTATATGGCCTACTTTTAACTTACTTTTGGAAGGTTCAAGGTTCGGTTTTATTAGTTCTGGAAATTCCGCGAGTATACCCTGTAACTTTGCCGTTGTTACTGGCGTAGTTTGCATTAAATTTAGAGATGTGATATAACTTTCAAGCCTGAATCCCTGTCTCCAACGTAAGACAAGCTACTGTTTAAGGACCCCTATGCAGTCGTCGAGACATGGGTAAAGGTTATTCTTCTCTCACATTCTTCGAAGTCTGTTTGGACCATGCACATGGATGACTATACTTGGTCGATTTAACGCTGAATTTCCAGTGATACCAACAAAATTTTCCAGATCGTCTGAACCATTGTAGCCTGCTTCGTGACTGGGATCTCGGTCGTTGTGGTGAACTGCTCCTGAATCTTTGACGCAATTGCATTTTGTTGACAGCCTCTGTGAAAATTTCGACGCTCTCAATGAGTTCCATTTTGACTGAATCACTTGCTGATTCTTCTTTTTTGGTACAGTGTGCCAGATTTGATTAAGTTAGTGACATCTTTCCATTATTCTATCTGGAATACGTGGTGGTCAAGCATAAAACCATGTGTTTTGAAGACTAGACACCCAATAATATAATTCCATCCAACAGAAAAAAACCGAGTGTAATCAAATGTCACTACCAGTGGATGCTGAGAACGTTCATAAACGTGGTAATCTACCAAGGCCTGCGTAAGTTAATCATACAGAGCTTCCCAAGGTAGTATAAATAATACGTCTCAACTTTTCTCTGTCGTCCTGATTGGCTATACTAAACTAACAAACCCAAACATTCAGTTTTGCGGTGTGATGTTATTAGCCACAATCTTGGATCAGTATTTTTAAGTGGCGGGATATAATACTCGGTTTTGCTTAACCGCTTGGGTGTCAGAGTAATTGAGAGTGTCGTGGTTACTCGTCATGACAATTTATAAAATACAACGCGATGGTAAAATTGGAAAGGAATAAGGTCTAGTGGCAGTTTATGAAAAAAACTAAACTGACGTAACTTTAAAAAGAAAATAAATCACTTAATCCGAGAAGAATTGATACAAGCATGAAACATATATATAATCCAAAATTGTAGTACATTGTTAACATATATATTCACAAAGTTTATGGAGCAAATCAGAAAGATATGAATAATCTGTTAGTGTATTCCCACTAATTAGCGTTTGCCGATTACTATAGGATGCAAGCACTTTTTTGTGATAGATAATTATGTATATGCAGTATTTACTAGGATTTTAAATAATAACCACCGGAACAGATCAGCTAATAATCAAGAAAACGCAGAGAACATGTGAAGGTAATGTATATTTTGAAATTCGTTAGGAGCGCACACAACTGTACAATGCCACTTATGTTTCATACAAACATAACATCCGCCTCAGCTTGGATGAGTGTCTAGGTTTTGTAGTTCATTCTACGCTTCTGGCAAAGACTCATTTAATTTGCACCTAATTATTCACTCGGAGCAACATTAGAACTTTATAGGAAAGACTTATTAATTTGTGAATTAACGTTAGAAATTGTAACGGGCTCACCTGGGTCCTGGAAGTATATTTGGTCTACATGACGATTATATATACTAAGACTGTCAGTGTCCAGTATACATACAATCGACCTGACCATTTCCTTCGGTACAATTCTAGAAAAAGTCCGCAAATCATTTCTACGGTAATAAATAGTCTCTGCTGACTCTAAGCTCTTCATATTTGATCGTAGACTTCTTCCTTTCGATAGTTATGCCAGCGATTCCTTAGCTGGTGCATGTTTGGCACTTCTGCATTATAGTCGAAATGTATCCAAACCTCTCTACAATTCACTAAATGTTTTAGCAAAAATAAAGTTTATGGCAGTTTTCAAAGTTTTGACGAAATTTTCTGCTTGTCCATAAGAGCACGGATGTCTAGGAGCTGTGAATAGATGTTTACAACCTATTCCTTTCAACAATGTGGTAACTGATTTTGTTGAGAAAACCGGACCACTGTTGGTTACTAATACCAATGGTACATATTCACGACTAAACACTTTGCTCTGTTCTTGTACAGTGAAATCTGCATTTGATAAAGTTCCAAAAATATCTCCGGGCACTCAGAATATGAATCAACGACAACTAGTACACATTATTTGCTAAACATTGGGCCACAATAGTCTGCATAGAGTCGCCGCCAAGCTTCAGCCGATGCTGGCCAATAAGTCTACTCTGAAGCATGATTATTTGACTTTTGACAACTGTCACAATTACTTGCTCTACGACATATATCTGTATTCATCTCTGGCGACCAGCATGTTAGTCCTACTAAGGATTTCATTTTCTCAGTACCCAAATGTCCACTATGCAAATTATCAAGTACAGCTTTGGGCAGTAAAAAAGAGATAATAACACGATCATTCAAACATAAAATCCAATCGGAAGTAGTAGATAACTCTTTTCGTCTGGCAAAATACATAGGAAATTAGCGTTTTAAATTAGCATGCCACTATTTTTGTGTAGCTGACATTATACATCTAAAATGTTTACGTGTTTCTCGAAACATAACTAAATGGTTTACTGGTAAAGAATCACCTGGCTTATCTTGCAGTGATAGTCGTGATACATAGTCCATATGTTGAATATCTTTAGTACTCCGGTGATGGACAGTACAGTCATAAGCACTCAGAGCAATACTCCTACGTTGAACCATAGCAAGTGGGGAGCGTGTTGAAGATTTTTCTGGATGATAAATGATTTTTAATGCCTCATGATCCGTAATATTAGTAAATTTCCTTGCAGAAAGATATTTATTAAGACGTTTAACAGCTCAAAAGACATCTAAAACTCTTCTCTCAGTTTGAGAATAACCTCTATCAATAGCAGTAAGTTTCCGTGAAACACGATCACTGGTCTACCTTCCTGCACTAAAACGGCACCAAAACCAACCGGCAATGCTTCGGTTGTAAGAGCTGAGTGTATTTTAGAAGAATTAGTCCTTAAGACTTTATCACTTTGCAAAAATTTCAAAAGATTTCTCAAGCAATCTTCTCGCACATTATTCCACGAAAATGGATTAGACGATAAAACTTGCAACCGATTATTAGCTAGATAGGAAACGTGAAGAATAAAACGTGTAAGGTGTTGTAAAGTTTCAATTAGGGATCTTAGTTCCGTTATATTTCTCGGGAATGGCATACTGATAAATAGAGCTGACTGCTTTGGATCTGGTCTGGATCCATCACCATTTACTAAGTAGACTAGACACATAGAAGGAATATTCTTTTAAATTTACAGGAATATTCTTCTCAAGCAGATGACCCAATAGGTCTGTTAGTCGTTTTTCATGAGCATTTATCAGGATCATTAATAATAAGATAATATTTGTAAACTTCATCTTCCGAATCACTAACAATACTATTTATCAATTCTTGAAAAATGCCTGCAGAACTGCTAAGACCAAATGTGAGATAGTTGTAGTTGAACAGTCTAAACGGAGTGTTTATTGTTGTCAACAATGATGGAGCTTCATCTAAAGGAATTTGAAGATGGGCATCTTTTAGATCAACTTTAGAAAACATTTTAGAACCATGAAGGCGAATAAGAATCCCTTAAGTCTCAAGAGTGGTGCATATTTGTTTTAACAAACGTGAATTTAAAGATAACTGATAATCTCCACATATCCTAGGAGTTTTACCATCAGATTTTAATGGTGTAACAATTTGAGTACCCCAAGCAGAAGCATGATTCCGCTCTATTATTCGTTTACCACACAAGTCACTTAGTGTTTCGTGAACCGCTCCCCTTAGACCATAAGAAATAATTCACCTCTTAAGAAATATAGGATCACCCTGCACTTGTAGTTGTAGAAGCTGGATTTTCATCCCATCTTCGCATTTAGAACATGCAGAAATTAGATCTGCAAGCAACTAATCACAAGTATCTTAGGAAGATAACAAGGACATTTCCCCTTTCAGCAGTTTCGTGTTTCCTAAACCAAGTATTGATGGTCCATGTAATTAGAATCAGTATCTCGAACATGCAGAATACAGCACCCACAAATGGGAAGCTTATGTCCAGTAACACATGATATAGAAACATCAGTGGGTCGTATAACTGTATTCGCCTGTAGTATATGCAAGTTTTCAACCAAAATGATAGGTTCCATACTTCCAGTATCAATAGTGAAATAATGAAAAGTACCGTTAGATAAATATAACTGTTTATGAATGTATGATACATTTTTTGATTCTGTAGTCAAAGAAAAAATCTGACACTATTCAGTATCCTTAATACGTGAACTCGAATCAGAACACTTATTATAGCTTGGTGTAAAATGGATTGTCGGTCGACACACTGATTCGATATGCCCAATCTTTCCATAGTTAAAACAATTTGCATGTCAAAACGGACATAATTTAAGTAAATCAAGGTGACCACATGACATACATTTACCAAACAACAGCACACCCACATCTGATAATTTATAATGCTGCACCTTGTTACTACCAGTATTTCCTCGTGAACTGAAACCATTTCGACACATCGGGATTGTATGCGACCTTCATTGCGTAATTGGCTATTATGACTAGTGAATGTATTATTATCTTTCATGGATGATAAATCCACTTCATTAAGTGCCCCATAATTAATTCAGATTTCTCGAATCTTTTGAAATGAACATTGTGAAAGCTGAATGAGCTCTCGTTCGAAATGTGGCATGTTAATACCAGCTATTAAACGATCTCGCAACTGGATGTCAAGTTGATTACCAAAATTGCATTTAGTAGCTTGCGTTTGCAAATCATGTATAAGCTCATGTAATTTCTGATAGTGTGAGCGTGTCATTTTGTGAAACTTCCCCCTTCTCTCACTTCAGAGTTTGTAGATTGCACGTAAGAAAGCAATAAACTCTTGAGTTTGGTATAAGACAATGAAATAGGCTTATCGGAAAACAACAAATTTTTCAGTAGATGGCAGGCATACTTCGCTATGAATGTAAAAAAATAAGCAGCATTTTTATCGTTTTTAACAGTACCTTGATGTATGCACCAGATTTCGAAACGTTCCATGTACTCCTCAATGAACTTAGCACAATAATTTATGTCCAAGTAACCAGGTCCAGGCTCCATGGCGACGCCAACGTAGCATCTCATAGAATTTCGAATATTAACTAGCGTAGCAGATCAGGATATAATCAAGAAGACACAGAACACAGGTGAAGGTAATGCGTATTTGGGAATTTGATAAGCGCACACACAATTGTGTAATACCACTATTGTTTCATAAAAACACCACAGTACATATCATCAAGGCTACGTATTTGACTAACGTTTTAACTATAAACCGTTGTTACTTATGCACGTCAGATTATAATTAAACCCAGCTTAGTAAGAGTATAATTCCAATAAATTCATAAATCACCGTATTTTGAATCGACCAGCACATTCAAAAGCAGTTAAATGAGTGTATACATCAGAAGTCAGCAACGATAAACATTCGTAAATCATATATGAACGAAATGTAAATCCAACAAACAAAGATCCAAGACAACCTTCAACTTGAGTTCAATTACACGGTAAGCATACATACAATAGGACAACTTGCAATATGCAGAATATTGTGTTTAGGGGTTATCATCGTCTGCTACAGGCTATGGGACGTATCGCATTCCGAGAATAACGAGTTTTTCCTTTGGTTTCATATTATTGCTGATTTATTTACAATACACTTTTGGTAACATTTATCTCAAAATTGCCTTAGTATCATGACATTGTTCATATTCTTTTCATGCGAGAATGCTCTGCAATTATACTTTTTATTATTCTTTACAAACAATTAATCTATTTTTATATTGCGAATGCAAATATGGTCGTTTTATTGTACATATAAGCATTCATCAACTATTCCACCTCTACGTTGTTATTACATTGTCATAGTTTAAATCGATTACTACCATCAAAACATTTTGTTATTGCATTTTAGAGGTGTTATCTAACACAAATAATTTTAAACATCTATGTTCTGCGGGAATTTTGATGTAGAAGCTAAACATACTATTTTACATATTGCATTTTTCTCTGCGAAATATCTACTCAACGTGTGACTGGACGAGAATCGGAGGGTGATCCATTACTTACTTACTTACTTACTGATGTTGACGTGAACTTTTACTTATCGGATGCACATCCCGCTCAAATATGATTTAAATAATCTCATCGGTGATGACTTTAATTTGTGCATACCCTATTGTTTGTGAATGTGTAGGAGTTAATGTAACAGGCGGTGATTTATGGACATATTAGAATCATATTATTGCTAAACTGAACGTGATTACAACTCAGTAGATATAAGCAATAACGAATTATAGTTGATGAGTTCTCTCGAAACACGTGGCCTGTGCAATTCTTAAAAACCTTTCTGTATTTAAACACCAGTGGCAACAACTTTGGTCGTCGGTCATGTCTAATCAATACTAATCTAGCATCGAAAGCCTTATACTTCCTTATATCCAGGTTGTTGTCGTAAGCTTAGAAAACATGCAAATATATTGCACAGGTTACTGGCTTCATTATCAACAATGCGGGACCTTTATATGACGTAAGCAACCTAATTGTGGCGAGCTCTATCGATCGTTAGGGACTGGTCTACAAAGTATTCTAGCCATTTATTGGGGTATCATAAAACGTTGTTAGGACTACTTGTACTTGTTGTAAAGCTTGAAGAGGAAAAGTTGGCGAACTAGACCGTCAAAAATATGCTAGTTAATCAATTCTTGCATTCATGATGTCTCAAAGTTGAACCACTGCAAACTCGTCGTTTACGGATTGATTTTTTAAATAAACCATAAAGCTCTGGGTATTCTGGGTTGGAAAGATTAGATGTGGTGTATGTGTTTATTTTATGCATAAATGATTTCACGACTGCCAAAAACTGGACCTGTGGATCTGACACACTGTGTTCGTTGTCATCTACTCTTGCAACAAGAAGCAAATTCCTGTTATGTTTTACCAAAATGGCATGTGTTGAAAATTCAGAAGACTTGGAGTTTTAGTTATAATAAATTAAGGTGTTTGTTCAGTTATTGCGATGATACGAATAAATGCGCGTATAAAAGCGAGGTGCGAAAATGTGAAAAGACAAAGTGTGAATGAATTTGGTTAAAGGTCAAACTTGTGCCAAGATTAAAATATATGCTGTCGTACAAATATAGATGCCTCAGAATTAAATTGTTAAAATAAAATGTAAGATTTACCGAACTTGAAATATTGAAACTATCCAGATATGAGAGTTGCGGTGGCCGTCGAATAACTGGCTTAGTGCACTAAAATAAACAGTCAAAACTGAATGTAAAATAATTATCAGCAGTTAGCGTAAATACACTATGGACATGAAAACCGTATATGAGTACAATTTACATCAATCCAAAGGTTGTATTCCTAGAGTTACACTGGATTATAGAATCTGTGAACGCGGTATCCAGAAACAAAATTGTCGGCGTCAAGATTGTTATGCTCAGAAGCGTATAATTCAGTGGTCAAAAACAGATGAGGTCAGGAGAGTTTCCCCAGACAACTTAAAAACAAAGGTAATTATTAATCCCTTGTACTGACGACAGAGACTTCATCGAAAACAGAGGGTGCTGAAGATACGTATGTTTGCGAGTCGCCAGAGATATGTACAGAGCAGCCTTAAAAACAGTGCATTCCACAAGGTGTCTGTTGGTGTGTTTAAACAATATTAATCAGTAACATGTTAACAATTATATAAAGAAATTATAATTCATGTATGACGTTAATAAATTCATTTGCAAAATATTGTACTCCTGCACCAGCTTTCACAAAGCGAAACAGTAGTTTCTCATAAGTGATGCGATCGACACGTAATGATAAATATCCCTGAACTTATGGTTTCAACGATTGAGTAGATGAAACCTTGACGTCTTGAGGTTAGTCTCGAGTCTATGTTGACTAAATCCAACGAAGATATTTAGTTAAAGGAACTATCAATTTTCGATCGTAGTTTAGTTACGTTTAGTCAAATACATATTATATGTGCATATATATTTCCATGTATGTCACTTTGACTTCACTCACACGCACTGATAATTAGATACACGCAAATTATGAAAGAATATATTTGGAGCCGAGGTCATCTGATAGACAATCTAAGTTGAGTCACCCCCGTAAAAAGTGTGTTTTCTGGGAAAGTTCAACTACACCCCGAACATGCATGCTAACAGAAGATTGTACAATATAAATGCTACTGTACACAGAAGGCAACCGTTACCTTTACAAACATATACAAAAGGATTAGTCTGATGTGAACTGATCTACCAAAGCTATATGCATTGGCAAAAGTATAAAAGATGTTTCATTATGACCATTTTAAAGCATACGCATTGTGCTGAATTAAGATGGTTGGCATTCACTCTTGAAGCCACTCTTCAAGTAAATATATTGTCAAAGAAGTATACCGATTTGTCGACGAGATCCAAAACATGAACGACCAACAACTAACTATACTGTCTTCCTTCTTTCTTTTCAGTACTTAAAGGTCACTCCATATCACGCAAAACGTTGGATATCTACATCTCCTGACTCAATTCATTCCTTTGATATGGAGACTTGAACCTACCTTCGAATTTTACTGTCACAAAGTTGTCTCAAAGTCTAGTTCTTAATGAACGCTACATAAATAACCAATTTATTATTCCATTATCTCTATATATCACAGTATAAACAGTATATAAAACAATTAGACATTATTATTGTCACATGTTCTTGTTGATCTTGCCTGTAAAAATGGCTAGCTCCTGATATCAGACGATAAATTATTATTATTATTATTATATAGATATTATACTAATATAAACTTTATGTTTGACAGAGAAATCCTTCGATATGTGAATGAATGGGATGACCGAGTCCTATACTATTTAGACTAGAAGATGGTCCGCCAAACAGCTTATTCAAAACTCACATTTTACTGTTGATATATGGATGAAACATTCGTATTTTGTAAAAATAATGTAGAACGGCTAAAAGTTCACCATCAGCGAAAATGAGAAGGTCGGATAGCATTTTTAAATGTTGAAACAACAAAACGAGCCAGCGAATTAAAAGAAAGACCGTAAGTAGGAAAGGTACTTAGACAATATGCATGTTTTCTAATTTTTGAACCTATGCGATATGAAAGAAGCCAATAAATCACTAGTCTACAGAATAACAACCATATTTTCTAATGACGCCGTTGAAGAATCGGTTGCCATGTTTAATATTTCGAAAGTAAATGGATATCTCATAATGTTCACAAATAATCATCTTACCGCGAAAGTTAGAGTAGAAAAAATCCCAACCCACAATAAGAATGTGCTATATATGCTGCCAACTGTCCAAATCTACTACCAGAGACTCTAGCACGAGATGCTATAAATTTAGTAAGCTTAGCAAACGTGGGTTCCCTATCGTTCTCTGTCAATGTGTCGACTTGATCCACCCACTGTACTTGTAGCGAACGGGTCAACAATTTAACGATACGTTCCAAAGTCGCTAAAGAATCCAAATCGGCATCATAATTCATCTGTATCAAAACCATCTCACAATTTTCCATTTCCACAGCTACGTTTGCCAACCTTTCAGCATTACTATAATCGTTCATTTCACTAAAAAAGCCTTTCAACGTTTCCCGAGCAATAATATGCGGCTGACCAAATAACCGCTACAAAATCTCCCTCGCTTTGCTGTAACTAGCAGTAGGATCCATTGTAATACATCCCTGAATGGCAGCTTTTGCCTTGCCCTTACAGTAGTGTATTAAATATAACAGGCGTTGACTATCATCGACAACCCTTGACGCAACATAGGCCTCAAATCGCCGTATAAACATCCAGTACGCCGTTGGCTGTCCATCGAAGTAAATAAGCTCGACATTGGGTAGCTCTAAGCCTACTATAACAGGCTAAAAACGATTCCGGTACGAAACATTTACATCGGCAAACTCTACCTTGCGTGCTCGAGTCTCATTCCTCTCTAGTGTTTCAGGTTTAAACCTTCCCTATAAGTTCAGATCTTTTATTTCATCTACTACATAGTCAGAAACAGTCGCTCTATCATCAATATTACCCTTATTAAAGTCTAAATCATAACACATAAAGGTATGCAAAGGCACTTGCTTTATACAAGGGGGTTCATTGTACATTTTGGTTTCCCTACCATCCACCGACTTCAACTTTCACTTCCTTTGAGGTTTTGTTGACATTACGAGCCAAAAACAAGAGCCAAATATTCCTTATATTCCGAAAGTGACACCAAGTCACTGAAGGGAAAGTACTTCCAATATTCTGAGATTTGTTTAAAACTGTAGAATCCAAACTAAGTCATTTTGGATTGAAGAATAACTGTCGAGGTTGGTTTAGATACGCGTGCTCTTGCCCGGTAGAAATTCAGAACAAATGGTTGGGTGAGAAACGGTTCTATGCAAAATTATTTATACAAAGTACATTATTACCTAAACAAATGTCACCACCAGTTATTCAACCCAAATTTATCCCAAAGATTGGAATAATTAATTCAGTTTCAAGAAATAAACGAGAAGGTTATTCTATCCTTACGGGATAGATCAAGTACCGCTTGTCCAGGAAGTAAGGTCTAAATTTGTCACAACAAAATAATTTAAGTTCTGGAAGTGTGCGTCAATCCACAATCAGAAAATGCACAAAACCAGTCAATTCAAGCAATACAACCAAGAAGAGGAGTGAACCAATATGGCAGCCGCCAAAGCCAAAAGTTCAGTAAAACAAAATATATGGACTCCATGAAAATAATAGAAATCCGGTATAAACTCAAGGGCAAAACAAATATTACAATGAAAATAAATAACAACTAACTGCAAAAGTCATTAGGATGCATAGCCATGTGGAATAAAAGGAATAAATGTACTTTTAAACGCAAAACAACGAAATACAATGGGGAAAAATGTTACTTGGAGCGATTTTCACACAGAATCCTCAAAAAGATCTTACACACAACGTGACTCACAGTACTGTCGACATCTCGGCTACAGAACTACTTTCTGAAGAAAGTGTTATGTACTATTGTGAACAAGGCTTTTACAAACTTCCGGTGTTTCGGCGGGAAAAGAAGTAAGGTTCGTTCGTCATCGGCTGCAGCAGTTTCAAGTGTCGTCATTGTTGTTTTCGTTTTATTTCATATTTAATCTTTTTCGACTGAGGAAGTTGCTTTGGTGAACGAAAGTCCAACACCAGGAAGCGAAATGTTTCGTTATATTGTATGTATATCCTTCTTATTGTTTCTCCTTATATCATCATGACCATGTCTGTCAACTGTCATGAAATCTGCAGTTTATAGGATATATATTTATTTAATATTTATTAGGTGGCAGTGTATACGTACACCAAATGGAAGGAAGAAAAGTTAAACAGGAAGGCTAGTGATTCAGTACGGTAAAGATTGTTGCATGAGTGTTGGTGTGGATGAGCTAGCACATTTTCCACCATTCCAAGTGACAGATGATGGTTCATGTCGTGTGATATGCATGCGTAACCTATACTCAAAGCACACCATTGAAGGGCTGCAGTAATGCATATTAGTTAGGCATTCCAAGTGTGGCACAATTCCGTTGTATAAATATGTTTTCGCATATGTGTGCTTACTGTTTAATAAGCAATTTTCAAAGGATTACCGTGTGATTCGTTGTGACTTGAAAGAGGATCTTTCTGTTGGGGTCCTGTGGATCTCGGATTATTTTACATTTCTAGATAAGGTTTACTCCTACTCATCTGTAACAAAGGAAAAAGAGGCACATTATCTGATGATGATTTTTGTATGTCAGCAATATTTTTGCTTCCTATACGAGGCCGCGCTCACGTTTTAAACAATGCCAGTAACAGTCTTCCAGTCAATGCACCAATTAGTTTTTCAGTAAATTTTGGGGCAGCGTTTGCTTTAACCGTAATGTTCATATGATCAGTTTCCGTACTCCAAGTGTTTGAATATTAAGGCTAGGTCACACTTTATTGGTCTGCTAAGGATAAGCCGGCCGTACAGAGTTTGCATCTCCTGATACCTATTTGCTGGATGAATATGTCTTACAAGGCATTTTACCAAATAGAACTTGATACCATCCTCCTCGGTTCACATTTCAAGCATCGTTAGGTCACGTTAATGATCTTGAGAATCCTCTTATTCTCATATAGCTATCTATAGTTTAGTATCGTCTGGATACGTGAGGATAGAGGAATTCAGCTCTGTCTAAAGGTCGTTTATGAAAATGAGGGACGGCAGTCGTTCTAGTGATGAAACTTATGTAACTTGTGGTGTAGACGCCGTCCAGTTACTTCGTCTTCTGTTAATCTTATCAATAAATGCTCGGATTTTCAGGTAGTTCCTGGATCACGAATGCAATGGGCCGTGAACATCATATTGTCAGCTTCTTGATGAGTATTGTGTGTAGTACAACCCCAAAGGCAGTTTGGAAACTAGGTTAGTACTCGGTTAATTTCCTCCTATCAGGTTGTTCGACTATTCCAAACTATAGGAAAGTTAACAGTATATGATCTGGCTCTACTAAAACCATGGCGATGAGATTTACGAACTTAAGCTTGCTCGCTCCTTTGTTCTCTCATAGCCTTTAGTAGTGTAGGAAACAATGCTGCCGGTCTGTAATGCATTAAGTCTTTTCTGCAACATTCTTGAAATATCATCAAAACAAACCTACTTTACTCAATTTGGAGTCGAAAGTTTTGTAATAAGTGCTTGGATGGGTTACATGCATAACTTCGGCTAATTATTTTGGCATCTGCTGACAAATGTCGTTGCATCCTGATTGATTTCCTTGTCCGAAGGACTTTATACTGTGGAGTAGCATTTCTGAAGTCACTGTGACAGCTCCTATACCTACAAGTGCTGACTCAGTGAAAGTGTCACCTTCCCATCGGAATATCTGGTTGGTAATCTCTTTATTAGTAAGGTTGTAGCCTCAAGCTTTACAGGCTACACCTAGGTAGAGAATGTCCAAGAGTGAAGTTCAGAGTTCCTTCCCTAATCATCATTCGTAAGCATTATACTTCTCATTAAATAAAATTGGATGATGAAAAATGGTCTGTTTGTTAAGATTAGGACGACGGCGCTACACCGGGACCAAGATCGTAGGTCGAAAAATATAAACAGTTAGTATCTGATTATGGCAATTCGTGTTTTATTATTAGTAATGGCTGGGTGATGGAGAACAAGGTGAATGAGGTTCAACAGGGTCTTCTCATTTAAGTCCCTTGGTGGCACGAGCTTTACTATTTAACTGGCCTTTATGTTGCGATCATGTTGGCGCGGTGACCTGAATCTGCTCTCGCAACAGCATTAGTGACTGTATACCTTGTCCGAAGAACTGCTTGTAAATTTTCCTTGTTTCACAGGTTTACTGCCATCAAAAGAAACGGAGTTACGTTCATAGGGTGTTTTGCTTTGGGTAGCTGTCGAGTGCAGGTTGCCGTGACACCACAGGTGACAAGGTGATTAGATAATCATTCCTACTGTAATAAGTTGTGCACCTAGTGTTCGTCTGGCCATTCACAGTATGGCTGTGGGACTCCATGCACAACCAAACCTATTTGGTCAGCAGTTCTCTGATCTTGAATTTTGGCTGTTAACAGTTCTGACCATGATCTGTCAGGCCTATTCTTTGTATTTGAGAACTTATTAGAAAACGGTTTTTCTGATGATATAACTGTTTTCTCAGAGACTTCACGAGAACCGAGTAAAAATTTTAGTGGAGGGCGATTTGTTCTCAGTGAAGACGTTTTCTCAGAATAGTATGTGCATTGCGATTGGCGTAGTGTTCTCCCCTAGGAGTTTACAGTATTCCTCCTATTGAGTTCTACCTGATCGTTGCCCAATATCTATTCGCGTACTACTGGATACTGACACGTTTGTGAGTATTCAGGACCTCGGTTGTAGCAGTAGCAGTGCTTAACCTATACTCAATGTCGTTGATTCTAGTCTCCTATGTTTGCTTCCGTCGACTTTGCCAGCGCCGATGGAGGAATGATGATTTGGTGGCTTAGGTCACTTTTCGGGTCGTTTAATAGGATGATCGATGCTACATATTAAGCATAGATACCGCAACTACTAACTTGGCTAAATCATCGTGAAGCTGTAGTATTTATGTAACACCGATTGTTTGCAGCTTCAAGTTACCCATTTTCAGCAGAAGTTACGTGTGCAGATATGGTTTCTATCACTTACCGGGGTTGGGCACACGGAGCATCGATTTTCGTGCTGTATTTGCTTCATGTTTCTGTGTTTATTTACTCCTTGCTCTTGTTTCCTATCATGCCCGTCGGGTACTCTACCTGCATGGTGTTCAGAGATTGAACAACCGCTAATCAATCCACTAAGAGGAGCCGATTAATACCAACAAGGATTGGAAACATTTTAAGAACTTTTGTGTTTAATAAATCAGGTACATCTACATGTTAGTACTAAGAGAAAAGCACTGTTAAAATATAACTAAGTCTACCAGTTAATTTGACCAGTGAATATATCTGTCAGATTTCCTGACATTTTGTGTTGCTATAGCAAACTTTGGCTGCAGTGTTGGTTGTGGTAGAGACTGTGAACCTGATTACGTTGAAAGCCGTGGATTCTGTGTATTGATTTTGTCTGGAGCACTTCCCGCATTTGAGGCTACACGATTGGTTTAATGGTTTCCTCTGTCACTTCAGGTTAAGAAAGAGCTCAGAAGCAGTCACCACAAAGTGGTTCTGTGATTTTTCTCTTAGTTTTAGTTACTCCAATAATCATGTCTTACAAAAAATCAAACAGCACCGAGATTATAAAAATGTGGATTGAAATCTTCTACACACCCTTCTAAGTTGCTTTGACCAGGACAAGTTTCTCTTATCTAATAGCCTTACACATGCATTGGATATTTTCTCACCAAATCAATAACTCGTGTTTAGATTCAATTGCACTTGTGAAACTAAGCAATATAATTAAGTCAATTGTTCTGAACATACTACTTCATTGCCGTAAAAAGCCAAGACGCCTACAGAAGTGCTATTTTAGGCGGAATAATTTTTCAGCATTCGTGGAAATCACTATGACTTTTGACCACTTAATAGTATCCACAGGTCGAAGGCGATCAATGAAAATTTATCAACTATGCACAATAGCTCCGAGGTACGGCCGTTCAATAAATGCCTCAAACCTTCCCGAAGTAATGATATTTTTTGCATTTCACATGATGACTTCATTGTCAACGAACATAATATTATTATCAACCTGTTTGGCGAATTCTTCGCTAACGGAGGAAAACCCCTGGATGACATTGAGACAGACACTATCAACTCGGCTACTAGCCATATTGAATCAGTTTCTTTAACTTATGACAGTATTTGAAATCCACTTACCCTATTAAGTGGTAGATCCCATACATATGCCCTCGACTTAAATCAGGTGACAGGGCAAACTTGCATAACTACACTCCCATAAATATCACCCCAGTTATCTCTAGAGTAACAGAAAAAATAGTACGTGACGAAATGCCAGATTATTTACTTTTCCAAAAACTTAGCTTTAGTTCTCAACATGGTTTTCTCAAAACTAGGTCTCGTATTCCTTATAGATTTTAAAAGCTTCTTGACTATTCACCTACAGGCAATAGAACGTTTTCCTTCCCAGCAGATAGTGCTTTGGAATCTCGTAATGCTTATGCATTTCTTAGAGGTGATACAGTATGCCTTTATTTCCCAATACTTTATCCTATATGATGGAGTAGATCTAAAATCTACCATAGTTATCACTAGTATCAGTCGACATTTCCCAGAATAAAAAAAGATTAATAACAAATGAGCTTCAATTAATGCAACATATACACTTTAGGTTTCACTGGAATCAGATGTACTTAACTGGTTATTTGTGTCTTCTCGCCCTGCTGTCTGTTTCTCTTTTTATCTCTTAATTTCCCAACTGCTGTGTCACGTTGAAAATATCACCCAGAATCTACGCTGAAAAGGGAAGTGCATCTTTGTGGTCCATTCATGATACCTTAATGTGATACTTCCGATATCCATCGTTCACCTACTTTGCCCAACATTAGGTCACGTAGGTTAATAACCATCTTCATCATAATATTACCTAATTTGTTTAATATGCGTATTGAATGCCTCCCTATATCGTAACCATTACGTCTTCATTGCTTCAAATATCATTGTCATTATTACTTTTATATAATTGTTACCATTGTCATTACTATTCGTCACTTGAACAGGAAGAATCTGATAAACGATATCCATTTTGTTATTATTTCATGTCATTTTATATATTACCTTGGTGTTCGTTCAAACATTTGTTCTGATTTGTATTCATATGGTTTATTTATTTAGTCGCAGTATATTTATTCTGATGATCATGAACACCAGCATGATTTCAAATGAACCAACAGAAATTGGTATTATTAACTAATCTTTTTGACGCTAACAATCCTACTTCATTAATAATCACAAATTTACATTCGGCAGTCTAATTTAAGAGATATTTCTTCCATAAACTTGGCTATTCACTTTGCATTTTTAAATATTGAATTTGGAGAGGATTTGGAGGGTAGGACATCGAATTGACGTGAGCACTACATTCAAAATAATAGACAGAATCCCAACCAACTTATCTTTCGCCTCATCAAGCTTATTTATCAAGGTGAATCCTAGGACCTTTTCCGTTGAATTGGCAGCGAAAAGGTCTCCACAAGGGTAGTAGTGATGTTTTTGCTCCTCTGAAGCGCAGAAGTACATAATATTTGACTATTGTGTTGAATTTCAAATCAAAGACTTGCAGCTTGAAAGCCAACATAGTTATTTATTTTTGTAAATTACTTACTGTTCAAATAATTCAAGCGTAAATATGCTCCTCACCATCATATCCTTTTGATAACTTATGACAATGCTACAAAGACATTTTACGCTGTGGTTATAATTTGTCATACACTCTACAACTAATCTTTTGTTGGAAAGGAGGTTTCTAACATCATTATGTAAAACGTAATGATGAATAACTTAATTGAAAGGCATTACCATGCTACTTCGTAATAAACTTCCTGAAGTTTGGGAATAAATTAAGGTTGTTGCATAGTCCGTCAAATGGGAATCCGGTATTTGTCTTAAGACAAGCGACGGCATATTTTTGGTTTGCATAAACAATAAACACGCTGAAATTTCCTTAGTTATAACAGTAATTTATTTTGAAGACCTGAATTACACCTAATCGTGATAAAAATTTTGAGATTCACCAACTAGTCTTTAAGATTTAGGTATTTAATTTAATTCCTTAAGAATTTTTTGTTGGAGATGGTCTGTAATTCTTGATTTTGTGAAGTTTCTAAAAGAGAGAATGTAACAAATCAGGAACCAGAATTCAAGAACAGAAAGTTATTAAGATCACAGTGATTGTACAGTATATATATATATATATCACTCATTGGAACAAACTACGAAATTCACCACACATCTGATAGGTTACTACACGTTTGTATAATCAGTTGGTTTTCAAGACAGAAAGATCTTCAAAACATTTCACTTGACTAAATTTCTATCAAAGTTTAAAACCGTTCATGTTATTAAAGCAGTATTCATTACTCGGAATAGTTCACTTGATGAACATGTGTATTTTGAATTGACTAGTTTAGAAATGTGAGGCCACAACTCAGACACAGGTCACAGATTCAATACATGTCTAATGTATAACAATTTATGTAAATAAGTGAAATGATTTTTTTCGCATTTCTGGTTTTTAATCTTCACACTACAGCATCATGTGAAAATAAATAAAAGCACCCACCAGGTTTTTGTAGCATTCTGTCTTGAGGTTACTTGAAATTTACAACTTATTCAAAATTCATAGAAATGCAACACAGAAATCTACTGAATGTAATTTAGTGAAAACAAGGCGTAGATCTTATATAAAAGAAAAATATTAAAACGTGTCAACAGAATAAATTATTATTCTAATACAGAGCACCATGAACCATTGTGTGTTGATACAATTAAGTGTAAGACTCAAATCGTTGTTCAGTAAATTTTGTACGTATGGTACAGGACAGCATTAATGGCGAATGATGCTGTAGTCTACGACATAGGTAAATATTATCTGGCGAATAATAAAAGCAACAATTTGAAAGGTATTGTTTTATATAAGCACAGTATGATATTTCTGTATGAATTTATAGATATGACCTCAAGTAGTTTACTTTCCATGAAGATAAAAGAAAACAAGTTACTCTAAGCTAATAGATTACATTAAATAACTGTTAAGTGTATCTGGTTTTACTTCGTCCTGTGTCACTAAACCAAAGTTTGTTTTTTATCGGAGAATTACGTTTATAGTTAACAAAGCTGATATAATCGGTGTAGAATATTCGAAAAAAAAAACTACGAAATGAAATTAACTAGCACAGTATTATTAACAGGTAAATCTAAGGTAATTTGCGTCTAGTAAGCGATAATTGCAATGACAAGTATGTTTACCAATATAGAAATAGTCATTGTGAGATGACAGAAAAACCAAGTGTGACGTCTGCTATTAGAACCACGGATGTTGCGTCGTAATTGTATTAGGTTCAGCTGAAAATAAATTTTATGTACGTATAATTCTCGTATATCTGTTGACTTCACGAACACATACGGTTGATCGGATGTACGTAAATAAAAAGCTGATGCGAAGAATTAGAAAGGGATGTATTTTTGGACCAAAATAATTTAATAAATGAATATGATTCAAACAGCCTGAAAGAAAATAGAGTTTAATCATAATTAAACATTCACACACAATGAAATGTACGATTTGAAAATTAACATATTCAAGGGACAATCTAGGCGCCTACAATAGCACTCTGATCTCCTAACACTAAGAAGCACGAGAGATATTAAGTTTCAATTTGACAGTATCATATACTGTCAAAATAGTGTTGTAACAGGAAGAAATCAATCGGCTTCTGTCCAGGCCAATAATTCTGTATGGAGTCTTGGAAAAACGTAATTTAAAGAAACGTGAAATAGCGTATTATTTGAGTTATGTTGAAGACAAGTTCACTGTACACAGTAACTGGAAGTAACTAATCAACTCTCTGAAGAACTTAGGAATATCCAATTACGATGGAACAAGAAAAAGGTGTTGTTATACATTAAAGTAAAGATGACACTGCTCAGCATTCACTTTTTTATTAAAATATATAAAACCAAGGTTATCTGACCAAAGCATACTGTTTATGACAGGATATTGCAGAGCGAAGAAGAAATAATGAATACTATAAAACACCTCAGAAGTATTGAGCATCCACAAAAATTCATGGACAAATGTAATACAAGTGAACAAAAAAGTCAAAAGAAACTAGTGTAAACAACAAATATACTTTTATTCTATCCCAGTTTACAGTTAGTAGCATTATAAGAAGAATTAATAAAAGCTGAAAAATTATTTGAACTTGAAAGTATCCTTCAATCAATACTATCACCTTGTATAGAATAACATGCTCTCCAACTTAATCAATGGTCATGTTGCCATCAAGTGATCAAGCAGTTACATTGGTTGAAAAGAAAAGCATGGATATGATCAACTCTAAAAGCTTAAATTTACCCAATTAATGACACTGAGTAATGTCATTAAAAGACATATAATTGATGTGAAATATATATTTGATACCCAGGAATCTTTCGAGGTAATTAATAGACAGAAAAACTCTGATTTTCTTAGATTTGTTAAACCAGTTGCCATCAAATGTGTTATAACGGAATTTTACCATAGTACTATGCCACTTGTCTTATTACGACATTGTAATCTCTCCGATTGAGCAATTTTAGTTTTACTAAACTTAACTTATTCTTAATTAAACGTAAAGTTTTGTCTAGATATTCCATTAACAAATCTATCAATTCTTTATCTGTATGATTCTCTGTTACAGATTCTTTTAAAATATTTGCTATATATGTACGCAATACTCTTTCAATCTTATTACGTTTACTTGAACCTTTGTCTTCCTTCCTCTTTGATTATATGCACGGATCTCTGACGATGTGCATAAAGTTTTCCTTCCGTGGTTAGTGACTGACTTAAATTGTTTATGAATGCATAGGTGATTTTTTACTATTCGGTTGTCAGTGATCCTAGGAATTTAACCGATGATAAATGTGGGTTATTTATTAAACATTCCAAGCTTGCCCTTGATGATATTTTATGTATCCCGTATTCAGTAAATAAGACGAAATAGGATTAATTATTCTAGATGTTTATCAGGATATGTAAACAAATCTACCTCAATGTTCAAATAAATATATGGCACAAGATGTCAATATCTATTTTTTGCTGAAATTCGTAAACAGATATGGTGAGCATTAGGATTAAAAATATGGTATTTAAAGGTTATCTAAATTTCTAATGAAGACGATTCAACTATGGATGAGCACTAGTTGTACAATTAAGAAATAATATTTATGTCACCCTAAACTTACTAAGTTTGTCTTAAATTCCTAAAGTGTGTTAATCATTACTGTTATTTAGTTATTTTCTTCAATTTTTACCTAGAAACACATCTCTGGTCTCATGTGGGGAGAGGGGAAGGGGCTATTTCATAAATCTTCGTTTAGAGTTCACAGATGAAAATAGATGAAAATTAAAGTTTTATCGATTACAATATTCTTTGTATAAATGAGTACATGTTAGGTTCCATCAATTTCCTAGAAATAACCCCGATCGACTGAGGTAAAAATCCTCTTTCATTCATATTTAGTTACGCGTAAAATATTGGAACGTACATTTTCTGGTTTTTCATGATAATATTTAAAGCTGTACCATATCAGTAAAGTGTAAAAATGGAACTCATTAATAATCTTATAGTCAAGAGAGTACGTTATAAATTAAAATACTAGATAAAAATCCACATATGCTTACAAAAATCAATCTACCTTCAAGGTAGATTGTAAAGATGTGACAGTGAATTGCAGATGTAAATGATATTCGACTGATTTTAATAAGCTTTAATTAATTAATACTACTTTTGAATTGATTTTATAGTAGAGGTCCCAGAAAATAGACGTATTGCCAATATCAGGACGAACTTTAGACGAGGTTTTCATAGCATGGTGTTTCGACGATATATTTATAAATGTTTACGTGTTTACTTGAGCTTGTAGTAGCAGATTTGTAGATGATGCAGATTTAACTCTTTTGATTATCATTGTCTTTATTTACGTTAAGGGGTGTAAACAGTGTTAGTGTTCAAACATTATGCACGTGTATGTCATTAACTTTAGAACTATTTATAAAGTCAACTAGATTTGTTCGAAAAGAATGAAATTTTTAACATGCACCTCATGAGAGAGCAATCTCTTCACTGACAATAGCTTGAGCATTACATACAGATCCACCACTAGTAACACAAAATGAATCACTTTACACTCTTAAACTACAATGTCTTACTTTATAAGAATATCTGATCAACTCACTAAGGACAGACATTTTCGGATTACATTTTTAGATTCTATTTGTTTTTGTATGAAAAATTAATTAACTCGAAATTTCTGTCGGATGAAGCCTTCTTTTCTCACTTAACCCTAAATTTGGATTTCATTTTACGCCTAGATCATACAACTATGATTGCAAAACTAATTCAGGCTTATTTTTTTGTACGTATTTTAAATTTGAATATCCGGTCGTAAGTAAGATAATTATGTTTAGTAATCTAAAATAATTTAATTACTTTTTACAAGCAAATAAATTACTCATAATTGTTTTGATTTAGTGGTTTGTGAAACTTTGTTGGAAATCATCTAACCTGTGGTTTTGATAAGTTTGTGGTATCCACGACGATGGAATAGTGAAACGTTTGATTGACAGCTTTATTGAGCTCAACGTTTAGACAATACTTTGTATAAATCTAACTTCTTAAATAAAATACTCCCGTACAACTCAGAAGTTAACATCAACCAACGCTTGGGTACTCTATGAGGTTCCACTCATAATATAAAAGGCAATAGATTAGTTATTTTATCTCAGTAAGCCAAAACCAAGCAAACATAAACCGGAAAGCGTTGGTTAGGTAAAATCTTCTGTTCGACTATACTGTCACACCAAGATAAGAATGTATAAGTAAAATATTATGTCCGGCGTTACCATTGGCCACTACAGGCTTAATTATTTGTCGTTAGCATAGAAAAGGAAAATTAATTCTGACTATACTTGTTTTCTATATTTGTATCAAAATGATTCGACTTATTTATGATATGTTTTGGTATTCTCACTTTGTTTAATATAGAGTATGCACTGTCCTGACCCATGCATATTTGAGAATGGACTGATTTTCAGAAAATTCAAACTTTCATGATTTTTTTCGTTTTACTTTAACAACGTAGTCAAAAACTAACGATTTGTGGTCATCAAACTCAAACACTTTTTTTAAGTGTAGTGGCATTTATCTGTTCATAATTCTACATACAGGTGAAATCTAGACACTGTATTAGAATTTTCATTGGAAAATGTACGTTTTCTTCATGAACCTGCTTCAGGTTAATTGATAAGACTTAGAAACCCAATTCAAAACTTGGTTTTAAAATACTGCTAAAGTGAGCATTCAAAATAACTTCATCGTCAAACTTTATTTAAGAAATCCGTTGAACGCTGAAAATTTTAATCAGCTCAACAGCCATTTTATCAAGAATAGAGTAAACTTCAAACATGTCATCCCACTCCCTAAAACACAGACTGAGGTAGTCATGTTTCTACATTTCACTTAATTTATGATGTCTTATTTTTTATTTTATATCATATAACTGTTGAATTTTGAATAAATATATAACTGAGGTTTAAAAATTAACTGTTCTTACGCTTTAACAACTGCATGGTTTATTGGTAAACTGTTTTTTACAAGTCTGGTAGCACCAACATCAGCAGTTTTGTCAATACATTCCCTTCTAAAATATCATTCTTCTACATGTTATAATTAGGCCAATAGTTCCAATTTGTAGTGGCATTCACACATAGGGGATTGCATCAAAATATAAATGGCTATATTCACTAGTATTTAAAGACCATGCAGTACCTTTACAATTTAATAGTATCATGACCAAGTTCGTTTATATTAGGCTACATCTGTTATGTTACAAACGGGACATTTAACTAAGTTTTATAATACATCCTTACTGAATAAGTACTTAAATTTGATGTCTGTACTAGTACAATGAAAAACAAGAATGTATTGCACAGATATTTCTTCCTGACATGGAACTCCTCAGTAGTAGTCACCCACGACCTAACAAGGAAATCAAACCCAAGACCCTTAGGTTTACTGACGAACTTTTAACCATCGCTAGGCCACTCTCTATAGGTAGTATTTCCACCTTAATTGTTTCTGTATGTAAACTGACGATCATCTAGCATAATTGCTGGAAACCATTACTAATCTCCGCAAAAATGACCATCTAGCTCAAAGAAGTACTCATTATTAAGAAATAAAGTTATTTAACTATGAGTATCAAAGTTCGCTTCTTTGTGTCTCTGGAAATCAGTACTTCACTGAGCACAAATAAATCATACGGAATTTAAGTGGACAATGCTTTGTTGCAAGCAATCCGTATCTTCGATGGAGTGTGTATTCAAGAAGTGATATCAGATTATTCTTAAAAGCGGTTTCCTTCATAAAGCTGTTCCGAAATACTATATTTTAAGTTTATTTGTTAACGTTACAGTAACAGCTGAGGCGAAAATGAAATTAGGCATCATTCACATCACTTAGAGCTTCGAATGAACAGATAGCTTGTAATTTTAGTAGTTACACTGCTTTAGTATGAGGTTTTTTTTAATAATCTCTGTTGTAACTGTGAATAAATTTCTAAATAATTATATTTTGAGAATGTCAGGTTTTAATTACGAACATAATTATTACCGGATGAAAGCAATCTAACAAATGTTTATTCCCTTCCCTCACATATCTTAACCAGTATGATTGTAATAAGCCTTTAAATTTAGTATAAAAAGGTTGATGTTATAGAAACACTCCTATGTACAAGAATAATTGTGTATTATGAAGGTACGTTTACTTTTTCATTGAGTACATTTTCAGTTTATATGTGCTGTAAACTATTTTTCCTGTAGTCACAAATGGAGACTCTAATGAATACTATACACTTTACTGTTACAGCTCTATTTCGTTCTGGTTTTGTTGGTGGTATACTGTGGATTCTATGGTGAAGCAAGACCTGGCAGAGTAAAGTGTAGCGCACAATGTTGGGAAGCAGGAATAAAGTGCAAGAGTAGTTGTAGTAACAACGTATGCAGAGGAAATTGCCAAGATGGGGTTAGTGAGTGTATACGTGACGTATGCAGAGTAAGTGAGCACGTGGATACCTATGAAGAACACCAATTGCATGATTAAACACTCCGAGGTCTCACGGTGATAAAACGCTGAATTCATGGATAAAGAGCAACGATTATCTCAATAAAACTCATTCTTACAATATACATTTGACTTCTGACTGATTTTCATTGGCGTATGCTTTCATCATATGCTATAGTTAAAGTAGGCAGGTAACAACTTCATATTTGATCATATCGTTATATTGATATACTAAATCAATTCAACACTACAGAAAACACTGACACATATCGTTCGATCTACATTATTATTGCAGTGTTGACTGCATTATTATATCCTAGTAAATAATATATTATGATATTCAAGTGTAAAAGTAATTTTCAGCATATTTTGTCAGATTTATGCAGAAAATCATACTCCAAGATAAAAACTGTGTAAATAAAATATGATTTATGAGAATAATGTAAATTATATGGTAAGAAATTTATTAATTAGAAAAATGATAGATGACATTTAGAGTCTTAAGACATTTGTACACTTAAAAGCTACTTAAATCTACTGCAGAAAAATATTGTTCAATTACACATGGAGTGTATAACAATCATATTTCTTGATAAGAATCTATGCCAAATGGATTTGGTTACTAAGTGAAATTAGCTCAAATAGCACTAAAAATCATTTGCCAGAGATCATCATGGAGACGATCTAATAAACGATACTCAGGCTTTAAGCACACTATGTTAACCTCAGATCACTAAGTCAGAAACTAGTAATTCACATTTACAGCTTCAGTCAACTCGCTGTATTTCATACAATTCACCTAACACCACCAGTAGCTAACTAGTACACTTCCGACATGTTTAAACACCAATGTTTATAACTTCATATAAGAATTCTAAGAATCTAAACTAATGTCAGACAATAATGAGCATACAATTACAGTTTGGTTGATATTCTTATGGAAATTCGAGTTCTTAACAAAGTGGTTGAAATCACAACATAACCATTGATAGTTTATATGTGGAATTTCTTATTAGTGTATATTTACGATTGTATGAGCGGAGGTGATAGGTTCAAATGGAGCATCTTTTGTAAAAACTTTCAGACATTCTTTAAGTACAAATACAGGGACTTCTGCACTGACTTTTGTATTATTTTAAAAGTAAATGCAAATGTTAATAGTATTAAAAGTGACAATATTTTAAATTCGATTACGAAACGTATGTAGACGTGACAGACATGCTTATGTTGATATAAATGGATAGATAATTCAGAACCTTTTTTCTAAGGGATATATTTGATTTCATGAAAAAATACCACTCATATCAAATGTAAGTCCAGTTATTCATGAATGGTAAGCAAGGCTAATAAAGTAGCAATGATATCGCTATTACAAACATACTAATTTGGTACGGAAGATTGTGAAGGAAAATGAACTTTCTCAAGTACATTAAGTCATGTTGTGATCTCTTGATTTAATTTTGGTTTATCACTAACTATGGGATGTTCAATCAGTCTTTAGCTAATGTATGTCCAATGCAAAAGGACATCAGAGTATAAATTTCCCTTGTAATGACTAATCTAGTTAATGATCACTATTCGATTAGTAATCCTATAAACTGTTACTTTAAGTAACTCATAAACAATCAAATGAAATGTCATACGACAATAAGCAAACAGCTTTATCAGGAAATTACAGTGTTGATGTATTTTCAAAATATACAATACAAATTAGTGATGCTTTAGAATCTGTCTGTAAATAAGCTACCTACGTTCTTGATTACTTGTATTGCAGATTCGACCAGACGAAAAAATACAAAAGCTGTTTGATTAAAGTTGATGGCAACACATTTAAATATAATGGCCTTTTTAAGTTACTTTGACTTGATGTCTATTAGGAACAAGAAATATTTGATCGACTAACAATTCGTTTCAATAACTACGTCATTGGGCTCTTGCATCCTTAAACATATGAATATCGTATTACACAATGTTAAATGAATTAGATAAGTAAGCAATAGTGTATCTTAACACACCGTGTTTTAAATTCGATTACTGCGTATAAACTTTCAAAATCTCTCTATTGTTTACTTGAAATGTACTTAGGATGTGGGGGGGAGGGGTTGGATAGGAAAAAATTATTGTGTTGAGTTACATTAAATACTACAATATAAACAAACCATGTGAATATAAATAATGCGTAGTTGACAAAATGTTGAGTTAGTTCTGATTGTAAAGATAATAAAATAGTGAAGTTGTGTTAATGTAATCTGTAATACATGAATTGTTGTTAGCGTAATCATGAAAGTAATCACTAGATATCACTGTGACATCTATAAGATATTGTCAATGCAATCATAATTATAAGCAATTGGTATAAATTTAGACAAATGTGCAACTTAGAATAGGACAAGCTAGAGATCGGCAGTAAAGTTGGATACAAATATGAAAACAAAGAAATGAGACCACTAAAAGAAAAATAATGAAAGAAGTTGGGCTACACTGACAGGAACCTATGCCGCGGTTTATGTGGTTCCCTTGAACAACACCAAACTCTGGCTAAGCCACTCAGCGATGAATCAGTACTCTTTATATATTACTTCCAACTATATCTACGAATTCACATGTACATGTGGTGACAAGTATATAGCAAGGACAGAACGGAGGGCCTCTACCAGGTTTTTCGAGCACGTTCCTATAAATCCAAATCTAATAGGCAGCAGCGTCTTAATAAGTTCATACACCAGGCATCGTTTTGACAGTGGACGTAATATGAATGTTACCAAGCACTAGAAATTTTCAACAGACAAGCAACATCTACGTTACGTCTGCAGAGGCAGCCGCTATTAAACGTTTTCAACCTTACTTTAATGTACAGAAAGATGGTGTGAAAAGCCGTTCAGAACGATCTTAAATATAGTAATTTTTTAGACAATCACCAAGGTGCTCACAAATCGAAATGACTCATTTAAAATTCGTCCCATAATGATTCAGTCATCTACTTTTATTTTCTGACAATTATATAATAGTTCAATTTAGATGGCTATTTTTGTAGAGATTTGTTATTTAGTTGATTGAATATGTCACAGATTGATGTTGACAGGGTACCATTCAAAACCAAGGAGCACTGGACAGCTGCTTCGTCTTGGTATGGAACTCCTCATCAGTCCACACCCCAGATTCTGCACTAGGGGCTTCAGGTTGACGGCGAACACCTAACTCTCTGCACCACTTGGTCAGCATCCAATGGTAGAATTCCCACTTCCATCAATCTGTGGTATATAGCGTGACAACCATCCAATGTCATTGGTGATAACTGTTTTAATCCCGACAAGTCTGAACTCCACCAGTTACGACTTCTCACTAGAGCTCCAGTAACATCCTGGAGTTAGTCACTAGTGAACCGATTGTTATAGTTCAGTTGGGGTAATTATTTTGTGGAAATTAGTTATTTAGGTGATTGAACATATCGCAGATGATCGTCGCGCTATATATCACAAATTGATGGAAATGGGAATCTTACCATTGGATGTCGACCCAGTGGTGTATAGGGTTAGGTGTATGCCAAACTAAATCCCCTGATGCGGAATCTGAGGTACGCACTACTGAAGAGTTCCATACTAGAACGAAACAGATGTACAGATGTACTCCGTGGTTTTCAATCGTACCCTGCCAACATCAATTTGTGACATATTCAATCGATTAAATTATACATTACTTTTCTTCTTTGACGTTTCAATGATTACGTAACCCTACTCTCGCCCAGTTATTAACTGTTTCCACATGCATCACTAATTAATTTGTGACATGTAAATACACGTCAAATTAAACCACAATTATAAGCACATCTTGTGTCTAAACATCCCTAAGCTGGGTGTATAATTCAGGTTTTCAGGAGTTCATCTTGATAGCTTCAGCTTTGTATAGGCGCCGTATTCTTGCTCTTTATGTACATGTCTGTTGCAAGATTTCAGCCTATATTCACATTGTGAAAATTTATCAAATGGTATTTCAAATACTTCGCAAAACTATGTCACTATTTTGTTCAAAACAACTGTCTACCATTCCCTGATGTTAAGAGGTATCAAACAAACATTAATGCATACTGAATACAAAAAACAAAATTAAACATTTCTATCCGATAATACCTTGCATAGCATTTTTAGTCATTGTTGACACTTATTTTAATGAGTTTCTAGGCTTTCATTTAAGTTCCTTTATTCATTTTATATAAGAATGTGTTAAAAATATCACAAGTCATATTCACTGAATTAACTATATTTGCTAAGTTAGTAAATTATGGATTACAAACTGGGGTTCTTTCAATGTCCATATGGTTATTTTGGCGTGTTTTTGTTTGTGTTGGTTTCAAGTTTGATTTTATTTCACAAGTTGGTTCAATAGCCATTCACTTGCTTACATTTAATTTGAAGAGAGCCATTAGTTGGTAAATTGACGGCAATATTTGAAACGTGTATAAACATGGTTAATAATGTATAATAACAGGTTTATAGATCGATATTAATCGATTATTTTATGAGTTTATCGATTGATAACTACTCGTTATCCCATTTCCAATCAGATCCATAATCTTTTGGCTAATCATACAAAGCTTAATTGTCACTAGCCTTCTATCTTTTTAACTGGTGCTATCATGAAGTTCGTGCCAGATTGCCTGATTTTGTTACTACCATTGAGAAATTGATTGCACTTAGAAGTTACAAACTTCTTTTAAGTGTCAACAAATACTATCGTTTCTGAAAAATTGTTAACACAAGAAGAAACATTACAGTACACTAACATGTATTCAGTCTTAATCTATACTTCTTTGGGATTAGTTGCATGTCTTAATTTCATTAACATAAAATAATCCTCACATTCAGATGCTTCATTCCTTAGGAAAAGTGAGGATGAGTATTGCCAAAGGGTCTCATACCAAGACGAAACACTTGTTCAGTACTTCTGGATTTTTAATGGTACCCAAATGACATCAATTGGTTACGAATACAATTAATTATGGATATATTATTTGTTGATCAACAAATTATCATCTTATTTCTCTTCATAAACTTCTTAGTAAAAACAAATTTTAGTGAAATTCAATGTAATCGTTATTTTGTTGCTTCTCCAATACTCTCATGTTATAGATATTATCCACGAAGCCGAGAAAGGAGTTTTTACAATTGTTTTTTTCTTATTTATTAAACCTATATGACGTGGTCAGCTGCATTAACGTAAATACACTTACACGATTACTCATCGAATGTTGAATAATTAATGACATCATGCCAAACAGTGGTGATTTTACAGCTGTTATCTAGTATATACAACGTTTGACCTTCCTTGACCTACTGTAAAGATGAAGTAGTATGACCCTTCAACAAAATCAACTTAAACCATAATATTTCTTTCATAATACATAGTGTTACAGAAATGAGAAAATGAATAATTAGAAAAGTCAAAAAGTGTCCTACTTCGTATTCGAAATTTCTGTAGACTAATTAACAGGATACAAATACATACATGAGTTATTAGTATAAATTCAAAGCTAATAATTCCAGTGATGTGAAACAAATGTCTTACAAAGATGCTGGGTAATACAGTGAAATATGACCTAGGCAAATAATTATATCCAACTCCATAGTCACACATTATTAGGATTTTTCTACTTCTATAAGTTCTAGATGTTCTTTCTAAACGAACAAGCTCTTAATTGTGGTAAGAACTGCTTCCCTACATAATTAAATGCATTTAATTAACGTGTTTATGTGAGTCCTCTGGTCAATTAGGTAATTTTACGTAGATTTTTCATTATTACTTCATAGGAGTAAGGTTTATAAAGATTTACCATTATAAAATGGCAGTTGGTTTGAGACATTCAAAAACGTCGTTCATACGCAAATGGATTACAGTTGGTTTCAAATAATATAAGTCCCGATCGAAGATTGTTTGATGGAGATTATTTAGATCTTCGGAGTGTGTAGCAGTCTTCTATCGTCATAGAGGTAATTTGGGATCCGCTGGACAGTCAACAGGAAGTCCTCGATCGCCGGACGTCAAAAGATAAAGCAACTTGTAAGCAGAGTGAATCGCTTTAAGTAGCAAATTGACACACCTTTACACCACATAGTTGGCACAACAATCAACAGTATTCAATATCAATCACAGTACAAGTGATTGTGATCTAGATTTTTGTTGGTCACACACGAAACTATGAAATAATACTTAATTATCAGGCTTAATTCTTGTTTTTCTTATCATTTAGTCCTTTTCGTACATACTTATCAAATAAGTACCGGAGTACAAAGTTTCGTTGTTCCCGAAATCTTTTTTATATTGGCTTACTTATACGTTCTGAAATCCTTAGGAAGCCCAGAGGTATGTTGACCTTTGCAGACCTCTATTATATTTTCTTACCTATTTGAAATCACAGTTGTAGGATATTTGTTTTCCATAGGTCTCCAGCTAAAGTCAGTGTGTAACAAGAGTCATATTGTGATACATAATACAATTTTTATTAACTGACATGTGAAGATTATGCTTTTGACATTATATGTCACTTCGTCTTTTGTTTTAGATGTGATTATCAGTTACCGACAATAATATTCTGTCAATTAACAAAGATTACAAATTATAATAGAACTTCAAGCTTTTCAATGAGTTAATTACTAATTTTGTGTGATAAATGTTACTTCCAGCTGAAAATCAATGAAGTGGATTACCCGAATTGTCAACTGGTCTAGTCAAAGAACTTAACTTTATGAAAATGTCCTAAATGTTGCACACATAGTACATACATTTTTGATTTTGATCCTGAAAGAGTAAGAGAAGTGTAAGTTCACATCGCGAGAGGAAACTCCTAGTCACTTATTAATTACCTAGAAGTTGATTGTTATCAGCCTTAGTATTTTTTTCAACATTTCTGCAAAATTTTACAATGAACGGATATATATATATATATATATATATATATATATATATATATATATATATATATATATATATATATATATATATATATACGTCTAATTTGTATTACATTAGTATTATTGGAAAATTCACTAAAATATACTGGTCGTCATTAGCACATCAAACAAGTTAAAATCAGTCTAACAAAATTTGGTATGATTAACGTCAGTAATGTCTCCTCAATTATAGGAGAATATGTAGTGGGAGATGTTGGTAATATAAGTTGTTATCTAACAAAACTACCATTTAATGAGATTTTTAAATTAATTATTAGTTGCTAAATCTTTAAAGCATCATCTTATTATGAGAGACCTTGGGCTGTTTCAGTGTTTGAATCAGAATTAAGAATTTGTTTTCCTAAGCTAATTAACTTCTACTTCAAGCAAAAAAAAGAAATTATAAAAAATACTATTTAGGTTGAGTTCCAAGCACAACCGTACGAGAAATGTTCACTCCGAGAGATCGTATCACATTTACGCGTCAAAATAATGAACAGTTATCAGACCTTTAGACACCCTAGTAAACCTGATGGTACTATTTGTCTGTGGTTGTGAAGTGCTAATAACTCGTTACAAATTTTAATTTAATCCACTGACTATAAAACAAAACCCTAGTGTAAATTACAGTTAAGCTTGAAACCTATCGCCTAGGAACGATACTAACTACTATCCCATAATAACGAAGCTGATTACATTTAACAAATATGTGGCCTGAATAGAAAACACCTTCATGGTGTCACAAGAGGATACTACCTTTTTCAATATAATGGTTGATGTAATAGAACTCCATTTACACGTGTGGAAATCATGCTACTTAATGGCCTTTTTAACAAAATCATTGGAATGTGTTTGAGAAAATATCATAGGTCTGAGTGGTATATGTTCCACTTACAGCTGGAATCGAACCTTCATATCTGCTTACTGTTTTAATTTATCTTGTTTGAGATTGAGCAACTCTTGTAGGGTCATATCATAGCCTAAGAAGTCAGGGTGATGGTAAGAGAAATAGGTTGGGTTCTTTGAAAGGACCACTACAAAACGCAGTGAAATGGAACTTTGAGAAGCTCATTTCACCCCCTCGCCTTACACGGTATTCGGAAGGGACTAAAGAGGAGCATATGTTATACTAAAATGTTTGTGCTAAGTGACAGTCATAGGCACTGAAGTATGATAGTTTGTTCGGTCTTGGGTTAGTTAGTGGCTTTAGTAACATACTTTAAGTAGGTAGTGCACGCTTTCACTGGCAGTTCGTGACGTGATTCTTGTGATACAGCCATTTACTGGATACGTTTCATTTATTAAGTGGTCCTGTAATTCGTAAGCTTTATAGTATTTCATAACAGTTAATATTATCTGTCAAACTAAAGACTAAAGATATTTACAATTATTGTCAGGGTTTCTAATATGTGATACTTGTAATTATTGAGAGCAATATATATTCCAGAAGATGAGCATCCAGTTAACAGCCACAACATTCATATTATAAACTTAACGTAGTAAAATAAAAAAGTAAATATCCAAGGTCCAAATAAATAGGGACTTGTTATGCAATTTTCAATCTAAGCTCATAAATAAAATAAGCTACCAGTAAAATAAAAATTAGATGATATAATGTAATTTCTTGCCTGTTTGATTCTTGAGAAAAGTAAAGTAATCTTATTTGAAAATATCACCCTATGTAAAATGTAGGAAAAACTATAATATTTGAAAATGGCGGAAATCTAGAGAGGGCAAACTAATTTTGGTGATGGTTTGTTGGTATGTTTTCAGAATATTAGCTTTTTTTCTAGTACCACTAATACACCTGAAAATGCATAAATGAGCAGTTTTAACAAGTGAAGCCTTAAAATGAAGAGACTTTCAGGAGTTCTATTATTAAATGATTTACCAAATTTACAAGTTACAGTTGTTTACTTTAATAGTAAAATCGAAGTAATCTTCTCATTTCAAGTTTCAAAACCATCGGTGCATTGACCGATGCTTCCGCGTAAACCGCTGAAGGTTAAAGTCACCATTAGCTGTAATCACTTAAAGACAAATGAACGGTTAAAATTTTCATTTTAAAAGTTTACGAAATTTGCTACGTAGATTTATCTGCATGCTTATGGTATAATACACTATGACCTTGATAACTGCCAACCAGAATACGGACACGTCAGCCGCACGACTACCAGCCCCCTAAGTCGGAATAGAGAAAACAACAGCTACGAACCAACCAGACACAATCAATCCAGTCTAATTGCCGGTCATGTTGTATTTTAATCATGCCTTTATATATACATAAATTCAGACAGCACAGCAAACCAATTAAGGATTTTACATTAACACAAAACAGAAGAGATTGTGGCAGTGAATAGGGGTAACTTGTACACAACTAATTAACTGTAGTCCATAATAAAAAACAATATAATAACAGCAAATATACTAAACGGGAGGACAGAGTAAGAGGAACATAACAATAATAAAAATGTAATGTTTACATTACACACGACCAGAATAAATGAATTAGTCATCTAAAATACAGTCCTAGAAGTTCTTTCATTCTTCTTTAGTGGTCCGACATAACAAGAACTATTAACTGGAGAATGATATATCGGTCATTCTATTTCTTGTCAATAATACTACCTGTAATAGATCTATCTGTTCGTCAACAAGAATTCACATTTTGGCAAAAAAAATTAGTCCCAGTTGTCACTTAGAATTATTCAGATGGTGAATTTTGTTTCAAAACGAATAAAATTCGCCTTTTAGAAGTGTAAATAACACTGTGAAATGAGATATTTTCCATTACTGAATTTAAACGACGATAGCTTTGAAAATCCGACAGGTTATTAAGTAATCTGAAATACTTAAGTTGGATTGTGACTGGCAAGCGGAATCTAGGACGCGCGTTTCGTCCTTTTTAGGACTCATTTTCTGGATGTACCTGCATCCGAATTTTGATGCTGACACCGGGATTCAAACTCAGTCCGTTTCGTGTCAAACGCCACCTCGTTTATCACTAGACTACGGAGTCTAAGCTGTCACACATGTGCAACGAGTGTATATGTAGTTAGGATGAATTTGTTTCATTTCGTTGATCAGTTATGGACTAAAACCGGTCAGCCTCTGTTGCTATATGTGCATACTGAGTGGATTGCCTTAATATAACTATTAGCCCCAAGTAATGTTTAGGTTGGATTAACAGCTATATCGTGGGGATCCGCTCATGATGCATATCTAGCAACAGAGGGTGACCAGTTTCAGTTCACGACTAATCAACGCAAAGATACAAATTTATTTTAAGTAATAATCTGAAATACAATTAGAATTCACTTAAAGTAGAATTCATACAATCCTCACTTAATATATTTGAAAAGCTTATCACACTGATGAATATCCAGAGCCTTCATTAATTCATTGGTGATAATTAAAATATATTCATTAAAATTACTTGTTGGTAAAAATTAAAAAACTGTACCATATGCTATTTATTTCAAACAATTAGAATAATTGACCTTTCCAGTAATTTTAAGAAAATTTATGATGACCTGTGACTCAGTATGACCCTGAAAAATTAAATAAATACTTCACCGAAACGAAACCTTTTTTATTCTAAGCAAATTTTGTTTGGATTTCTAGCATTTAATTTTTCTGTTTTTAAGATTAGAAAACGGAACAATTCTATTTGGTCTTTATCATATTAGCTTTCTATCAAACCAGCTCTACTTAGATGATGCAATTGGGTAAGTTGAGAGCCATCTGCTTTAAATTTCTCACTTTATTAATATCCAAATTTAATCAATAAATAGTGTCTTTCTAAAGTTGAATCAATTCATGGTGCTCTGAATGTAGACATTCAGTCGGTAACAGATTTATTAAAAGATTTAGCAAAATAGAACGCATTCTCACCCGTATAATAGAGAAGACGCTTTCTAACCGTTGAGGCCCGTAGTGTCAACATTGAAGCCACAGCTTCAGACATAATTTGCATCAATAAAAAGGGTCTGTTGTTTTTCCCTTTAAATCATTATTTAGTAGCACTATACTATCTGAGCACTAGGTTACACTGCCGTCATTATTATTATCGACAGATAAACAAGAAATACTTAGTAAATATATTACGTTTGTCTTACCATAAAAATGAGTTAGGTAATTATGTAGAATGTTCTCTCGTACTTTGATTATTTATAGGTTAGCTAAATTACGTCAAAACAATATAATATTTAGGATGCATAAAAGACATCAGGTATTGTCCTAATAATTAAATCTTAGAATATTAATAGGAAACTTCTTGTTATTAGTCTTATGTTTTAGGAACATTAGTCTGAGAAAGTCATTTGTTTACTTTTCATTCCGAGATTCAAAATCTAATTACAAAAACGAATTTACCACTCAGTCACAAACATCCATCCCAAGACTACCTGAGTTGAGCTCCCAAGACGTTGAAAAATACTTTACGAATTTATGGTGTGAACAAATATCTACCAGTGAAACTGATGACAAAAGAGATTATGATACCACGAATACGGCGGAAATGAACTGTCGGACGATTTCATCAGACGAACAGTTGTATAACACTGAAAATATGCTAACTAATCAATTATCCATACTTCCTAAAAGTATCAACAACCATAAAATGAGAGTGGTTGAAAATAGACGAAGAAGACGCTGGAAAACAATGGCGCGTTCTATGATTCCTAAAACACAATAATGTTGATACTTCCAATATTTTTTTCAGAAATCACAAAATCTCGATTGTTGTACATATTCATTTTGTAAAAATTCATCACTGTTTATGTTTACAACTCACGATTTTGATGCATTAATTACAAACAAATATTTGATAAATTTCAAATGAGTATTTCATTTCATACAACTTTCAATTGAAACTTTATCTTCTACATTTCTGATGTTAATTTCGGTTACTAGATTAGATAATTTATCTGGATCATGGATCTAGAAAATAAAGTTTTCAGTAACCAAATAATCAGTATCTGGTTTAGCTAATGTTTGAACGACTTTCAAGGAATTATCTCGAGAATGTTTAGGAATTATCATGAGTATCCATGTATGTTTATTGTAACAAAGATAAATACCATGTGGAAAATAGAATCCCCACTTGGTATCACTGTGATTCTCTATTATCCATTTGAACTAAAAAAATTAAAAACGTTTGAAATTCCACTGAAGAGTAACTTCTAATAGCCTATGTTATTTCTGTGAATAATTGAATTGCAATCCTTAACTGGCTATCATTCAATCATCATTCGTTAATCAAGCACTATTCGTTGATATGATTTAATGGTAAGTAAAATAAAATAGTATTAAGTCACACGTGAACTATCAGAAGCACTATTAACTCGAAGAGGTCATCATCTTTAAATCGGTAGCGTTGTTTGACTCCTGTACGAACTTCGTAGTTGGACGCAAAGTGATAACATGAAGATTTGCTGAATAAAACGTAACAGTTTATTAAACACTTTTTTCACCCGTTAACAACAGTTTTCAAAAAACCTAATAAAACGATTTCCTTCAGTAGCAAGAGCGAAGGTTGGGAAAGTAAAAATGAAACTTATAAATATAGGGAGTGATATAACAGATTATTGCTACCTTATGTGTCGTTGAAGAGGTGATTACTGTAATGTTAAGACAGACAGACAGACAGACAGTTGCAACGTAGAACTTGGTACATGCGTACGTCAGTTCAAGTTGCCATGCCTCAATTAGCAGATAGAGATTAAATTGTCGAATCAAATCCCAGAGTGGGGAAGGTAGTAGCAGAGTTAGTATTCATGGAAGGGAATAGAGACCGAGAACATTTAAGAAAATATGATCCAGTAAAGAGAAAATTATGATAAGTTCAGAAATTTAGGATTTGGAGGAAGACAAGGAATGGATGCACCTGCGCCATTGCCAACGATTTTTAGCCATATCACCCAAAGTCTCTAACCATTTATTACGAGCGTCACGCGGACCCCAACCAGGTAGTCTGCACCTATTAACATGGCTCAGCCCAATTGTCAATGACTTCATGGACTGGTGCCATGTTTTGGTTTGGCCGCCCCTAGCTTTCTTCCAGCCTACTCCTACACCAGACAGCATTGCTCGTCGAGGTAGACGGTGGTCAGGCATACGTAACACATGTCCTAACCACCTTAGCTGATGAAGATTTACTACTTCATCAATAGACTTACCGTATCTACCTAGTACTCTATTCCTAACCCACGTATTGCTTACTCGGTGGTCCCAGAAAACACGAGCAATACTTCGAAGACATCTATGATCGAATACCAGGAGCCTACGAATATCCTCTATCCTTAATGGCCATGTTTCTCAACCATAAAGTAAGACAGACCGAACTACTGCGCAGTAAACGCGTCCTTTGGTCAGTAGTCGGATGTCTCGCCTATGCCACAGATGACGCAAATTCCAAAAAGCTAATCGAGCCTTATGTATACGCGCAGAGACTTCAGCAGACACCAGACTGTCAGGGCTGATGAGGCTGCCAAGATAAGTGAAGCGGTCAACACATTCAACTGCCTCACTCCCTATCACTAACTTCGGTGTCGAATCAATCCAATCCTGAAGTAACATTTTGCATTTGGGTGGAGAGAATCGCATCCCAAACATCCTTACATTCATGTTTAAGGTAGTCAAAAGATTCTGCATTTTATCAGCATCTTCGCCTAAGAGAACTATATCATCTGCATATTCTAAGTCAGCAAGTTTATCTCCTGGAATGAGGTCAACCCCGCCGAAGTCAGACGATGAATATGTCAACTCTAAAAGTATATCAATGATAAAATTAAATAAAAATGGGGAAAGCGGACAACCTTGACGAACACCACTTGAGGTAATCAGTTCTGATGACAATCTGCCATAAGCTCTCACTCGACATGTGGTGTTCGAGTAGAGAGCTTGTATAAGGTTAATGTACTTCTCTGGTACGCTTTTCATTGACAGACATCGCCACATAACCTCACGATCAATAGAGTCAAATGCCGCTTTAAGGTCAAGGAATACAACTATTGTTGGGCGTCTAAAAGTGTGTCTATGTTCTAGAACCTGCCGAAGTGTGAATAGGTGGTCTATGCAGCCACGTCCAGGTCTGAAACCACCTTGGTTCTCTCTAGTCTGCTCTTCACGAGCTTTAGTTAGGCGTCGAAGTATGATTGAAGCTAATATTTTGGACACTATATTAGTTAAGCTGATTCCTTGGTAATTGTCACAGGAGGACTTCTGTCCTTTCTTATAGATTGGAACAATTAGTGTTTGAGACCAGTCAGGTGGAATTACGCCCAATTCCCAGATTCTAGACAGGATCCCGGTTAATCTCGCTGCTAAAACTGGACCACCATCCCTAAATATCTCAGGGGTCAACCCATCGGGTCCTGCTGCTCTACCTCTCTTTAGGTTCCCTATAGCCTTCTCAACCTCACTAAGACTTGGGGGACCAGTATTAACTTGCCATTCAGATTGCTTGGGAATGGTGGGCAACTGGGATGACGCCGAGGGCCAATTGAACTGTTCCCTAAAGTGTTCTGCCCATCGGTCCAACCTTCTGGATTGACAGTGAATAGTGCTCCCATCTTTTTCTGCGATAGTTTCACTTACAGTTGGATTTTTGATGCCCGTTTCCTTGATAAGTCTGAACAGTTGCCTACTGTTACCTATTGCCGCTGCCTTTTCCATCTCTTTAGCTTTCGCTACCCACCACTGCTCACGATCATTTCGTAAGCTTTTAACCAGTTTGCGTTTAAGTTGCCTTCGTTCCTCATCGTATTTAGGACTAGACGGGATGTGTTGCCGAGCATCTATCAGTTCAGTAGATGCAGCTGAAATCCACTGAGTTTTCCTAACTTTTTGGTTTAGTTTACTAGTAGATATCACTGCTGTTTCAACAGCTTTTTGGATATCATTCCAAGCTGACTCGGGGTGGGTATCGTTTATACAGTTCACTAATTGGTTTTTAAGTTGTTCCTGAAATATATTCTTGACTTTTTCATCATTAAGTTGGACTCTTATGGGGATCTTTGCCGTGGGTCTTTTACGTCCAGTGAGACGCAGACTAATACGCGCTCGTATTAAAGCATGGTCTGAGTCTAAACATGTGCTCCAAAATGAGCGGCAGTCTTCTATCGAGCCTCTCCAACGGTGGCTGATAGCAATGTGGTCTATTTGAGACCAACGTTGAGTTGACTGTGGAGGCCGCCATGTCAACTTATGTCTTTCTTTATGTTTAAAGTTAGTGCTTGCGAGAAATAGACGATTATCTGAGCACAGTTGTAATAAACGGTCGCCATTATCTGTTCGTTGGGCCTCGACACCATAGGATCCACCTAGGTGCCTTTCGGTTTCGTCTAATCTACCTACTTGGGCATTAAAGTCACCAGCCATAATCACTACATCAGTACGCTTAGCTTTACGAAGGAGGTCTGAAAGCTTTCTGTAAAATTCATCTTTTACTTCATCTGAGCTACAATCAGTAGGAGCATAGGCGGAGACAACAAAGAGGCAACGGCGTGTGTCCCTATCTTTCCGAGTTCTTACCGTCCCGTTTAGACGGACAGCGCATAACCGACTGTCTATGGGAATCCAATCAAGGAGAGCCTGTTCAGCTTTTGAACTTAGTGCTATACCTACACCAGCAAGGCCTCGAGTGGTAGCGGTGGGGTCTCCGGAAACACGAAGGGTGAACCGAACCGGTTCTTTGTTTACACAAGGTGAGGTCAGGTGAATGATTGTACTTGGATCCTGTATACGCGTTTCAGAGACACAGCAGACATCGATGGAACGAGAATTAAGGGTCATGGCTAGGGAGGCCTGTTGTCCTATTTGGCCTAAGGTTCGAACGTTAAAAGCTCCAATATGTAGTTTAGTGCGAGGTTTCAGGAGACCAGCAATAACGTTTTGTGAACTCAAACCATCAGCATTAGAGGCGTCAGGTGATAAGGTTAGGCTCGTCGGGTTAATCGTGGGAATAAGGGAGTTATTGAGGGTTGAGGGTGGGATTTGACCTCGAGCAAAATGATCTCGTGTGCTGTTAGAGGTATGAGGGCGGTTATCACTTCCCGGTTGCCCACACCGTGGAAGGGTCATTCTTGAGGAACCTGAAAGAGAAAGAGGACTAGAGGAGGTCGTGATGACCTGAGAGTGTGACCGCAGTGTCCAGGGGACAGATGTTTGAGGTCGGTCGAGTACATTAATTGTTGCTCCGGTTGTCAGAAGGGGAGGCATCGGCCTCATGGCTTCCGAGGGAACTCGGCTTTCACCATGGAGCGTCATATTGATCCTTCCAATTCCCAGGGCAGAGTTAGAATTATTATATGGGTTTTTACTTGTGAACTGTTTTTTAGCATGATAGTTGTTTTACGGGAAGGGGTTGCTAACCCCATGCCCAACCCTCCTCCTTTATCCGGGCTTGGGACCGGCAGCAACCCTGTGCGGGCTACAGGCGGAGTTGTAATGTTAAGAATAAGCGATGTATCACAATTTACTGGTACTAAATTATGAGTTATGCTGTACGAAAATAAATTAGAAGCATGAAGATGACACATGATAAATGAGTGGAAAAATACTACAGATTATATGTTTAAAATATCATATACCTACATACAATCAATGCCTGTTACTCCAAGTGGAGCATAGACCGCCCACCAGCATTCTCCAGCCAACTCTGTCCTGGGCTTTCCGTTCTAGCTCTTCCCAAGTGCTGTTCATTCTTTTCATGTCTGTTTCCAATTCCCGACGCAATGTGTTCTTGGGTCTTCCTCTGTTTCTGTGGCCTTTAGGATTCCAAGTCAGTGCTTGTCTTGTGACACAGTTTGACGGTTTCCTCAGTGTGTGTCCAATCCATCTCCAGCGTCTTTTCCTAATTTCTTCCTCAACTGGAAGTTGATTAGTTCTTTGCCACAACAGGTTGTTGTTGATGGTATCTGGCCAACAGATCCGAAGAATCCTGCGCAGACAGTTGTTTATAAATACTTGTATCTTCTGTAGGATACTTTTCGTAGTTCTCCAAGTTTCAGCTCCATACAACAGGACTGTCTTCACATTTGTGTTGAAAATTTTGACTTTTATATTGACTGACAGTTGGTTTGAGTTCCAGATGTTTTTCAGTTGTAGAAATGCTGCCCTTGCCTTACCAATCCGCGCCTTCACATCCAAATCAGACCCTCCTCGTTTGTCGATGATGCTGCCCAAATATGTAAAGGTTTCAACGTCTTCCAGAATTTCTCCGTCAAGTGTAATTGGGTTAGTGTTTGCTGTTTTCTATCGGAGGATCTTGCTTTTCCCTTTGTGTATGTTGAGGCCTACTGCTGCTGAGGCTGCTGCTATATTGTTGGTCTTCCTCTGCATTTGATGATGTGTGTGAGAAAGAAGAGCTAGGTCATCTGCAAAGTCGATTTCATTTAGTTGCGTCGATGTTGTCGATTGTATTCCGAAAGTGTCTTGATATGTTGCAGTCTTCATGATCCAATCAACCACCAGCAGGAAGAGAAAGGGCGAGAGTAAGCAGCCTTGTCTGACACCGGTCTTCACTTCGAATGAATCTGTGAGCTGACCTCCATGCACGATCTTACAATGTGGTCCGTCGTAAGAATTCCGTATGATGTTGACTATCTTTTCGGGTACGCCGTAATGTCGTAGAAGGCTCCATAATATTCTCCTATCCACGCTGTCGAATGCTTTTTCATAGTCGATGAAGTTGATGTAAAGTGGTGAATTCCATTCAACTGATTGTTCAACAATGAACCGTAGAGTAGCGATTTGATCGGTACATGATCGATCTTTATGGAATCCAGCCTGTTGATCTCGGAGTTGGGCGTCGACTGGGTCCTTTAATCTATTCAATAACACTCTGTTGAAGACCTTTCCTGGTACTTAAAGTAGGGTAATGCCTCTGCAGTTCTCACAATTGCTGAGATCGCCTTTCTTTGGTATCGGACATTCCACGTACCTATATAAATTGTTGCTCTGGTTGTCAGAAGAGACATCGGCCTCGTGGCTTCCGAAGAAACTCGGCTTTCACCATGAGGCGTCATAACATACCTTCCAACTCCCAGGGCAGAGTAAAAATGGTTATAAAGGTTTTTACTGGTTATCGTTTTTTTAGCACGTTTGCTGTTTTACTGAATGGGGTTGCTAGCCCCATGCCCAACCCTCCTCCTTTATCCGGGCTTGGGACCGGCAGCAACCCTAGGGGCTACAGGCTACATACGTTCCAACAAAATAATTTCTATTTAATGGTTTTCGAAAAGTAAAACATTCTCCACTAATTTCGAAGCGTCAGAAATCGTCTACCTGTTGTCCGTCCCTCCAGCAATTTACTCATAGTATGAGACGGACCATTCCTTAGTTTCTTCTGATCACAGTACAATGAAAAGGCCAGTCTAAGAAATGTATTTATTGGAGCGTGTTAAAACCGGTCAGCAAGTCAACGAAAACAGTAATTAACTTACTTGCAGAACAGTTTGTGACTTATGTAGTATATAGTCTTTTTTCTCGTCGTCTCTCAAATACCTTCATTTTGAGAACGAACTTACTAAATGCTTATTTCTTGAATTCGTATTTATTTTCTTCATTGCAGTTGATAAATTTTGTCATTAGTAAGATAATTTAGATTCACACGTTACTCACACTCTAATAAACTATCTTTCAATACGTTTTAAGTCCTTCGGTAACAGTGTTATATCCAGTGCTGGACTGTAATTGTCTAAGAAACTTCATTAAGCGACTGTTACAACTACTCTGTTTTCAATTTGCTTCTGCACCTTACTTTTATGCAGTACACTACTGTTTGTAAGGTAAAATATACTACTATTTTCCATGGATTGTTGTATGGATTATAAAATGGTTCATTAACGAAGTTAAGTTTGTATAAAGAATATGAACTGAAGAGATAGAGGTGCATCCACTCTATTGGCTTGGCATGCTTCGTATGAAAGTAAACTGAAGTTAGCAAAATCAAGATAATAAAAAGAAAATTATGTACTTCTAAATATGGAACTTACTAGTTCCTTACATTCATATTTTTGATAACGCAATTTACTAATCTATAACTAAATATTATATCACTGACCGAGTGATCACAAAAGTTGTATTAATGAAAGTTATGTACAACGTTTAATAAGTGTAGTGAGAAATAACAAGATAGAAGTAGATTACAGATAAGAAATATGAAAGTTAGTTATTTATTTGACAAGTTTAGGGCGGTTAAAGCTATGGCTGAATAAAGTATCATACATGTTTCATTTAAATGAAGAAGTTCAAGAGTGAACTGATTAATCGTATACAATTTTCCGATCTGTGTTTTCTCTGAAGCAGTTGCTATAAGTCGGCAGATAGGTTCGAATGATACTTTTAGTTAGGATGTACAACTTGAGTTATGAGCTGTTTGACGGTAAAGCTACTAACTCTCTGTTATTCACCTTTTGACAGATATACAGGCCTATGCTCAACGATACAATTTTAAACTGCCTGTATAGTATGGCTAACGTAACCAGCTCTACAGGCTGATATATGTGCATTATAGAAGGACCATAATGGCTGTTTTCTTGTGAAACATTCCACTGGATAAATGCCCTTTTGTGGGTTTCCCAGGTTATCTTCTGCTATATATTATTTTCGACTCAGGCTATACTTGCGATGCTACTTTTACAAAAGCTTTGATATAAAATATCTTATTTCTTTATTGTATTCACATGATTTTACTCTACTAGTTATAACCTACCACATTCATGGTTTCATTAACCGTTCATACATGACCTTTCGACATCTTTAAGTATTTATACTGTAATCACCATCAGGTTAATAATTTTTTCATTAGTAAAACTGATTAATGTAATCATTGCTTTTAAGTGTTCACATTTTACTACCTATTTATTTATGATATTTGTAGCATTCGTTTTAGTAATGAGCCGTGACTAGTGACCTTTTATTCCAACCTTAGATTACTGAATACAGTTGCTATCATTTGCTTATTGTAATGTGATGCTACACATTCTAACAGGTAGAATTTAATGATCGTGTTATCAATTACAACAATTCACAGTACACGTTTGAAATGACTATTATCAACTTTAAAGCGCCCCTCAGTTAACTGTTATGAAGGCTTCTTTCCGAAAATAGTAATGATAATTATTTTATTGGTTATTAGAGTAATCACTATCTTTAATTAACAAGAATTGTAATTTGTGTGGTTCTTTGCTTGGATGCAAAATAAATAACACAAGCCATTTCTTCATGAAAATTACAGTGACGAAAAATATATTGGTGATTAGAATTACAATAATTATGTCAAATTGTTTAATATACTCGTTGTTATTATTATTGAATGAAAAATGCATATTTACCTCTTCCCACGTATATGTTAGTGGTTTGAATTACTGTATAATAAATATGATTGCTTATTATCTACTTCCGTTAATCCTAAATGAACCATATGTTTGTAAATTTAACTACTAATCTAAATTTACAGACAAATACAAATTCCTAGTAATTGCCGTGGTACTTTTTTAATGACACTTCGTTTGATTTTTCGTATAAATTGGACAGTACAAAGGTTTTATTTCATGTACTTAACAGCTTGTAATGAAATGGAAATGAAGGTATGTTAAGCTTGTAGTGAATGGTAATTTATCCTTCATAACCTATCCTATGTTTTGTACGCGTACTTCTGGAGAGTCTAGCGTTGCTTAGTAGTTATTAGTTCGAAAACTAAACGCAAACGTAATTAACTAGCTTCTGGTTGATAAATGAATGACTATTACTATTCAATCGTATTTGTTAGCAAAATAACCTTCAGCTACATCCATCAAAAATGGTTTTGTTAACCAGTAGATGATAACAGTAAAAACTCATATTTGGTCAGATTAAAACCAGTGAACATTCGTACATGAGCAGTAATAAATAAAATTAGTAAATAATCATTTAGTTTGTAGGATGCTGTTCTTGTGATTCAAAGTATTGAATTGATGTAGAAATTAAATTGTCATCAAGTAAATCCAGGTTCATGAACTTTTCTTAAATCAGAAGAAAATGATGTTTTACTTGATCCATTATACAACTTGAACTAAACTGAATTGTCAATTTTTTTCAGTCTTAATTTATCTTAACGCTTATAAAATCCATTCATTTTCAGGTTCAGCTGACTTTTCTTGTAGTTATCTCTCTCAATATGGTGTTTAATAAAGTAATTATAGTTGGTGGTGATTGTAAATTGGATTGTTTAAAACGTAGTCTCGTATGTGACGATAGATGTCGAAGATTGCTTTTTCATGAAGATATGTGTTATTTAGAATGCAAAAGTGCATTATCTAATTGCCTGGAAAAGCCATGTGCGAAATTTGCTGGAGATTATTATCAAGAAATATAGTTAATTATCTGTTATTATTTCCTAGACAGAATATAATTTTACTTTAGTTTGTATATTTATGTTAATTCCTTGGTTAAGGGAACGTTTTATAATATCAAATATAAAATTGAATATTAATTAAAATATAATATACAGTTCTACTAAATAATATCAAAACAAGAGATTTTCTTTAAATAATCTAATGAAGGCATTAAGAGCAACAAATTGGGCGAAGAAATATTTCTTTTCATTTAGCCCCGCGTCATGGACTTAGTGGTATTAGAATCGTTATTGTTGTCCTTACTAGATTACGATTTGACTCTGTCTCCTAGTAATATAATTCTAAACTGTCTATAAATCACTGTATATTAATTATGCATATCAACAATCCACAAGATGAGTGTATATATTAAAAGTTAGTAACGAGAATTATATTTGAAATGAATGTAAACCTGGCAAGCACAAAGTCAAGACAGGTGGGGAGAGTAAGTTATACCAATTTCTGTGTTTAATCATGCTTCAATATCCAAAGAGTAAAATAATAGATGCACAACCAATGAAACTTGTAAGTGTGCTCTGGGGGCGGGGGGGATATTATCGACTGCTACAAGGCTCAAAACGAATACATAGTTATATATTTGTATAAAAATATAAATTAATGGTGGTAGGTTAAAATATTATTATTATTGATACTAATAGTAACTAATTGACAATGGGATGTAAAGTTTGGTTGATAGATGAAACTGATTACATAATGATAGAAGTTAAGAAAAAGAAGATACGTAATTGTGTACTAATTATAAGACCAAATTAATTGTTTATAATGATTGTGTAATGCTAAGGAGTAAAAACATGTGAAATTAGATTTCGAGATAAGATCATTTATCAACCTGATAACATAAGAAATAAAGAAACGGAGAGTAGGTTTGATATGATCAGTTGAGTGCAAAATGTGAATATAAAATAGAATCTGAATGAAGAATAAGAGATGAAAGTAGAAGTATAAAATTTGATTAAAGTCAAGGGAGAGAGAGCGTAAAACCATTTTTGGATTTAAAGGTTTGGTTTATTAGTGTGAATACTCACAGCCTACACTATTTTTAAGAGTCTGCATCTTAAGGCAAAAAACAAGTTGGTTGGGATTCTGTCTATTATTTTGAATGTAGTGCTCACGTCAATTCGATGTCCTACCCTCCAAATCCTCTCCAAATTCAATATTTAAAAATGCAAAGTGAATAGCCAAGTTTATGGAAGAAATATCTCTTAAATTAGACTGCCGAATGTAAATTTGTGATTATTAATGAAGTAGGATTGTTAGCGTCAAAAAGATTAGTTAATAATACCAATTTCTGTTGGTTCATTTGAAATCATGCTGGTGTTCATGATCATCAGAATAAATATACTGCGACTAAATAAATAAACCATATGAATACAAATCAGAACAAATGTTTGAACGAACACCAAGGTAATATATAAAATGACATGAAATAATAACAAAATGGATATCGTTTATCAGATTCTTCCTGTTCAAGTGACGAATAGTAATGACAATGGTAACAATTATATAAAAGTAATAATGACAATGATATTTGAAGCAATGAAGACGTAATGGTTACGATATAGGGAGGCATTCAATACGCATATTAAACAAATTAGGTAATATTATGATGAAGATGGTTATTAACCTACGTGACCTAATGTTGGGCAAAGTAGGTGAACGATGGATATCGGAAGTATCACATTAAGGTATCATGAATGGACCACAAAGATGCACTTCCCTTTTCAGCGTAGATTCTGGGTGATATTTTCAACGTGACACAGCAGTTGGGAAATTAAGAGATAAAAAGAGAAACAGACAGCAGGGCGAGAAGACACAAATAACCAGTTAAGTACATCTGATTCCAGTGAAACCTAAAGTGTATATGTTGCATTAATTGAAGCTCATTTGTTATTAATCTTTTTTTATTCTGGGAAATGTCGACTGATACTAGTGATAACTATGGTAGATTTTAGATCTACTCCATCATATAGGATAAAGTATTGGGAAATAAAGGCATACTGTATCACCTCTAAGAAATGCATAAGCATTACGAGATTCCAAAGCACTATCTGCTGGGAAGGAAAACGTTCTATTGCCTGTAGGTGAATAGTCAAGAAGCTTTTAAAATCTATAAGGAATACGAGACCTAGTTTTGAGAAAACCATGTTGAGAACTAAAGCTAAGTTTTTGGAAAAGTAAATAATCTGGCATTTCGTCACGTACTATTTTTTCTGTTACTCTAGAGATAACTGGGGTGATATTTATGGGAGTGTAGTTATGCAAGTTTGCCCTGTCACCTGATTTAAGTCGAGGGCATATGTATGGGATCTACCACTTAATAGGGTAAGTGGATTTCAAATACTGTCATAAGTTAAAGAAACTGATTCAATATGGCTAGTAGCCGAGTTGATAGTGTCTGTCTCAATGTCATCCAGGGGTTTTCCTCCGTTAGCGAAGAATTCGCCAAACAGGTTGATAATAATATTATGTTCGTTGACAATGAAGTCATCATGTGAAATGCAAAAAATATCATTACTTCGGGAAGGTTTGAGGCATTTATTGAACGGCCGTACCTCGGAGCTATTGTGCATAGTTGATAAATTTTCATTGATCGCCTTCGACCTGTGGATACTATTAAGTGGTCAAAAGTCATAGTGATTTCCACGAATGCTGAAAAATTATTCCGCCTAAAATAGCACTTCTGTAGGCGTCTTGGCTTTTTACGGCAATGAAGTAGTATGTTCAGAACAATTGACTTAATTATATTGCTTAGTTTCACAAGTGCAATTGAATCTAAACACGAGTTATTGATTTGGTGAGAAAATATCCAATGCATGTGTAAGGCTATTAGATAAGAGAAACTTGTCTTGGTCAAAGCAACTTAGAAGGGTGTGTAGAAGATTTCAATCCACATTTTTATAATCTCGGTGCTGTTTGATTTTTTGTAAGACATGATTATTGGAGTAACTAAAACTAAGAGAAAAATCACAGAACCACTTTGTGGTGACTGCTTCTGAGCTCTTTCTTAACCTGAAGTGACAGAGGAAACCATTAAACCAATCGTGTAGCCTCAAATGCGGGAAGTGCTCCAGACAAAATCAATACACAGAATCCACGGCTTTCAACGTAATCAGGTTCACAGTCTCTACCACAACCAACACTGCAGCCAAAGTTTGCTATAGCAACACAAAATGTCAGGAAATCTGACAGATATATTCACTGGTCAAATTAACTGGTAGACTTAGTTATATTTTAACAGTGCTTTTCTCTTAGTACTAACATGTAGATGTACCTGATTTATTAAACACAAAAGTTCTTAAAATGTTTCCAATCCTTGTTGGTATTAATCGGCTCCTCTTAGTGGATTGATTAGCGGTTGTTCAATCTCTGAACACCATGCAGGTAGAGTACCCGACGGGCATGATAGGAAACAAGAGCAAGGAGTAAATAAACACAGAAACATGAAGCAAATACAGCACGAAAATCGATGCTCCGTGTGCCCAACCCCGGTAAGTGATAGAAACCATATCTGCACACGTAACTTCTGCTGAAAATGGGTAACTTGAAGCTGCAAACAATCGGTGTTACATAAATACTACAGCTTCACGATGATTTAGCCAAGTTAGTAGTTGCGGTATCTATGCTTAATATGTAGCATCGATCATCCTATTAAACGACCCGAAAAGTGACCTAAGCCACCAAATCATCATTCCTCCATCGGCGCTGGCAAAGTCGACGGAAGCAAACATAGGAGACTAGAATCAACGACATTGAGTATAGGTTAAGCACTGCTACTGCTACAACCGAGGTCCTGAATACTCACAAACGTGTCAGTATCCAGTAGTACGCGAATAGATATTGGGCAACGATCAGGTAGAACTCAATAGGAGGAATACTGTAAACTCCTAGGGGAGAACACTACGCCAATCGCAATGCACATACTATTCTGAGAAAACGTCTTCACTGAGAACAAATCGCCCTCCACTAAAATTTTTACTCGGTTCTCGTGAAGTCTCTGAGAAAACAGTTATATCATCAGAAAAACTGTTTTCTAATAAGTTCTCAAATACAAAGAATAGGCCTGACAGATCATGGTCAGAACTGTTAACAGCCAAAATTCAAGATCAGAGAACTGCTGACCAAATAGGTTTGGTTGTGCATGGAGTCCCACAGCCATACTGTGAATGGCCAGACGAACACTAGGTGCACAACTTATTACAGTAGGAATGATTATCTAATCACCTTGTCACCTGTGGTGTCACGGCAACCTGCACTCGACAGCTACCCAAAGCAAAACACCCTATGAACGTAACTCCGTTTCTTTTGATGGCAGTAAACCTGTGAAACAAGGAAAATTTACAAGCAGTTCTTCGGACAAGGTATACAGTCACTAATGCTGTTGCGAGAGCAGATTCAGGTCACCGCGCCAACATGATCGCAACATAAAGGCCAGTTAAATAGTAAAGCTCGTGCCACCAAGGGACTTAAATGAGAAGACCCTGTTGAACCTCATTCACCTTGTTCTCCATCACCCAGCCATTACTAATAATAAAACACGAATTGCCATAATCAGATACTAACTGTTTATATTTTTCGACCTACGATCTTGGTCCCGGTGTAGCGCCGTCGTCCTAATCTTAACAAACAGACCATTTTTCATCATCCAATTTTATTTAATGAGAAGTATAATGCTTACGAATGATGATTAGGGAAGGAACTCTGAACTTCACTCTTGGACATTCTCTACCTAGGTGTAGCCTGTAAAGCTTGAGGCTACAACCTTACTAATAAAGAGATTACCAACCAGATATTCCGATGGGAAGGTGACACTTTCACTGAGTCAGCACCTGTAGGTATAGGAGCTGTCACAGTGACTTCAGAAATGCTACTCCACAGTATAAAGTCCTTCGGACAAGGAAATCAATCAGGATGCAACGACATTTGTCAGCAGATGCCAAAATAATTAGCCGAAGTTATGCATGTAACCCATCCAAGCACTTATTACAAAACTTTCGACTCCAAATTGAGTAAAGTAGGTTTGTTTTGATGATATTTCAAGAATGTTGCAGAAAAGACTTAATGCATTACAGACCGGCAGCATTGTTTCCTACACTACTAAAGGCTATGAGAGAACAAAGGAGCGAGCAAGCTTAAGTTCGTAAATCTCATCGCCATGGTTTTAGTAGAGCCAGATCATATACTGTTAACTTTCCTATAGTTTGGAATAGTCGAACAACCTGATAGGAGGAAATTAACCGAGTACTAACCTAGTTTCCAAACTGCCTTTGGGGTTGTACTACACACAATACTCATCAAGAAGCTGACAATATGATGTTCACGGCCCATTGCATTCGTGATCCAGGAACTACCTGAAAATCCGAGCATTTATTGATAAGATTAACAGAAGACGAAGTAACTGGACGGCGTCTACACCACAAGTTACATAAGTTTCATCACTAGAACGACTGCCGTCCCTCATTTTCATAAACGACCTTTAGACAGAGCTGAATTCCTCTATCCTCACGTATCCAGACGATACTAAACTATAGATAGCTATATGAGAATAAGAGGATTCTCAAGATCATTAACGTGACCTAACGATGCTTGAAATGTGAACCGAGGAGGATGGTATCAAGTTCTATTTGGTAAAATGCCTTGTAAGACATATTCATCCAGCAAATAGGTATCAGGAGATGCAAACTCTGTACGGCCGGCTTATCCTTAGCAGACCAATAAAGTGTGACCTAGCCTTAATATTCAAACACTTGGAGTACGGAAACTGATCATATGAACATTACGGTTAAAGCAAACGCTGCCCCAAAATTTACTGAAAAACTAATTGGTGCATTGACTGGAAGACTGTTACTGGCATTGTTTAAAACGTGAGCGCGGCCTCGTATAGGAAGCAAAAATATTGCTGACATACAAAAATCATCATCAGATAATGTGCCTCTTTTTCCTTTGTTACAGATGAGTAGGAGTAAACCTTATCTAGAAATGTAAAATAATCCGAGATCCACAGGACCCCAACAGAAAGATCCTCTTTCAAGTCACAACGAATCACACGGTAATCCTTTGAAAATTGCTTATTAAACAGTAAGCACACATATGCGAAAACATATTTATACAACGGAATTGTGCCACACTTGGAATGCCTAACTAATATGCATTACTGCAGCCCTTCAATGGTGTGCTTTGAGTATAGGTTACGCATGCATATCACACGACATGAACCATCATCTGTCACTTGGAATGGTGGAAAATGTGCTAGCTCATCCACACCAACACTCATGCAACAATCTTTACCGTACTGAATCACTAGCCTTCCTGTTTAACTTTTCTTCCTTCCATTTGGTGTACGTATACACTGCCACCTAATAAATATTAAATAAATATATATCCTATAAACTGCAGATTTCATGACAGTTGACAGACATGGTCATGATGATATAAGGAGAAACAATAAGAAGGATATACATACAATATAACGAAACATTTCGCTTCCTGGTGTTGGACTTTCGTTCACCAAAGCAACTTCCTCAGTCGAAAAAGATTAAATATGAAATAAAACGAAAACAACAATGACGACACTTGAAACTGCTGCAGCCGATGACGAACGAACCTTACTTCTTTTCCCGCCGAAACACCGGAAGTTTGTAAAAGCCTTGTTCACAATAGTACATAACACTTTCTTCAGAAAGTAGTTCTGTAGCCGAGATGTCGACAGTACTGTGAGTCACGTTGTGTGTAAGATCTTTTTGAGGATTCTGTGTGAAAATCGCTCCAAGTAACATTTTTCCCCATTGTATTTCGTTGTTTTGCGTTTAAAAGTACATTTATTCCTTTTATTCCACATGGCTATGCATCCTAATGACTTTTGCAGTTAGTTGTTATTTATTTTCATTGTAATATTTGTTTTGCCCTTGAGTTTATACCGGATTTCTATTATTTTCATGGAGTCCATATATTTTGTTTTACTGAACTTTTGGCTTTGGCGGCTGCCATATTGGTTCACTCCTCTTCTTGGTTGTATTGCTTGAATTGACTGGTTTTGTGCATTTTCTGATTGTGGATTGACGCACACTTCCAGAACTTAAATTATTTTGTTGTGACAAATTTAGACCTTACTTCCTGGACAAGCGGTACTTGATCTATCCCGTAAGGATAGAATAACCTTCTCGTTTATTTCTTGAAACTGAATTAATTATTCCAATCTTTGGGATAAATTTGGGTTGAATAACTGGTGGTGACATTTGTTTAGGTAATAATGTACTTTGTATAAATAATTTTGCATAGAACCGTTTCTCACCCAACCATTTGTTCTGAATTTCTACCGGGCAAGAGCACGCGTATCTAAACCAACCTCGACAGTTATTCTTCAATCCAAACTAACTTATTTTGGATTCTATATGTGGCCACCTTGCTAATTACATAATAAGCTGCGCTTGTAAATATACTCTCGCACCTGATCTTTCACGATACTTTTTAAAATCTCAGAACCGGGAATAGTTCTACGGGCTTATAACACTAAACAGTTATTTTATCCTCCCCACACCAAAATAAGTTGGTAAAATGATCCCTTGCCTCCTCTTCTAAGTCAACTGTTCGGACACGAGGTCCTCTGACAGTTAGTGTGTCTGGAGTTTTCATCGACTCAATGATTATTAGTTGGTACAACTGTGTTGTGTTCTTATAAAACTTTATGGTGGCGTAGGCATGTAACTATATTCTGTCTTTTTTAATGAGTGTTTTACACCTACTTTGCAAGTCCAACTACGAATCAAGATAAAAGGCTTTTCGCGAGATCCTCCACCTATTCCAAGCTCTCATTTTTGCCACGAGCAGTCGTTCGGTCTATTTTACTCTATTTTAATCATATACAACTTAAGTACAATAAGCCTTGTGAAGAAACCTTTTTGTAGTTTCATCAAATGAGTATAAATATACAATAATTAAAATTAGTTAACATGGAGGAACGATATACAGAGTAAACCGCCAATTTAAAGTAGTGCAGTATATATATACCTGATACTAGGTAGAGAAATTATAAACGAGAATCTAAAGAGTCTAATAAGTAGTTACTGCTTAAATTCAGTACGAATAGGTTTATTAGACAACTAATAAATCGAAAATAATTAAAAAGTTAAAATGGCGTAGAAGTTGTTAGTTGTTATATAAGTGGCGAGTTCACTTGATACATTTTTAACTGTTTTTACAGAATTGGGAACTTGTTTATATACATCATTATTTATTTTATGGTAGTTTAGGAGATTACATATACCTTCGCCTAACTGATATACATCAAATAGTGTTTTGAATTCGGTCAAGGATTTGTCACAGAGAATTTACTTGGGAGAGTTTATTACGTAATGTTTGATATCGCACCGTATTAATGTTTTAGTGTAGCTGTGTTTGATATCGCGGAATAATGATAATATTTTATTTGTTACGCAGGTTGTGTGAGGAGGTGTAGGAAATCGACAAAGATGTTAAAGAGTAAGTGATACTAATCATAAGGCGATATATGAAAATAAGATTTAATTTTAGGCGTCGGGACGTGTGAGGTTCTAGTTTTAATTTGTTGCATCGTTGGCGATAATCATGTGTGCCACAGTCGCCTACTAGTCTTTTAGTAATTGCTATTTGAACCCTCTCAGTTTTTGCTGTCTATGTGTCTGCAGTTGCTGTAACGTAAGCGACATACTAAATTGGAAGAACACACTTTATGTATAATAATATTTTTAAATACAAGTAGCGAAAATTTTTCTTAGAAATCCAGTTAGCTTCTTCGCCTTGGAAGTTTGATAAGCTACATGCTCCGAGAAGTTTATGCTAATGCTATATCGAGTTTCCAAATCTCGATCAATGCTTAGTGGCCTTATTTGTGTTTAGTATAGGTGAAGACTTTGGTCCCAGTTGCAACCAATGGAGATATGTTCACTTCTGTCCACGTTTAGGGGAAGATGCCATATTTTAGTCCACTCTGATAACTTGTTGATTACTTCTTGAATTGTTTTGGTAATCTTACTTTTATTTGTAGGGGTTGGAAATTATAAGGTCACCTTCAAGTCATCAGCAAAATGTAAAATGTTACCTTGCACGGATTACTGGCATAAGTCATTCATGAAAAGAACAAAGAGAAATGGTCCAAATACACTTCCTTGTACAACTCCGCTGACTACATTTACTTTCTCGATGCGGCCTGCAGTTTCACTGATCTAGTATCAAGTCCTTGAAGTTGATATTAATCTTGGCACCTTCGTTTGTCGAAACGGTCATAACTTCTCAGTAAGCCATCTATGGAGGCATGGGTACCTAAAAAAATCAACGAAATACGTCTACAACCCTCATTATCCCCGATAACACTTAGTAATGTGGTGAAGGGTGCTGCGTTCCTCTCGCATCCGCTAAATGCTACTGGATAACTCTTATCTGTGACTCCTACTTGTTGTACGCCTGAGGACAAAGCCTTAGTTATGTTTGGATGCGAAGAGCTGTCACGTTTAGTTAACTGGTTTCAAGCGTCCATCGTGCAGATACTACCAATCACAGGCCCAGGGCTACTTATGACTGCCTTTGACAATCCATCGGTAGAAAAGGCTTCGAATGTCGAGCTAGCGTTTTTTCTGTTTAGAGGTCCGAGAGAGGAAACACGTACCAGGACTATCGAAATGGGTTAATAATTATGAAGTTCTAGTTTACCACGGATATTGTTATATCGCAAACATAGTGTTTTCATCTTAGTAAAGCTATATTTGACAAAGGGTCTTCTTTACTGACTAGGTGTGTGCAAACATTTCAAACATCCTTGGTTAACTTTAGTCCCTTCCCGTCTGACTTTTGCTCCGAGTTATGCCTGTGGCTCTTACGCTGAGCAATAGGTGTGGTGTGAATTCGTCTTGCTCCTGTATTTTAGGGTTGACAGAGGTGTTGGCAGACACAGGTCTTAGTGGGAAAAATAATATCTAGTGCAATACTATATAGCATGTCTACGATCCCTGTAGGTGAACTTTGAGGGATAGGAAATCATTACCTGTCACAAGTATTGGAGTTATTAGCTCACACCCCCCATACCCTCACTTTGGTCCAGGATACTTGCAAGATACTATTAACCATAATTTTATACTAATTCACCACCGAAAATATTGGATGCTGCAATACTCTAAAAGTAACTTTCCATCTGCATTCAACAGGCAATCGTACTCAGTCTTGGGGTTTCTGTCTAGAACTTTAGGTAACCTGACTCTTGAACCATCATCAGTGCTGCCAGTACATACCTATGACCTAACCTTGAAAAACCCTTGTATACCTTGTCCCCCTATCTTTGGGAGGTTATTATTACATTGGAACATTTCTATAGTAGGGCAACCAAAAGGACGGTGGGACTAAGAAGTAAACCGCAATCAGTTTGGTTTTCGGCATTAAAATTTCATCATGTACAAGGATGTACAAGGATGTCATATTAATGTACCATATAGGTAATAGCCTTCCTATCGCTAATAAATATCTAGTGGGATTCAGTCACAAACTAAACTTAAGAGGAAACTCGCACAGCACAAAACATGAAAGAACTGGAACAAGAATTCCTACTAAAATGGTGTGGTTAAGGAAAACAAACTGTGGGACCCCTTACCTACATACGTTGGTTTACTACCTTCCACTAAGTCTTCCACACGATGTCTCGATACATATCTGTACTCTGTGGGAACCGGGGGATAATATTTTAGGAGAGACTTTCTGATTACTCCTACTTCTAACTCTCCATTTAACCATATTCCATTCAGTTTAAGAAGCAATATAATTCGTGTTGTAGTCGACTAAACCAAGAACATTTCCGCCATCTAGACACAAATCTAAAGGAACGTCAATTTACCTTTCCTGTCAATCACAGTCGAAAGTTGATGACATTGATGATTGAAAAACCGCTCCATTCTTAAGACTCATCACTACAGTCCACGTCTACTACTTTGTGCATATCCGCCGCAAAATGGTCGCAGTTCCACCGACAAAACATGAGATAGTAACGGTTTTAAACAAATTAAAATCCTTACCATACAACAAGGTAACGTTGTCTGTCGTGTTGTTTTTATTGTTTAGAAATGCTTTGATTGTGGTGCTACCAACCCTACATGGGCCAGTGTTACCTACGGTGTTTTTCTTTGTATTGACTGTTCAGCCGTTCACCGTTCTCTTGGAGTACATCTTAGCTTCATCCGATCAACCCAACTGGACACAAATTGGACTTGGGTTCAGTTACGCGCAATGCAAGTTGGAGGGAATCAAAATGCAGTAAGTTTTGGGTGTTACTAAAGTTCTTTAGCTCACTTTCTTCTCACAAAATAATTGTCGTTCCCTGGATGCACAGGAAAAATACCAAAGTCGCGCTTCACAATTGTATCGTGCTAAACTGGAGAAGCTTGCTATTGAAGCTGTCAAGACTCATGGCAACAAGGTAATCTATTGCTACTTGTCTTAGCTTTCATAGCTGATACTGGAATCTGATGAAGAAAAAGGCAAACGTGATAAGGTCTCCGATTTATTCGATGAGCATACTGAAAACAACACAGCTGATGGAGTCAAAAATGATTTCCCTCTGTGTGAAGCAACAAGTAAGTGAACTCTAGCTATGTGAATGCGTCACACAAATGTATTCTTTCTCAATACTTGTTACTTGGTTGTAGAATTTTTATTTCGTTGTCAGCAGCTGTGTATCAACATATTCTTTAAGTCAGTTCCAAGCATAATCTGCTTTATGTATTGGAAGTGAGTCAGTACTTGGCGTGTAACGCAGTTTCAATGAGGCAGCTTGGGTTTAATTATTCCTAGGGCACCCTATTGGCGACATTATATGAGCAGTTAGAAGATAATGACATTGATCAAAGCGATCAGTGTTTTATATTTACTATAATATCTCAAAAACCACACAGCTTTTTCCTTTTTGTGTAGATATCTTATCAAATGCAAAAATCCAGCGGACTAACCGGCTACGTCTGTTGGCATTTTGGTTCTTTACCTTGGCCTTAGTGAAACATTAATTTCTAGAACTGAGTTCCCGATAGTTTGTGTAGCCTATCATTTTCACGATACTTTGTATTTTTTTACGTTGTGGTGTGTTAACAGGCGCCGAGTCATTCTTGATATTTTTCATGTTGGGATACTAAACTATGTGCTGACTACCTCAGGTCTAATATTTTCGAGCTGTATGGACGTTATGGATTGAAATGAAAGCTATAGTTTTCAAGAATTGTATTCTTCAGTACACAACCACGTGACGAGCATTCCTGTGTTGATATTCCTGCGCAAAATCTGTTGAAATAATTCTTCATTTCTCCTCAAATCTTGGATTAAGCATTGCTCTGAACTTTTCATTCTTCGATTTCGCATGTTTCCTTGTGGCGTGACTCGTTTTCACATTCCTTCTTTCGTAATATTATTTCCACATTGTGTTCTGCTTTTGTTGCTTTGCTGGTGTGTGGTATGGCAGCATGGACCGATGCATATTTTCTAAATTAACGCTATCTGAATAAAACTCCTATCAACATGATGTCACGAGAACAGTTTGAAGTTGATAGTGCACAAGTTAGCTATCTCCAAAGGCACTTCGACCTGAAAGAATCATCGCAGAAGGGTTCTACCGATTTAACTTATCCCCTTCGATCAGTGATCGTTAATTTACTCTAAGTGGTTGGAGTCGAAAATTATTTCAAGTTATATGACCTAGATTATTATTTAAGCAACTTGGTACAAATGGGCATCAAAATTATATGTCACATAAGTACGAAGACAATATTGTAAAGAAAGTAAAGGCAGAAAGGCCATCAACTAAATAAAGACAGAATTTAATAATGCAAGAGAATTACAGGGACTCAAAAAGCTCGTTTAGCTTTTGTCAGCTTACGTCACTTATGGCGTAGGCATCATATCCATCCATCAATTAAATAGCGAGTATATTGCGCAGAAGTTCTTTCTTTCTTAGTGTATTGACCCAAAACGTGGTCGTTATGAATAGATGATGTTCGTTGGTTTCTGGCATTCGATTACCGTTGTCTTCGGAACATTGCTCACGTTTCCTGAGATCACTATATTAATGATAATGAGATAAGACGCCGGATATCAGGGAAAGATAGTTAACCAGTCAGTGAGGTTGTGAATTTTCATCATTTGAGGTAATTGGGACATGTTCTACGCATCTATAACTACCACCTGCCTCGGCGCGCGATGCTAATTGATACTGGACTATGACAGAAGAAAGCTAGGAGCAGCCAGAACAAAATATGGCACTTGTCCATGGAGTCACTGATTGCACTATTTGATCCGCGTTAATGCGATAACCAACCGTCGGAGACTGGGCGACATGTTCTTCAGCGATCACAGTGGCACAGGTGCATTCACTCTTTGTTTTCTCTCAAATCGCGAGCTTAAAGTTATTTCATGAGTTAACTCTTCCTCCCTGGACAATATTCTTTATTTTCATTCCCTTCTTGTTATTATCATTGAAGTAACTACTTCTGCCATGAAATTTCGTGTCACCGTTGGGGGGGGGCTTGGTAAAAGATTGCCGATCTTTCTGGAGTACACGTTTAGATTCCGATCATCCTCCAGTTCGAGCACGCATTTACGTAGATCTTACTGTGCAAAGTAAAACTACTGCGGAAAACCCATTAGAATTCAGTTCATCAACAAGATAGCCAAGAGTAAATTCCAGGAACAACTGTGGGATCACTTAGGCAATTGTAAAGACGCGACCTAACTAGATACTGCTTGGCAAGATGTCCAAACAGCTGTGGTATCTACAGTGACATCTATCAAGGACTTTAATCAACATGTCAAGAAAAATCAGTGGATCTCGATGTCTTCTGTTTGATTCCAGAAAACTTATCCTGTCAGGTTCCGAACACGATGAAGAGTGAAGAGTAATCAGTTACAAATTAGCTAAAAGTCTGCGAAACGACAGTGAGCAGTGGTGGGTAACAAAAGCAATGGAAAAGACAGCGACGTTAGGTGGCATTAGACAACTTTCCAAGTTAGTAGCAGAAACCAAGGTTTCAAAAATCAACCGTTACTGAGACAATCTCCGAAAGAGATGGAACGCTTATCCGTTCCCAGTCTAGATGTTTAGAATGATTGGTTGAACACTTCACGGAGCAGTTCAGTTGGCCTTCGGCTGCTCTAGGACTTCCCACTATTTTAAGGCATCCTGAACTGGAAGTCGACTTTGGTCCCCCGACTCTTGTCGCAGTCGAAGAAGCTATTGCTGATCTGAGACGAGATAGATCAGTGGGTCCGGATAGCTCATCTCCAGAGGTCTTTAAGAATGGTGGTCTCACTTTGACGATTACTCTGACTGATATTTTGACTACAGTTTGGGGAACTGACATAATTCCGTCTAACTGGTGTCGATCGTTAATCGTCCCAGTATATACGAAAAGGTCAAATTCGTCCTGCGGTAACCATAGAGGGATTAGTTTGACTAATGTAGTGTCTAAAATACTAGCTTTTATAATTATCAGATATTTAACTGCAAATGTGAAAAAACCAGGCTGGTTCCAGACCTGATCGCGTTTATATAGACCGGATGTCCACCAATTGTCAGGTTTTAGGACATAGACATACTTTTCGGCGCCCGACAATGATAGTTTTTCTTGACTTGAAAGTGACATTTGACTCTGTGGACCGAAAAGTTCTATGGCGGTTTCTTTCTTTGAAAGACATACTCCAGAAGTGCATAAATTTTGTGAAAACTCTTTACCACTATTAGTAGTATCATAGCGTATGGCGAACTGTCATCTGAACTTGTAACCTGAAGTGGCGTCCGTCAAGGCTGCCCACTATCTTTATTTTCGTTTAATTTCATAGTAGATTCACCCTTGGAAATTACACTTTCATCGTCTGACTTTTGAGGCATTGATCTCCTACCCACTTATTGACTTAGAATATGCTGATGACATAATCCTGTTTGGCGAAGATACTGATAAGATGCAGAATCTTTTGACAGCAATATGCACTAATATAACCATGCTTAGAATGCGTTTCTCCCCCTGTAAATGCAAACTATTGCTTCAAGACTGATCTTCGTCAACACCTGATCTAATGATAGAGAGTGAAGTCGTCGTTTACGTCGATCACCTCATTTATCTTGGAAGTCTGACTGCCCTTAATGGATTGGTCTTTGGTGAAATCTTAGTACGAATTCAAAAAGCTCGTTTAGATCGGGAAATCCTGCCTAACCCTCACTATAGGGAAGGGTTGTATACTCAGTCTGTATGAGGTGTTTGTATGCAGAACCTCTTAAATGTTAATTAACTTCCATGACACACCCTTCTCCAACAGGCAATTCCAAATCACATTCCTATCCAATCAGTCGAAGACAGTCCTGATACCAAGAAACACAACGATTGTTGGCTTGCAATACGTGCGACAGTGTTTCAACACTTGGCGAAGAGTGTAAAGATGATCAATACATTCACGACTTGATCGAAAACCAGTTGGCCACTAGCGAGTCAGCCTTTTGCTTATTTTGGACAATTTGCGAAGTAAAACGAAAGCAACAGAAAGTAGACTTATCTCTCCACGGTTGTTACACTGATTACGTGAGCCTTTTCTGAAGATGGGGATGACGGTCGCTTTATTTCAAGATGGTCGACCTTAGTTCCCCGACCAGAAGTCCGCTATCATCCTTAAGAATATCTGGAGATGGCGATTTGTTACGAATCAAAAGTTTGAGTTCCCTGTGAACCTCCTCTTTGTCTGATGGATTAGTCATCACCGGTCTGAAGGGGTAAGACAATCTGATCAAAAATACTAGGACAATATAGCTGAATCGATCCTCGGACGACCTAGCCAATCATCTAAAATGATTCAAGATTCTGTTAGTCGGCTTATCATCAGCTCCACGGAATGTTTTACTAACACTAGTCTTATTGCTGCCACTCGCTCGAATGAAGTGCAAGTACTTTCGATAATCACCAATTACTGCTGCTGCCTCCAACTCTTTAGCGCACTCCAAACACCGGGCTTTCCACGATTATCTGACGCAAGAATCTGCGTTTATTATCCAACTCATGAGTCATCGGGATGGTGATACGTTCTTCAGGGGATTTTGAACGTTCTTCAGTGTATTTTTGGATGTCCTGTCATACCGAGCTATCTTGCAGGATAAGTAATTGTCATATTATAAATAAGTATCCATGAGTGAATTACTTATGGGGATTTCATGCATTCCTCATAAGATTCAAAGTTGTTTTCTGTAGCTTCAGATGCGTGCAAAGTTAGTTGTAGTGTAGAAAAAGTTGGTACTAAGCGAATCAATCAATCAATGCCTGTTACCCCACGTGGAGCATAGGCTGCTCACCAGCATTCTCTAGCCAGCTTTCTCCCGAGCTTTCCTTTCCAGCTCTTCCCAAGTGCTGTTCATTCTCTTCATGTCTGTCTCCAATTCCCGATACACTGTGTTCTTGGGTCTTCCTCTTTTCCTCTGACCTTGAGGATTCCAAGTTAGTACTGGTCTGGTGACACAGTTTGATGATTTCCTCAATGTGTATCCTATCCACCTCCAGCGTCTTTTCTTAGTTTCTTTCTCGGCTGGAAGTTGATTTATTCTCTGCCACAACAAGTTGTTGTTGATAATATCTGGCCAACGGATCCGAAGTATTTTATGCAGACAGTTGTTTATGAATACTCGTATCTTTTGAAGGATGCTTTTCGTAGTTCTCCAATATATTATTCCATACAACAGAACTGTCTTCACATTTGTATTGAAAAATTTCACTTTAGTGTTGTCTGACAGTTGGGTGAGTTCCAGATGTTTTTCAGTTGTAGAAATGCTGCCCTTGCCTTACCAATCCTCGCCTTCACATCCTAATCAGACCCTCTTTGTTTATCGATGATGATGTATGTGTATGTACAATCAACATAGAACCTGGCACATGTGTGCATCGGTTCAAGTTGCCATACCACCATGGCATCGATGATGATACCCAAGTATATATAGGTTTCTACATCTAAAATTTCTTCGTCAAGTGTAATTGGGTTAGTTTTCGTTGTTTTGTATCGAAGGATCTTGCTTTTCCCTTTGTGTATGTTGAGACCTACTGCTACTGAGGTTGCTGCTCGTTTTTATCTGCATTTGATGCTATGTGCGGGATAGAAGAGCTAGGTCATCTGCAAAGTCGATTTCATTTAGTTGCGTCGATGTTGTCGATTGTATTCCGAAAGTGTCTTGATATGTTGCAGTCTTCATGATCCAATCAACCACCAGCAGGAAGAGAAAGGGCGAGAGTAAGCAGCCTTGTCTGACACCGGTCTTCACTTCGAATGAATCTGTGAGCTGACCTCCATGCACGATCTTACAATGTGGTCCGTCGTAAGAATTCCGTATGATGTTGACTATCTTTTCGGGTACGCCGTAATGTCGTAGAAGGCTCCATAATGTCCTCCTATCCACACTGTCGAATGCCTTTTCATAGTCGAGGAAGTTGATGTAAAGTGGTGAATTCCATTCAACTGATTGTTCAACAATGAACCGTAGAGTAGCGATTTGATCGGTACATGATCGATCTTTATGGAATCCAGCCTGTTGATCTCGGAGTTGGGCGTCGACTGGGTCCTTTAATCTATTCAATAACACTCTGTTGAAGACCTTTCCTGGTACTTAAAGTAGGGTAATGCCTCTGCAGTTCTCACAATTGCTGAGATCGCCTTTCTTTGGTATCTTGATGAGGTACTCTTCTTTCCAGTCTGCTGGGACTTGTTCTTCCTCCCAAATCTTCCTGAATACAATGTGGAGTATCTTTGCAGTTGCTTCCATATCTGTCTTCATTGCCTTTGCTGGTATGTTGTCTGGTCCTGTTGACTTGCCACTCTCGATTTGTCGGATGGCCATTTTGATTTATTCAACTGTTGGTGGGTCGGTGTTTATAGAGAGATCTGTGGTTGCTGCTTCGATAACTGGTGGGTTCAGTGGGGCTGGTCTATTCAAGAGTTCTTGGAAGTGTTCTACCCACTTGTTCCGTTGTTCATGCACTTCAGTGACTGGCTGTTCTGGCTTACTAAATTTCTTAGCTAGTTTCTTCGTTGTATCGTATAGGAGCCCCATGTTTCTTTCTCTTACAACTTTTTCCGCCGCTACTGCTAGGTCCTCAACATATTTTCGTTCGTCCAACCTGATGCTTCGCTTCACTTGCTTGTTGACTTCGGTGTATTCGGCCTGTGCCTTGGGTCTCTGTCCTTGTCCGACTGTTATTAATGGCTATCTTTCTTGAATCTTGTCCAGAGTACGAACAGAAATCCATTATTTGTAGTGTTGTTCCTTGCGACCCAAAACCTCCTGACATGTTGAAGTAGTTGTTTCTTTAATCTCCTTCCAGTTGTCTGCCATATTAGTTCCACCCTCTTCTAGTAGATTGTGAAATGCATGGAACTTATTATTGAGAGTTATTTTGAATTCGTTGCGTTTGTTGGTATCCCGGAGAAGGGCTGTATTAAACTTGTGTAATACTGCTGCTCCAGTTGCCCTGTGCTTCTTCAGCTTCGGCTTCATTTTAGCCACCACCAAATGGTGATCTGAAGCTATGTCAGCCCCTCTCCTTGCTCTTACGTCTTCTATGGCCCTTCTAGACTTTTATTGATTCAGATGTGATCGATTTGGTTCTCCGTAATGTGGTCCGGTGAAACACATGTAGCTTTGTGTATGCGCTTGTGAGAGAATATGATGCCAGTTATAATCATTTTGTTGAAGGCACATAAGTTTGCAAACCTTTCTTCGTTTTCGTTCCTTTCTCCCAGTCCATTTTTTCCCATGATGTCTTCATATCCGGTGTTGTCTATTCCAACCTTGGCGTTGAAGTCTCCCATCAGAAAGGTTAGGTTCTTGGTTGAGTATTTCTCAGTGATTGACTGCAGCCTCACATAGAACTGGTCTTTGTGGCTGTCGTTGGTGGGCACATAGTACCGGATGACATTCATTGTAATCCATTCTTTCTTTGTCTTGAAGAATGCTTTGATGATCCTAGGTCCATATGGTCCTCATCCTATAAGCGCTTTCCGTGCTTTTTGGGATAGAATTAGTGCTGCTCCGTGTGTGTAAGGTATTTTCTTCTTAGTGGCGAAGTATAGAAGCACTTTTCCTGAGGATAATCGTTGCTATCTAGCTTGTAATCAACGGGTTTCGCTTATTCTATGTATCTTCAAGTTGTATCTTCCATTTCTTCAGCTATTTGCATGCCTCTCCCTGTCTCCCACATCGTGAGAACATTCTACGTACTTATATTAATTGTTGCTCTGGTTGTCAATTCATGCAATTTCCGAAAAGTAAGAATTGGTTCTGTGAAGCACTCTTCTTTCCACGCTTTCGCTTTCAGAGCTGTACTATTTCATGTGTATGTTTATTAGATTTTAGTAATAAAATTGACAATTAGGGAAATAAGGTAATAAAGTAAGTGTGCGAAAGTTGTCACTAGTATTTGAAGTTTTAATCGAAGTTGGCTATGAATTTCTTAGAAAGTAGATAGAAAAATATGTAATTGAGTTGCGTAAACTGACAAGATAGCTTTTGAAGATAGCCTATATTCACGTTACAAAGTATAATAAAATGAGTTATGTAAACCAGTTAAATTGAAGGAGAACATCAGCACAAGATTAAATGAGTTTGGCGCAATAAGGCAGATCGAAAGAGGGAATACATAGTGAAAATTTTGTAAATTAACACATGGTTCTATTTCCTCTATGTGTATGACGACGGTTTCAGCGATTAATAAGAGGTGGATATATGCTGCTCCTAGAAAGTTTCCATTCACTTTGTTAAGTACTTTGAAAGATGGATCCCTTCTGATCTCGTAACTGATGGTGACAAGATATACTGCTGTCTTTCTCCTAATATAACCGCTAATACCCTTCCTTAAATCCTTCGTCGCAATGTTCCTGAGCTCTCTTGAACAAACGGGCTTATTGAACGACCGATGTGCTTTGCTCCACAAGAACAAGTGAATTAACATACACAGCTTAAAGTTGTCAAATGCAGTCGTTTTTCTTTTAGTTATTGATAAGTAGAGGCTGATTAAAGTACATAACTCTCAGGTATGCTTCACACAATATTCATTTAATGACTATAGATATCTTTTGTATCTTGGTGTTAGCCAGGTTCGTCGCATATGATCTCTACTACCCTAAATACTACTAATAATTTTTGTACGCATGTTTCACTATCATCGTTGGGTAGATTCTGTTACCACGATTGTAGCTGCTACATTAGGGTTATGGCCGTATTGCTTGCCGTGAGGAACTTATCGGATTATACTGGCTTGAATAATTGTTTTTTAGTGTCATGCCATTCCTGGCAGGTCGAATAACAAGGAGTGACACTGAAAGCAGCAAATCAATGGTCCGACGATGAAGTCTTACTGCTTAAGGTACATAGTTTCAAGATTTCTGTCTCCTACGATAAGGCCTTTACAAGTGCGGAGCTATTACATTAGAAACTAGCCACTAAAATGACAAGTATGGCCTCTCTCTAACAGCTGTCCTTTGGGCAGTACTAGGTCGTAATGACCAGCTGATTTATCCACCTTTTTCAGATACTTCAATAAGAACGCTTTCCGTGTGTCGACATCAGGGAAGTGGTAGACGCCTTTATGCCTCTAACAGTTATCAATGCCACTATCTTCATAAAGTCTATCGTTCACTGTATAATATAGCTTCCACTTCCACTGTCGACTCTCGACATCTTCCTTCGAATACTACTTCGTGTGCCACCAATTCGAGTTCGTTGAGTGTTACCCCAGGTCTACTGAAACTGTGCTTCTAATCACATGTTGAAGCCTTTAATGCACGAACCCTATGTCAAGTCGGGCAGCATAATTCACTAGTTAGGACTAGGACCTTACGCCATCGATGAATGCTGTGTTTTAGAAACACGAATACAAGATGGTAGTATGGTCGTTCACATGACTTCGACTAGCCAATATGGGGAGCCGATATGATTTACTCTTTGTTTATGTGGTGACGTGATTGCGAATTCTGGTCTTACTGGTATAGCTATAGAATTAAGTATGTGAGCAAGGCAGGTCATTGATTATCAGTTTGAGCCTTGTTGGTTTCTACAGTCTTTGGCTGGAGACCGGAAGACACTTCCAAGTCGGTCTCAATGGTTCAGGTATTTCCCTAAAAAATGTTTATGCCTTTCCGTCTAGTTATTCTTAGGTTATATACTTTATACCCGCTCATTTTTACTGCAACTTGGTGTTTAGCAGCTTGGGGAAATGCACATATATGCCCGGTTGTGTGTTGTACTTTACTTCAACGCCTTACTGTATTATTAAGATACTATGTATTTTCTTTTCTTCTTATGAAGTAAAAACAGTTGGTTTAATGTTGGTAATCTTTTTGAAGTAAATGTGTTATCTCTATCGTCAGGGGTTAGCTGTTTGAGGTTAAACACAACTTTTGCTCCTTTGCAACTATGACGGTATTTGATGATAGTTGATTTAGCCTACTGCATATGTTCACCTGCTTTATAATTTGAATTCAATAAGCTTATACCAAATTACTAATAATTGTTACACGTTTTGATTGGGTAGTATTTATGCCAATTATGAAGTTATATTAGCAAACTTCCTATTACATTGAAGCTATTTAGTATTTCAGCAATATGAAATGTTTCTTGGAGTGTCGATATCTTCTTTTGATTTTTCTCTGTTCATCAGACTCCACCGAGTTTTCATATTTATCCTGCTGAATAAGGAATGCTGATTGTAGTTCAAGAATAAACTATGGAATAAAATAAACTAATTTTATTAGACAAATTTTGTTCTCGCTTTGAAGAAGTTCGTCAAGGTAACAGTGTATGATAATTTCCGTATTCAACGATTTTACTTTGTTGACTGGGAGATACTATTCTATAACTTATTAACGTTCCTGAAATGTAGACTTGTATTACTGAGACAATAATGACGAAAATTTCTCCTCCTCTACTCGTGCAAACCTACTTTTGTAAGTCGTTTTTAGGCTCTTTTGACTACTAGTCGATCTTGAAATTAGTTTTTGGGATATTGGATAAGAAAATATCAGTATCTTAAGAATGTGTTTCTAATACATATTTAACCCTTTCTAAGTATCGATAATCACTATAAGAGTATTCTTATCGGTTCCATTTTGAACACTCAAGTTAATATTATCCCTGACAAAATCTTTATTCATATTACCAATAATTTTTCACTCACATCCTTTTTATTACACCCTTTTTATTACTTGATTATCTTGTTGATATCCCGCATACTAGTTAAGGTAGTTAAATTGTATGTTTTCCAGACATCCATCTGCTACACATTTTCTCGAATATCTTGGTGAATTATCTGGGTGTCAAGTAGTGTTGTTCTGAAAGCTAGTTGATAACTTACTTTTTATTGTCTGTTATCTGATCTATAGGATCCGATAACTGTTTACCATATAGATCTTAGGTTTCTGTACTGAACTTTTATTAGTGGAGTGATACACATTCATCTCCTTGTTCCTTAGGCTTCATCCAACTTCTACATCATTCACAATTCAAGTACTCATGTTCTCCTTTTTCAGTATTGATGTGATGAGTCGTAGGTGAAACTCGACTGGTAGAGACAAATCTGTACTGAAAGCTGAGGAAATTAAATTGATATCCAATAGGTGACTTGCACAAATTCTTCAGTAATTCACCAGTAAAGCGATTGTTTTTCATGTAATAAAATAACACCGCCCAGTTGACTGTACGATTTCTAGTGTCTATTAACACTAATATCAAACGGATCCACCATTTAGTCTACTGTCACCTTTCAGTGTACGGCATAACATTACTCAGTTTTTTCTCCCAAATGTCGCAAACTATATAAGGATGCAAAATACGATGCATCCTTAAGTCGTCTGATTTCAACGTAATTATAATACAATGAAATGTCTTACTAATCCCTACTGTTATGTTACGTTGAAAACCTTGTATTCTATGTGGTGAAACTAAAAACCACAGTACTCACCTAATTCATTGTAGTAGGTTGATATGCAACACATCAGTTTTAACTTGCCCAACTCAAAACAGTATAGCGAAGTTACCGAACTCAATGTATGGATTGGTTTGATTTACTTACTATTCAGAAATCGTAACAATGTGACTTGTTAGTCCCCATGTCTTATGTTAAGGACCTATTCAGTCCTGGAATTTTATTTTTTTTTCGTAGCTGTTAAAACGATAAAAACACCGTCTGAAAATAAAATCTCTACAATCAGTTATAGCTACTATTGTTTAGTACAGGTTTTAAACTCCAGTATCTTGTTGAAATAAAAGTCATATATATGTATATACAAACATGTTTTTTTATTCAATAGAAATGATTCCAGAAGAGCCCACTGGGTCTTCCGTTGGTAATTTATTCAATTCAACGGCATCTGATTCTGGTCCTACAAAAACATCCTCTCTAATTGGAACTAGAAAACCAAATACCACACGGGTAATTTTACTGTAATACATAATTACTGATAACCTGCATGATTGCAAGTGTGACCAATTCAAGTTTACTTTTGAAACAGAAAGTTCATAGGGTAGCAGCGATTGTATTCAATAACTACTCACTTAAATCTTCTATCGTATATTGTACTTATATTTGCTCCCTTGCTAATTATTTTTTAAGTTTTACTGTCATCTACCTTTGTTAATCATGTAACATTAATTTATTTATTGCAATACTCGGTCGTCGAGCTATTTTGCTTGTGAATCGGATAAATAAATAGGAATGGGAACAAAATTCATGTCTCATATTGCAATAATGGCCACCATAGATAATGTAGGATTCAGAATCTCGTAGGTAGGTGATGAATCACAATTTTGTGGATGATGACTAACCTATATACTTACTTTTTTATTTGGTATGTGTAATCCGTCACTCGGTATTGCTGAAATATACGCTTGTGACTGACCTATCTGGTTCGTGATCATTCTGTCAGATTATCGTGTCTGTTCAACAGGTTATGACAAAGCTGAGATTTCAGTAGATATTGTATTCCATGTTAATCAGAAACAATAGAATCGGCCATCCCACGAGAAGTCATAACTGCCTTCATGTCTTTAATAGTTATCAATACCACTGTCTTCATAATGTCCGTCGTTCACTGTATAATATAGCTTCCACTTCCACTGTCGACTCTCGACATCTTCCTTCGAATACTACTTCGTGTGCCACCAATTCGAGTTCGTTGAGTGTTACCCCAGGTCTACTGAAACTGTGCTTCTAATCACATGTTGAAGCCTTTAATGCACGAACCCTATGTCAAGTCGGGCAGCATAATTCACTAGTTAGGACTAGGACCTTACGCCATCGATGAATGCTGTGTTTTAGAAACACGAATACAAGATGGTAGTATGGTCGTTCACATGACTTCGACTAGCCAATATGGGGAGCCGATATGATTTACTCTTTGTTTATGTGGTGACGTGATTGCGAATTCTGGTCTTACTGGTATAGCTATAGCATTAAATATGTGAGCAGAACAAGCACTGTTTGAATACATCCTTGTTGAAAGCTACTCATGTGTTGTCCGACTAGATTGTGCTGATGAAGATCGTGTGGATTTTGATACCCGTCGTCTTTCGATTGTTTCTGACTACGCATTTACTGGCTACTGGACGTTATCTTATTCGGTTAGTTCCGATTGTTGATTGTCCCAGTTTATAAAGAAGGACAGAAATTCCCTTATGATAACACAGAGGAGAAATCATTTTGACTTATACATTGTATGTATTGTTAGCTTCAATAAACATCAGACGCTTAACATAAGTTCGTGAACTGTGAACTTTATAAGATCAGACTAGTTTCATACGTGGATGTAGCTGTATTGATCAAACGTTCACTTGTCAAGTTGTAGGATAATCATGTCCTTACCGATATCTGGTAATTGTTGTTTTTCGCGAATTAAAGTGGGCTCCTATCATTATATGGCGTACTTCAGAAGTAAACAGACTAGTGAAGACATTTTACTTGTACAGAGTTGGTCGAGTCAGAGCTTATGACGAACCGTATTCTAAACTGGTAACTTCATTTTGTGCTTTCACAAGCTTTTAGGTTAATCGTACCAATGCTTTTTTGTGTATTCAAATCTTTTCTTTAGTCTGGTGTTAAAAAAGGTGGACTGGGTGCCTCAAAGGTAAAAACCGATTTCTCAGCAATCGTTTCGGCTGCCGAACAAGCTGATGCTGCGAAAGAAAGTCAAATTCCCTTGAGTAAACAGGATGTACGTGATACTGAGAAACCTGAAGAAGAACGACTGTAAGTGTTTAATATAGTGCCAAGTTATATTTATGTGAAAGACCATAATTTTAATGTATGAATATTGTACTTTCTTCTCATTATTTGTGTTATTTACGTAACCTATGTACAGTTGCTGTCTATTTAGTTTATTCACTAATATCACATCATACTTACTTACTTACTTACTGCCCGTTACTCCTCGCTGAGGAGCATAGGCCGCTCACCAGTGTTCTCCATTTAACTCTGTCCTGAGCAATCCTTTCCAGTTGTTTCCAGTTGCTGCTCATCCTTTTAATGTCTGCTTCCAATTCTCGACGCAGCGTGTTCTTTGGCCTTCCTCTTTTCCGTTTCCCAACAGGATTCCATGTCAATGCTTGTCTTGTGATGCAGTCTGATGGTTTGCGTAGTGTATGTCCTATCCATTTCCACCGTCTTTTCCTAATTTCCTCTTCGGCTGGAAGTTGGTTTGTCCTCTCCCATAGTAAGTTGTTGCTGATGGTTTCCGGCCAACGGACATTCAGTATCTTGCGTAGGCAGTTGTTTATAAATACCTGTATCCGTCTGAGGATGTTTGCAGTAATTCTCCAGGTTTCAGCTCCATACAGCAGGACTGTCTTCACGTTCGAATTGAAGAGTCTGACTTTGAGGTTAGTTGATATTTGTTTTGAGTTCCAGATGTTTTTCAACTGCAGGAATGCTGCCCTTGCCTTGCCAACCCTTGTCTTTACATCTGCATCAGACCCTCCTTTTTCATCGATGATGCTCCCCAGATATGTGAAGGTATCCACCTCTTCCAGAGTTTCCCCATCAAGTTGAATTGGGTTGGTGCTCCCTGTGTTGTATTTGAGAATCTTGCTCTTACCCTTATGTATGTTCAACCCTACTGCTGCTGAAGTTGTTGCTACACTGATTGTCTTCGCTTGCATTTGTTGGTGTGTATGTGCTAAAAGAGCTAGATCATCTGCGAAGTCCAAATCATCGAGTTGCATCCTACTTGTCCATTGAATCCCGTACATTCCCTCAGATGTGGAGGTCTTCATGATCCAGTCGACCACTAGGAGGAAGAGAAAAGGTGACAGCAAGCAACCTTGTCTGACTCCGGTCCTCACTGAAAATGCAGTTGGCAGTTGTCCTCCATGCACAATTTTGCACTGTGTTCCTGTTATGACGTGAATGAATAGGACGAGGGTGATGATGATTGGTTGGTTGATGCGTACACCAATACGATGTGTGCCTAACTAAGAATGCACGATTGACCTAAGCCCATTCACCTCCCTAGGCCGACAATAAGACAACCAGAACTGAGAACAGGAAGACTGAGAGAGCAAGGTCCAAGGTCGTATTATATTTTAATCATGCATTTATATATACATAAAATCAGACCACACAGTAAGCCAATCGGAAATCTAACATTGATACAGAACAAAAGAAATAGTGGTAGTGAATGGGGAGAACTTGTACACAACAAAGTAGATGTAGTTCATAATAATAAACAATATACCAAGAGCAAAATATGCGAAACAAGAGAACCGGGCAAGGGGAACGTAACAGTCATAGAAATAAAATGTTAACACTGTCCACCGTTATAATAAATGAAATAATGTTCTAAATCACAGTTCCCGAAGATAGCCAATCTTCATTAGGTGCCCGGCATATCAGTTCCGTCGTAAGAGTTCCGGATGATGTTGACGAGTTTCTCTGGTACACCGTAGTGTCGAAGAAGTTTCCATAGTGTTCTCCTATCTACACTATCAAACGCCTTCTCATAATCAATGAAGTTGATGTACAGGGGCGAGTTCCATTCAATTGATTGTTCAACGATGATCCGTAGTGTTGCGATTTGGTCCGTGCACGACCGATCCTTCCGAAAACCAGCTTGTTGATCTCGAAGTTGAGTCTCCACTGAATCTTTCATTCTGTTCAACAATACTCTGTTAAAGATTTTCCCTGGTATCGACAGTAGCGTGATCCCTCTGTAGTTGTCACATTTGCTCAAATCTCCTTTCTTTGGTATCTTGATAAGATAACCTTCTTTCCAGTCTGCCGGCACTTGTTCTTCTTCCCAGATCATTTTGAATAAAACGTGGAATATCTTTGCTGTTAGGTCGATATCTGACTTGAGTGCTTCAGCTGGTATATTGTCAGGTCCTGCTGCTTTCCCACTTTTGATTTGCCTGATGGCCATCTTGATTTCTTCCATCGTTGGTGGAGTGACATCTATCGGGAGATCTGTAGGTGCTGCTTCAATGTCCGGTGGGTTCGGTGGAGCTGGCCTATTTAGAAGTTCCTCAAAGTGTTCTACCCACCTATTCTTTTGTTCTTCAATCTCAGTGAGTGTCTTGCCTTCTTTGTTCTTGATCGGTCGCTCTGGTTTACCATGTTTATCTGCCAGTTTCTTCGTTGTGTCGTATAGCTGTTTCATATTTCCTTCTCTTGCAGCCTTCTCCGCTGTCGTTGCAAGGCTTTCGATGTATTTCCGTTTGTCAGCTCTAATGCTCTTCTTTACTTGCTTATTTGCTTCTGAGTATTCAGCTTGAGCCTTGATTTTTTCTGCTCTTGTTCGGCTGTTGTTGATTTCTATCTTCTTGTTCCTCCTTTGTTGAATTTTGCTCAATGTCTCAGTGGAGATCCATTCCTTATAATGGTGCTTCTTGCGGCCTAGAACCTCCTGACACGTTGACGTTAGTGCTTCTTTGATTTCTTTCCAGTTGTCCTCCATAGTGGTTTCTTCTTTCGGCAGATCTTGTAAGGCTTGGAACCTGTTGTTGAGAGATATTTTGAATTCATTGAGTTTGTCAGTGTCTCGGAGAAAGCCTGTATTGAACCGTTGTACTGCTGACACTCGAGTTGTCCACTGCTTCTTTAGCTTCAGTTTTATTTTAGAAACCACCAAGTGGTGGTCTGAAGCTATGTCAGCTCCTCTCCTGGTTCTTACATCTTCCATTGATCTTCTAAATTTTTTATTGATACATATATGATCGATTTGATTCTCAGTAGTATGATCCGGTGAGACCCATGTAGCCTTGTGTATGCGTTTGTGGGTCAATATTGTACCACCTATAACCAATTTGTTGAAGGCACATAGGTTTGCAAGTCTTTCACCATTGTCGTTTCTGTCTCCCAGTCCTTGTCGTCCCATGATTTCTTCATATCCAGTGTTGTCCATTCCGACTTTGGCGTTGAGGTCTCCCATCAGTATTGTCAGATCCTTTCCTCGACACTTCGCTATAATTGATTGCAGTCTATCGTAAAACTGATCTTTGTCTTCGTCGTTGCCGTCGTTGGTTGGTGCATAGCATTGGATAATATTCATTGTAATCCCTTTCTTCATTGTTTTGAAAGATGCTTTGATGATCCTGGATCCATTTGGTTCCCATCCCACCAGTGCATTACGTGCCTCCTTGGACAGCATCAGAGCAACTCCTTGAGTGTGGGGAGCATTTTCCTCTTCGTGGCCGGAGTATAGTAGCGTCTCTCCCGAAGCTAATGTTTTCTGTCCAGCTTGAGTCCAATGAGTTTCGCTGATTCCGAGTATTGTCAAGTTGTATCTCTTCATTTCTGCAGCTATTTGATTTGTCTTCCCGCTCTCCCACATTGTTCGAACATTCCAATATCACATCATAATTTAACATAATGCACATGAAATAACGGCTAACACCACTTAAGATTTATTGCAAATTAATTTAGCTGGTAAATATTTTTCTCTTCTCTAGTACATCACTTCGTTTGGCTTATAAAGATATTACTGATGAATGTGAAAGACAAGATACCACTGCCAATATGAGATCTGCGGATCCTCAACGTGCTAAACAAGTTGAACGTCTTGGTATGGGTAAAATAAGAACAGGTAATAGGTAAGTATAGGAGGAAACATTTTTGGCTTCTAGTTTCTTCTGTAGTTTTGAATTTCTGAAATATTTTGGCTTCATAATGGAAAATTTTTAATTTCCCCTACTTTACACTAGTATTAACCCCAGCTTTATTATTTTTTTAGAATTGAATATAAACAGTTTGATAAATAGTACTGTTTTAATCATGTATCACCATTGTTTTTAAATACATTTATAGTATAATTAAAAGGGAAGTTGGTTTTCAACTCTTAAATGAAACTTAGGTGACTAACGCGAGCTATTCCAAACGCATTTATTCCGAAATATGAAATTATTATCAGAATCTCTCGTGGTTTTTTAAATAATTTTATATATGACGAAAACTTGAGTAGATAAAAACGAAATATACTCGCCGATTTCAGATTAAACCGTACATTAATTTCTTTCCGCTCTTAGAATTAAAGTTTATAGTACGGTTAACGTCACTGATGATTAGTTATACAGTCAACTGTTCTAATCTCCGGCATGCCGAAAACAAATCTCATGTGTTGGGGGGGGGCGGGGAATGTTTTCATCATAGATTACCATCAGTCTAGTCACAATTAATAACCAACAAGTACTGAATTCCTATTCTATAACTTCCCAGAAATGGACATCTATTACATTAAAATGTATCTAACTCCTGGCCTTCAGTCGTTGTGGCAAACACAACTTATATATCGCAATCACCCACAATTAAAATATATATGCACTAATAATGACTAGTCTGTGAAAATATACAGTAAAGCATTTTCGGCACACGGTGATAATTACAATTACATGTACAAAAGTGGTTGGGTCAAGAATGCTTTTAAAATGGATTGCAAACTGAGTAAAATAAATAATTAACTATCCAGGGCTTAGAGGTAGATTATATTTGACAAACCGTAGCGATTGAAAATGAATAATTTACATCGTCTGCAAATTAGTCCTAGCTTCCTCAATGATAAGATAATCATGATCTAAATTGTCGACGATATATAGAAGACCGATCAACTAAACACTTATCTAACCATTGTCCAATAAACAAATTATTGTATATTATCAAAATATGTGTCATAAAGGATATGTAAGTGTGATTGAATAGTAACATGTTTGTATGTGTCTGTGTGTAACCGTTTTTTAAAAATACTATTTGGTAAGATGACAAAATTAAGACTTAGTCTATTGATAGGATCAATTGAATAAGTTGACGTATTATTAAAAAAAACAGGTGTAAACTGCAATACACCGACAAATATTATGATTGACATTCGTCAGACAGTGTGTAATATTGTTAAGTAAAATAAAATAGCTGGGAATAAATCCAATACAAAAACTGCCTAAATTGCTGAACTAGTTGTCATTGATATATTTGTTGATGAACTATTCAATTGACTGATTGTGTTGACTAACATGACCCAGTTAACTGTAATCTATCCTTGCTGTCGACATTATTTCCATCTACCCAAATGTAGAGTGCTTCAGTCGCTAATCTTTTCCTTGTTAGTACCAGAATCTTTCTGGAGAATTCCTCGGCCATCGAAGTCAATCTAACGTACTGTCTCCAATGAATGTAAACATATTGTTGTCCTATTTCCGAGTTTCTTTAACTTTGAGGATTCACGAATATGTTTCAAACAAAGTTTATACCCCTTGACTCTTACGTTCAACTGCCTCTATGCCCCACTCACATGCACAGTATCATAGTCATTACATTTCCTTAAAGAAGGTCTAACAAGTTTGTCGGGTGGAACGTTGGGATTTATTTCGTTATTTTCAATTGCTAAGATTTTCCTAATCCACTTTTAATGCCCTTCATACACTTGGCTCTCAATTTTTTAAAACTGTTCTTTGGGATTTGGACGAATGTCCATATAACATATTCACGGTTTATTGAAGAATACATTTAACAATGGTCATGCACAATAACTAACTTTTTTTCTAATATTTTACACAGATGTAACAATCCAAATCGATTCAGAAAATGAACTAAGCATTCTTGCTTAATATACTTCTAACTGCTTCATGGGTAGTCAAGTATTCTGTACTTGAGAACGTTGACTATTTAGCAGTGGTTGTTGTCAATAATTTACTTTATAATCAGTACTTAATTCTATGCATACCTCGTAATACAATACCAACGTTAAGTAAATTCACCGTTCCGACACGTATTTCTTTTAACTGCAAGGGCGCTTTAAAGTTTTGTTACGTGTATACGTACCAGCATACATACATACACATAACCTTCTTCATCTAATTATATAACACAAGTTTAGTGTGATGAGTTAAAAGGAAACAACTGATCGAAAACTGGTATGAGTACGAGTATATATATATATATATATATATATATATATATATATTCTGAACGGTAATGTTTGTAAGAAATATGATTACTTCTAAACACTTTCTTGTTAATTTAACTGTAGTATGATTCTTGAACTTGGTACACATTGTTTACATGTCTTATCTTCAGGCAACTTAAACACTTCTATGGTTCCTTTAGATCATTTTGTTAGTTCAAGTCGACTCTAGGTGCGTATGTCCATTTTGTGATAATGTATACACCATGAAATTGCGGTCACTAACATATGTATTCATTTATTTGTAGAGAAATATCACACTCAGCGTTCTCAAATATTCAAAAGATCGAACAGGAAAACTTGGCTCCCACCCACACCTCATCTATAAGTTCAAATTTGGATCCATTTTTCACTTCAACTTACGGTAATAGAGATCGTGACTCACGCAACTTTTTCGATTCCGCAGATGATCATTTATTCGGTTTGTAACAGTTTTGATTCTTGTCAATGTGGTTTTCTTATTATTCGAGAAAGATTATGAATCTAGTAACAGCTTTTTTTTATCTTCATCAAATCTCAGTTATGTTATCACTGTAAACTATGCCATGTTTTCCCATTGTTTTATCCAAGTTAAGCTTTATGTAATGGTGCACTCCTTTAGTGTTTATTGTAATCAAACTCTTCGTTTCTAAACCACTAGACTGAAATACTTTGCCTGTTATGTCTCTTGAAAGGGGCTGTTATGTTCGATTTGTATGACCAAGTGGTTGACGCAACCTTGCGCATACGAAGTCACAATAACAAGCGCCAATGAGAGTTCTAGCTGGTCACTGCACATCTGCCTGATGCCCACTTAGTCCCAAGCCAGAAATGAGAGAACATAAGATTGGTGAACCAACCAGACAGAATCATATTGTATTTCATATAATCTTATATATATATATATATAAAATAGGAATAAAATGTCCACCTTGTATACAACCAAAAATAATGAAATAATCTACATATAAATGGCTTTCGAAGATAATCAATCTTCTTTAAGTATCCGGCTTATCCCCACCATTCTCCACATTTCTGTGAATTTTATGTTTTTTTGCCTTCACACTAAAAAGACACTTACGTAAAGATCGTAAATATTATTTTTAGAATATTCGAGTATACTTTTCATCATAAATTGTTGTCGAATTTTGACGGTCAATTTAGCAGTGTTTTTATCAGTTATGTGATACAACCCTAGTGCACAAATGAAGTTTGATTAAGCACTAACCACTTGTCCTTCGTCAATAAGTTGCAATTTTCATGATCCTAGAGTTTCTCAGACCTTCGTTAGCCGTGGGTCTGACCACTTGTGAAAATAAACAATTAACTCACTCATTTTTATAATCTCATAAGACATTCTCTTTATACCCTAGTTCTCTACTAATTATTGCTGATATATGATTGTGTTACGTATTTCTTTATTATTTATTTGTCTGTTAAAGGAGACTCAACGACTCACGGTATGAATGGTGGTTGGGCAAAAAGTAAACAAAGAGGCAGTGACTGGGATGAACATTTTTCAGATACTTTTAATCAAAAACCAAACAAGACACGAGATTTGTCTGCTGTTATTGAAGATTTCTCAACTAAATCCTGTAAAGAGTCGACGTTTATTTCATCTGCGCAAACAGAAACTAAAACTGATTCAAATGAATTCATAAAGAAGTTTGCTAATGCAACTTCTTTATCGTCGGACGCATTCATTGATCGAAACGACGTAAGTCTACAAAGATATGTTTAATTTTGGTGCCTTTAAATGTACATAATCTAATACTCATAACCTGCTTCTGATTAGCAATCAAAAAAATAAGTTAGATCTTAGAAAATATAAACAGTTGGAGAGTATCACTTTTGTAGTCAACCACTCGTCAGTGAGTTAAAACCTAACTGTTAAGCTCATCATAAGTTTTAAAATCACAGTAGCTAGTCCAAGTATGCTGTTTTCACTCATCAATTTAAAAATATTTCACTATTACGTGAACCAACCGAAACTGTTAGGAGTTTGTAAACCCTAGTATGCGACAGAGATATTATCCACGAATATATTTCAGAAAGGCTGTCGAACTATGTCGAATTCCATATCTACGCAGATACTGAAATCATATTTTTGTTCCCACCATATGATTGTATTATATTTGGTCAGGCACTTATTACTTCCACCCGTTTATATATTTCAAAATGATAACTATTGTCATAATTTAAAACATGAATTATTGTTCTGTTTCAAGTCATACTTTTAGCTGTTTAATTATAATAATTGGTCAGCATGAAATATAAGCCACCTTGAAAGTTTATGATTGTTTCGAATAAAAACTAGCTAAATAACATGATTTTATAATATTTTATAAAATTGTGGTTCTGTATAAAAACCCCAATATTTACCATTACTTAGAGTACATATTCATTCTTCTGTCCATTCAATACATTTTTATTAGGATTTTAAATTGAGCATTCTGTTCATTTTGTTGTATAACAAAATGGAATTAATCATAATTAAATTATCGTTTAATAGAAACAATATTCTTTGGAAACTAGCAGTTGAATTAATCAACTCTTATGTTTGTTTTTCTATCCTTCGAAGGTTGTATATATGTGCAATGTCTGTTTATTCACTTGTTTTTCACTTATAATAGTCTGAATCTAATGGGTTCTCAAGATTTCAAGCGAGTTCATCTATTTCCAGTGATGATTATTTTGGTCGTCCCAAAGTGAGACAATCTCAAGTATCATATGAATTACAAAATATTAAGGACGGTGTCAAGCAAAGTGTAACTAAAGTTGCTGGACGGCTATCGAATCTTGCAACTGACGTGGTGCATACACTCCAAGTAAGTTCAGTGAAATCACAATCGAATACTAAATGTTTCAATGATATTTTTATAAATGTAACCAACTTAGCAGTCTCTAAGATACTACTGGGTTACTCATATTAGACGAAAAGTATATGCACAATGACAGAAATGCGTAATATTAGTTTTCAATAATTTCCCTAATTACTCTGATCAGTGTGGGTTGATTGTTAAGACAATCCGTTCACATATATATATATATATATATATATATACTTTGTGAAGTTCAGGAAACTGTAGGGCATGTAATTAGTTATCTATCTAGAAAGTAACATTAAATATTTTTAGCGAAAATGACACTTCAAATTCTACAGTTTATCTAAGCAAAAATCTAGAGATTAACAATGCCTGAGTAAAGTTAGATTGAACGGCTTTTGTTAAGCTGCAATAAATAACAAATCACCTTAGTTAAAAGAGAAATTGTTCATAGGTGAGATAAAATGGTCCGAAAGGTTTATGAATAACTAGTTATTATTTTTTATTTGAATCAGAGTGGTGGCTTTACAACGAAATAGATTATACAGTAAAACATTACTAGCATATTGTAAATAGTTAATTAGCAAGTTACTATAATTTTTGGAAATGAAAGCTTATATTTCCTTGGTTATTCCGTCAAGTTGTCTGTCATTTATGTCATGTTAGTGTTGCATCGAATATTTCAATATTGACCACTGTTTGTGATGCAAGTACTTATATAATTATCTGTCTGTATGTACAGCGAACTGTTGATTATTTCTGCTAGTTATCATTTTATTGCATGGTTTGATTGCTAGACGCTTATACTGATACTCAAACCTTGGTTGTTGACGCTTTGTTCAGAGCAATAATCCATTTTAAATCGATTATCGACACATTACTTGTCAACTATTTGTTTGCATCGTTTTGCACCTTAGTAGATACACATTTTTTACCACTTATTAAAATCTGTTTATTAATGTTTATTTTTTCCAGGATCGATTTGGCTAATTGTCTCAAGTTTTCGAATGCTATTGGCTAGTTTGTGATATGTTCACTTAAAACCTTTTTATTTGCCACCACATTTAGGATTTGTGACTCGTTATTTATCCCTGAATTCCCTGTTCTTTCATCTTTTCGAGGATAATAAATTAAACCTGTTTGATTGTAAAGGCCACTTTATTTAGTTAACTGCTTTGATAATATAAGTTGAGGTTTTGTAAATTCTGGCATTCGTTTGTATAAAACAAGTAAATTATGTCTACTGTGGTTCCTGTTACCTTTAAGTTTCTTCTGTTGTTGATTGAAATTATTAAAACCTAGTTTGTTTATTAGTGTTAATCGCTTTCTTTTCCCTGTATCAAACGGTGCACTAAACTGTTTCTAGCATCACCGAAATGAGAATGAACAAAGAAATTAATGGATCACTCTTTAATACATTTGATCTTATTTATATCGCTTGCAACGCTTTTGTATCGAGTTTTGCTGTAAGCAACTTTTTTTCAAGCAGTTAATCATGATTTAGGTCACAGTGTGATTTTACTTAGACGACCATTTTAAAACAAGAAACGCTTGACAGCAGTTTCGTCCTAAAAATGCGGACACACAACATCACAAGAGATTGAACACAAGACCTTCAGACTACTGAGTTAGTATTCATTAGTTCATATTTATAACTTCATTTAGTGTACGTTTTGACGCGAACATCGTTAAACAGTATCTTCTTTGGGATATGGTCTGTATCTGTATACACTAATTGACAATATAACTTATCTACGTTCGAAATATAAACTAACTGTTTTATTAAGATTCGACTTTACCATTACTTCGTCGTCCTATATCCTGTCTACTCTACGTATACTGCGTTCAAGGACTTATATAGAATCGACATTTTCGCAATAATAAATTAAACAAGCTATGAGATTTCAATGTTCAGTAAAACATTTTTGCACATAATTCAGCATATTTATCGTGGAGATGTTTAGTGTCAAAAATGTCAATATTTGGTAGGCAAATTGATGTTTGGGTTTTCACAACTCGTCGTAACAGATGTTTTTGTAGCGTCCGATTGAGTATGACATGCTTTGCCACCTTATTCTATCGATATAGGTTTCCCTTCTTTATTATGTAAGTGTACTTAACGTCCCATACGTTAGGTAATAAGATCATCGCATTAGTAATTTCTGTCGTTTACTACATAAAATCTCAAGAAAAACTGTTGGACGGTGACATAATTTACCCTCTTCCAGCCAAGGAGCTATTAATATCCATGTTTGTAACTTAGATTAATGTCTTTATTACGTTTATTTTAATTCGGCTGCCAAGTCATAATCGTTTATCTTGAATATCACTTGAAGCGATAGTAAGCTAGGAAAAGTCGGGACAACCATTCTAGAGCATTTCAATAATTCACTTTAGTTATAGCGGCTTTTCAAAATTTTCCTTGAGAATCCTGATAATTTTTATTGTTAGCATTTTAATGTGAGCTACCTTAATTGTAAGTAGTTCATAAACGATCTGTATAAATACTGCATTATCCATGATGATCCATCAATAGAAGTTAAGTTTGCAATTACGTGAATCGCTACAAATACTCAGATATAAATTAACACAACTTCGTGCTTTATTTCTAATAGAACAGTTTTATGTTTTTAGTTATTTGGTTTTTATAAATATATGTATGTAAATGGTTCGGCTTTTTTCAGGCATTTTTGTTTAATGCTGTCAAAAAATCTAATCGTCTTTTATCACCATAAGTGTTTTCTAGACTCCTTAATTATAAATGAAAGAGTTTGTTGCAATCGGCCACGTAAGCTCTGAAAGGAAAAACATGTTTCTTATAATTCGGAATTTATGTTATCAATAGTCGAATATTGTTTACGTAGTTGCTACTGTGATATGGTAGTTGAGTTTTTGGTCGAGGAGTTTTAAGACTAAAAGAAACGTGCTCAAGAGCAAAGTTGTATTGCTGATCACGCTGTAGCGTGACAATAGGGTGTTTGTCCCGGTTAAACTTGAATCCAGTAGTACAGCCTTCTGGAAACCAACGGGTGGGGTTGGAAAAACAGCCCTGTGAATGCGTGCCTATCCCCCTACCCTATCCTTGGCGGTAAGCTCTCACAAATAGACAGCTAGCACATGATTTCTCTTAGCCAGCATGTGGAGCCGATATGACTTACTCTTTATTTATGTGGTGACCTAATTGCGAATTCTGGCCTTGCTGGTGTAGGTTTAAGACTAAGTACGTGAGCAGAACAAGCACTACTTGAACATATCCTCGTTGAATGTTACTCATGTGTTGTCCGACTAGATTGTACTGAAGAAGGTCAGATGGGTTGGGACGAACGTTTTCGCCCATTTTTCCACTGACTGAAACTCGGATTTAGCGAAAGATGAATTACGTTGAAAGCTTTCTAAACTCCATGACGCCAATCACTTAGATTTTGAACTTTTTTTGATTTTAATGCTTAAGTAATTGGCTTAAACTAGTATGAAAAACATTTCAATTAGTCTTCTGTTTCAGTGAACAGATAGTGGTGGTTATCTGATGCAATTACAATCAGTAAACAGTTTTTTCTAATGATCACCACCTTTAAGTATAAAGAGAGATATCATCTGACGTGTCGACTTTCTTTGTCGATTCAACGTAGATTAAAACGGACCACGCTGAAGTCAGTTATTATTAAAATGGCTCCACGTAAGACTGCGGCCTATTTTAGACTCTAAAATCACGTTTGCCAGCATCTACATAGACAATAGACCTCAACGGAATGAACAATTGTTGGTTAGGGTTGAAGTAGGACGGAAGAATGGTTGGGGCGGCCGAACCAAAACATGGCATCAGTCCATGAAGTCTTTGACTGTTGGTGTAAGCCATGTTGGTAGATGCAAATTACTTGGTTGGGGTCCGCGTGATAGTCGCAATAAATGGCTGGAGACACTGCGCGACATGGCTCGAAATCGGTCACAGTGGCGCAAGTGTATTCACTCTTCACATTTTTCTAGAGCTTAAATCCTATTATTGTTTTCTACACACTTTTACTCTCCTCTCTACTATTCTGTTGTAGTGTTAACTCTGTGAATTTAGTCTCGTAGTGCTAATGTGGTATGGCAACTTGAACCTATGGGCATATGTGCCCGGTTCTACGTTGTTGATGAATGAATGACTCATTAGAGTTCAGCTCAGTAGTAAGGAAGCCAAGAATAAGTTCCTAGTACAACTGGAAGCGCAGTGTACCATATAAAGATACTACAGCTGATTAAGTCGTTTTTACCGTATGAAATGATTGAGACATGCATTTCGTATGCCCAACTACCAGTTACCTCGATGCACAATTTTAACTGTCATAGAATCGAACAAAGGTAGGGGAGGATAAATTAAAACGTGTGGTCAGACCTTAACTCCTCTGATTCCTGGTCTCAACCTTACTGATTGATGCAGGCTACATGGCTGTAGTCCGCGCAACTGTCGTAACTAATGGCTAAAGACACTAGGTGGAGTGGCTGAGAATATGACCCAGGTGCATTCGTTCATTGTCTTCCCTAAGATCTTGAGCGTATTATTATCTTTATCTCCACGAATTAATTATTACTATCAGAATCATATTTCCTGACTGAACTGTTTTACTACAACTAATGTAACTACTACGTTGTATGTGTTAGCTGAGTATTCAGAATTTACAAGTCTTAATGTAGTACAAACATCAGCCTAGTTTTTCTCTTATGATCCATTTATTAGGTTACTTTATTAGTGATGTTGACGTACAGACTCAGGTTTTAATATTAAAAAACAGCTGAATATAAAGTCTCTTTAATAACTTAATATCAGCAAATTTACATAGTGCATACAACTTTCAAAATATGCTTGATCGGTACAAGCTTATCGTAAAATATATTTCAGTTTATATTATAACTCTTTGCTTGAGATGCATATTCTGGTTATATAAATAATAATAAGGACTCTAACTAGCCCATATTTTGCTAAGTTTGACTTTGTTGTAGCTTTTGTCTGCTAAGTTCCTCTAGCAACCAAAACGTATTCATACTGACAGTTAACAAATACCACCACTTCCCTGGTTCTCGTGTGCTGTTAAAGGGATGAGGTTCGTTGTCACCTCCTGGCTGACCACATCATTGAAAAATATTACTTCTTGAGGTACCTTGTAAGGGAACTAGATTAGTATAGGTCATAGTGATTGCAGAGCCCAAGGGGTAACCGGTTGAGGCCGATCACTCATGATCTTGTTATGGGAAGTTTTCAAAGTGTTAGCTCCGTTCCTTGGAAAGCTTTACTGCCGGAGACGGAAATTCGTGGAGTAAGGTGAGGTGTAACACTTTTAGGGTCGACCTTTTCTAACCGCTTCCTTCCATTAACAAGGCAGCATCGCTACAGATGCTGATTATCCTAAGGGAACACACTGCTGTCACACCCCGCTACAGTCAGCAGTACGACTTCGATCTTAGGCTGCTGCCTTTAGCCTTATCGCTCTCCAACAAACCTGCTTGGTAAGGTAGGACCTAGAGGAATATGCATTCCAACCAACATGACTCGGTTGGGTCATCACGTTAGGCAAGCCCGACTACCATGTCAAGGTAGCAGCTACGTTTGTTTACATATAGAAAATAGGTGTATAGAAAGATGTGTCAATGTAAGGCCTAAACTACCTTTACTCAGTTAAGTATTAGAGCGCTCTAAATGTACTATCTTATTAGATGAGACCTGAATGGTAAATGATAATAGTGATAGTTGTATATGTACTTTCGGGCCGTTTGCTTCAATACTCGCTGCGCAGAATGTAGAGAATTATTACTTCTCCGTGGTTAAGAAAATTACTTTCAACCGGGGTGAATAAGGACTTTGAAGGACTAGGTGATTTAACCGTCCGATTTGACAATATAACAGGAGAAATGGAATGAACAAAAGTACTGGGAACAAGCTTCCTTGGTGCTGTATTAAAATGAGATTTGTTGAATTATCATCTATATTGGTAATTGAAAGTTTTAAACTAGCCACTTAACAGACCTTACTATACTTTCAACCAAAAAATGATGTATTCGTACTTGTCACAAAATGTATACTTACCTGACTGTAATGAGGTCTCATATGGAATATCGTAGAGCCTCATGTATTCTTGTATTGGTATTATTCCTTCATAAGAAGATATGTCCGAAAAGTATCCAACAGCCACTAAATTTAAAGTTTAGTAAGTGTAATCAGTTAAAACGTTTTATAAGCTATTATAATCACAATATACCTGAAATATGAGTATTGAATTCATTTTAATGATTTGGAAACCTTTAATATTTCAGAAAGTAAAGTAGCATATAACAGTTATATAGTATTGATTTGTTTTATTAATGTCAACTTTATAGCTATGTTAGAAAAGTTTTACATGTTATTCAAGACCAATAAAAGTCATCCGTAAGAAAAGTCTAAACACATTGAGTTTTTATGAGAGGTGGATCAGCTCTGATATTCGTCGGAATTCCTCCGACAGCTTCCGCTGCTTTTAAAAGGAGTAAGTAGTAGTTTGTCATGCGAAGCTTGGTCCATTTTTTATTGACAACTTTTACTGATATTGTAATAGACTGTAAATCATATGTTTGTTATAATTGTTTACATAACTTTTAGAAATGCTAGTCTAATGAACTTTGTTCCATCATTCTGGTTTGGTATAGTACAAATGTTGTACGTTTAGTTAATAAGTAAATAGTTCATAGAATGCTACTTTTGTGTAGCTAAATTAAAAAATGATACTATGCTCAACTGTATACAATGCTTGATTCCATTGTAGCGCACCAGTAATTTTACTGAGCCTAAACTTAACTCAATAAATAAAGTTAGGATTATGTTTTTCATACAAAAGTCGACACTTTATAATTTCTAGCTGGAATTAAACGCAGGTGAGCTCAAACTTGTATTCGTTTAAACACTAAATAAAGAATCGAATTACGTATGCATGTGTGTGTAACAAATGTGCGTAAATTAGTGCTTCGCAAAAATACGACTTACCTTGTTGTGGGATTAGCTCTGGGTGAAACTGACGAATATTACTTAGTATCTCAGTTAGCTTCTGCTAAAATATGAAGATTTCGTTCATATTTAGATTAATTAAGTATGCAATATATAAACAGCAATAGCAAACAAAAATACAGTATATTTTTGGAAATAAGTTTATTAACATTAACCATTTACTGATCTCTTAGCATCTCAAAGAACGTAGATCAAACAGATCGCTTAAAAATACTTTTATATCATTATGCTGAGTCAGCACAAATTAATATTCACGTGACTTGTAATTTAGGTACCTGAAATAAATAAGCATCTTTGATTTCTATTTTTATAAAGAACTATCAATACCTAAGTGTTTTAGGTGATACTGATCTATTTCGTTATATTATCAGTAAAAAATCCCTCATTTCTACCAAAGTTCAGTCGGTTTATTGACTTTTATCTCTAATAATTTATATTTTTGCTTAGTTGTTAGCCAAAGACTAAAGTACTGAACTTCCAGACGGTTTAACCTCCAAACCTATTTAATTCCGGGTAGTCGAGTAACATCATTGTAGACCAAACAAACGATATACCCCAAAACCGGATATACTAGCCTGTACTTCGTAAATAGGTTACAGCAAAATTCACTTTTTGACTTTTAATATTCCAAGTATCTTGATCTAATAGATGACAAAAGAAAGTTTGACAATCTACTCGAAAAGACGAGTGAGAGCCGAATCAGGAAATTCTTCCATCTGTGTCAAGTTACAAACTCCGCCTGTAGCTCTCCTAGGGTTACTTCCGGTCCCAAGCCCGGGTAAAGGAGGAGGGTTGGACATGGGGCTAGCATCCCCATCCCGTAAAACCCAAGCTTGCTAAAAAACGCTAACCAGATTAGACAGGCTAAACCATTTAAACTCTGCCCTGAGAGTAGAAGGATTTATGACGCCTCATGATGAAAGCGGAGATTCTTCGGAAGTCATGAGGCCGATGCCCCCCCTTCTAACAACCAGAGCAAATATTTTTATAGGTACATGGAATGTTCGGACAATGTGGGAGAGCGGGAAGACAAATTAAATAGCTGCAGAAATGAGGAGATAACTTGACAATACTCATAATCAGCGAAACCCATTGGACTCAAGCTGGACAGAAAACATTGGCTACGGGAGAGATGATACTTTACTCCGGCCACGAAGAGGAAAATGCTCCTCACACCCAAGGAGTTGCTCTGATGCTGTCCAAAAAAGCACGTAATGCACTTGTGGGATGGGAACCACATGGACCCAGGATCGTCAAAGCATCAAGGCTCAAGCTGAATACTCAGAAGCAAATAAGCAGGTAAGGAAGAGCATTAGTGCGGACAAACGGAAATACATCGAAGGCCTGGCAACGACAGCGGAGAAGGCTGCAAGAGAAGGAAATATGAAACAGCTATACGACACAACGAAGAAACTGGCAGATAAACATGGTAAACCAGAGTGACCGGTCAAGAACAAAGAAGGCAAGACACTCACTGAGATTCAAGAACAAAATAATAGATGGGTAGAACACTTTGAGGAACTTCTAAATAGGCCAGCTCCACTGAACCCACCGGACATCGAAGCAGCACCTACAGATCTCCCGATAGATGTCACTCCGCCAACAATGGAAGAAATCAAGATGGCCATCAGACAAATCAAAAGTGGGAAAGCAGCAGGACCGGACAATATACCAGCTGAAGCACTCAAGTCAGATATCGACCTAACAGCAAGGATACTCCACGTTTTATTCAAAAAGATCTTGGAGGAAGAACAAGTGCCGGCAGATTGGAAAGAAGGACATCTTATCAAGATACCAAAGAAAGGAGATTTAAGCAAATGTGATAACTATAGAGGGATCACGCTACTGTCGACACCAGGGAGAGTTTTTAACAGAGTATTGTTAAACAGAATGAAAGATTCAGTGGAGGCTCAACTTCGAGATCAACAAGCTGGTTTTCGTAAGGAACGGTCGTGCACAGACCAAATCGCAACACTACGGATCATCGTTGAACAATCGCCACTGTACGTCAAATTCATTCATAATGAGAAGGCGTTTGACAGTGTAGACAGGAGAACACTATGGAAACTTCTTCGACACTACGGCGTACCAGAGAAACTCGCCAACATCATCCGGAACTCTTACGACGGAACACAGTGCAAAATTGTGCATGGAGGACAACTGACAAATGCATTCCCAGTGAGGACCGGAGTCAGACAAGGTTGCCTGCTCTCACCTTTTCTCTTCCCCCTAGTGGTTGACTGGATCATGAAGACCTCCACATCTGAGGGGATGCACGGAATTGAATGGACAAGTAGAATGCAACTCGATGATTTGGACTTTGCGGATGATCTAGCTCTCTTAGCACATACACACCAACAAATGCAAGCAAAGACAACCAGTGTAGCAGCAACTTCAGCATCAGTAGGCTTGAACATACATAAGGGAAAGAGCAAGATTCTTAAATACAACACATGGAGCACCAACTCAATTCAACTTGATGGAGAAACTCTGGAAGAAGTGAATACTTTCACATATCTGGGGAGCATCATCGATGAACAAGGAGGGTCCGATGCAGATGTAAAGACAAGGATTAGCAAAGCCAGGGCAGCACTCCTACAGTTGAAAAACATATGGGACTCAAAACAAATATCAACTAACCTCAAAGTCAGACTCTTCAATTCGAACGTGAAGACAGCCCTGCTGTATGGAGCTGAAACTTGGAGAATTACTGTAAACATCATCAGAATGGTACAAGTATTTATAAACAACTGCCTACGAAAGATACTGAATGTCCGTTGGCCGGAAACCATCATTGACAGTCTATTATGGAAGAAAACAAACTAACTTTCAGCCGAAGTGGAAATTAGGAAAAGACGATTGAAATGGATAGGACATACATTACGCAAACCATCAGACTGCGTCACGAGACAAGCATTAACATGGAATCCTGTTGGGAAACGGAAAAGAGGAAGGCCAAAGAACACGCTGCGTCGAGAATTGGAAGCAGACATTAAAAGGATGAACAGCAACTGGAAACAATTGGAAAGGATTGCTCAGGACAGAGTTGAATGGAGAATCCTGGTGAGCGGCCTATGCTCCTCAGTGAGGAGTAACGGGCGTAAATACATTAGTAAGTGTCAAGTTACAACAATCCAATTAGTATACTTCTGGAGAAGATATTTTGGCTGTTGATACATTCGACTAACTTGAGCTGTGATTGGTTAATTAGAGAGTAGAGATACAGGTTACATATTACAACTAAATAGAAAGTTTCAACTCATATATTTCGCTATTTGTTTTGTGTGTGATATGTTTCAGCGTAGCTGTTGTTTGATTGGTGTCAGTATACCACTGAATATTCCTTATTTTGTCTGGATACTTTGCATGATGCTACGTGCATCAACAAACTTTGTCATAGGTACTAACCTATCTTGTTCAAAAAGACCCTAATTTTACATAAATATTAAAATATATGTACAGAAACAAAGACACCAACCATCCCGCCATACTTACAACACTTTGCAAGCATAATGTATGCAAATCAAATATTTAACTTCATAGACCAGACTGAAAACTAGACATTAATAGACATAAACGATTCAAATCTAGTTTTTCGCCCTTCTAATAAGATCGATCTAAGAAAATTAAATAGAGCTGACTTGATATCATAATTAGTCTGATTCATAATCCATGAGTTACTATTTTGCAACTCAATCGACTAGTGTTCTCGATTGCGATGTTACTTGGTGATGAACCTTTAGGCCAAATAAACAAACGTCATCTCTGTTTGTGTTCCTAATATATTTACAGTGATTTCATGCTTTGAAACGACTAACAATTTTACCAATTTTTTTATCGAACTTACTTTAAAAGTTTCAGTGATGTATTCACTTTGGTCCTGTGTTAAATAAGGAATAAAAGTGTTTTTTGAAAATAGTCTTTGGCAAACAAAAAAATTCATAATAATGAAAATTACAGGATTATTTTTAGACTATATTAAATATGCTTTACTTTATCACATTTTTTATCCGTTTCATCTGAATACATATTAATTTCTTCCAAGCTAATTTTCTCTTCTTATTATTCTCTAGTAAGGATGCACACAATAAGACATGTATCAACAAATATGAGCACTAAAAGTTTGTCGTACTTGTCTCAGTCACCTAATCATATACTTAAAAGATATAAGCGACAACCTAGATTTCGACGACTCTACATTATGAACACCTAAGTACGATGAATGAGTTACGTAAGGGAAAAGGCCATTGTAGGTCGATGCAATTTACAGTTGATCGAGGCACTAGGAGAACAGCTTTATCACGAAGATAATAAGGTAGCTTTACTAATACTATTCTGATTGTTATATAGAAAAATATGGATAATCTATTGATTAACAGGTCGACCGTTGGGGTGTCCCGTATTTTCTCTATTGTTGAAATACACTCACATCAACTTATCCTGTATTCCGTTACCAGAAACTATCCAAACATAATCAAATGTTAATTGCTGCATCAATAAGAACTTATTAATGTGTTTTTCTATTCAGTCTAAACACTCATACTTATTGAATAAACCTTATTTCGGATATATTTTGTACACGTTAGGCAAGCAACTATTGATAAGCTGGGCGAGTCAAAAAAGAGTACCTAAATGTCAAAACTGTCTCCCAGGAGATAATTTTATTTCAATTTTATATGCACTGAGCATTTTGCTCATTTGTGGCTGGTAGATCTGTATTCCTTCTATTCTAGCTGGAGCTGTTATGCATCGGGGATGATTTATAGGCAAAGAATAACGGTTGTATTTGCACTCGGTTACATCTCGGTTGCAACAATGTTTTTTCTATAACAAGTCGCACATCAAAGCACATTGGGGATAACTTAGAGTTTTAAAACACAATATATGGAAACATTAACTTAAAATTCACTGAAGAAATCGAATAAGTATGTCCTGTTGAAGTGCTCTTGATCCAGTAATCAGATATAGTTGATAGCAAACACAAATAGTAGTTGTAATCATAGTGTTGCATGGATCTATTAGGTAGTTTAGTCAGAGCAAAAATTGTTTTACTTAACACAACTTACTGACATCATTTTCTCTGCAAGGTAAATACTCAGTTTATTCACTTGACTTAATAAGTTAAGTAACTTTTTTTCATCAGATTCATGTGAATCATAATTGTAAATTCTTGTAGGTTCCATATCAAACTCCAACACTTCATATGTACGGTACATACGACAGACAACATTGTCGACTGCACACAAAATGCGGGTGTGTGTTGTTGGAGCCATATGGTTTTTTGTAAACATTTCTTGCATAGTTACTATATCAAACACAAAAATAGGTCGACAATTGTATTCATTATTCTAACCATTATTTATTTGTTCAGTATTCCAGTTCTTGCAACGCTCCGAAATTTTTTCAGTCTCACTAACTGCTCGAAAAAATTTCATCAGAGCTCTGAAACTTAACTGGCTAACTCAGGCAATACATTGGTAGTATTACCTCTATAATATTTATCACGTGATAAGGATATACCATTAGAAGACCTGTAATGTGATCTGGTGGAGCAAAGCTGGACGAAAGGCATTCATAAAATTCTATAAGATTACAGCAACTATTGTTTTACGATTTACTTCCGACGTCATGGTGACTAGTTATGTGTGGAGAGATCTTCCCAACTAGTATAACAGAGTATAGTATATTTGTCTAAATTGTTGAGATTTGATAATAATAGTACAAACTCGTCCCATAAACTTCCATTTCTTCTCGAGAGTTTGATAAAGTGAGACTGCAGAAGACAAGTGTTCATCTTCGCTTCTCTCAGACATCATTCATATGTGTTCACGCTTTAGTAGTTATAACCTAGTCGGTTATAACAAGTCTAATATCCAATATGTTCTTGGTAAACCAGTATAAACTAAATGGTTTTCGTGCTACATAGCAGTTTTAAACTTCCAAAAACCTTCATGACAATAGTTTAACTACTCTGTTGCACTGGTCAGTGTGATAATTACTGTCGGAATGTGGAATGGGCACAAGTTTATTCATATTTACTCGCGATCAGTATAGCCTAAGGGAGGCTAACTACTGTAGCATTAAATAATACCCTAAATAAGTAGTTGCATAGGCTTTCGACATTGATGCTGGCCGTTTTCCTTTTGGCGGACACGACTAGTTGAAGCTGTTCAGTCACTCATCACTACCATATAATGATACGACACGACGTGAGAAGCCAATTGCTCTCAAGTTAGCCAGCCCAGACGTTGCTATACCGCTGACGCTCTATTCACAATCACACACAATTTCCCCACCTTTCACTGTCTCCTGATTCATTCTTATGCATACATATGGGCTTGATCGCTAGGGGCTGCACTGGTTACACGACACAGCAAAGAGCTCGGTAACGGTTCAGCAAAAGAAATGTTGTCCCGCAGGAGAGAAGTGATCGATCGACGCACTTCTAACGAAGGTCTCTTACATCAACCCTTCCTATCGAAATTGCCACAACAAGTGCAAGCAGTTCTGGTAACGTTTAATGACAACCCAGTAGATGAACTAGCTTCATCTGCCTTTGGGTTGGAACGCGTGTAGATTATGATACGCCTCCACCAGTGTTGTGCCTATCGGTTCGAAAGAAAGTATAATTATCGATGTTTATTGTGTTATCTGATAAAGTTAGTTTACACCAGGTCTCGGTAATCAGTACGATACTGGAGTTAGTAATGCTCATAATAGATTTGAGTTAGTTGATTTTGTTTATAAGCGACCTGGCGTTTATTGAGATGACGAGTAACTATGACCTTTTGTGAAGTGTAAAGTCCTGCAGTAGTACATTTGTTTCAAACGAGTTGAGTGCTAAAGCATTAAGTGAAATGAATTACTTTGATCTATAATCGGGTTGGGTGCCCGATGTTTCAGTCGGTATGGCCAGTTGGTTCATTGTTACGTTGGTTGATGTTTGTTTTTGAGTGGGCATGAGTTGAAGTGTCTTGGGTTGTTTCATCTGTCATAGTTGAGTCTGGAGTAGTAAGGTGGCTGTAAGAAGTGGAAGCAGTTTTCTTATGCTTGTAGTGAATCTTAGTATAAATGCAGTTGCCGGTTGGGGGAAACGGCGGGATAGCAAATAATGGTTCTGTCTCGTGAACATTTTTTGGTCGGTTAAACAGCTTTCAGGTGTGTGTGGGGCAGGCCCAAGAATGATTTCAGATCTGCGAGGACAGTTAATCAATCATGTATAGTTAAGTTTGTGTAGGTTTTGTGATATATAGGTTTTTTCAGAGGGTGCGTTTCTTTTACTTTTCCGTGGTCATTGTGATAATATTTGGAAGTCCTGTGGCTTTCCATTTATTGTTTGCCTTCGAACTGAATAAAGTATTCGATAGTGTAATCATCGTTAGGTGTCTGGGTTTGTGACTTATTTTAACTGTTGTAGCCAATGTCAGGGGGGGAAACTCATTGCTTATTGTCTCTAATGAATCCAAGTCTACTTCTTCGGTGTTTCGCGTGTAGCCAATATTACTACCCTTAATGTTTCCTGTAACATTCTAGCTTTTAATGATTTTACGTGATGTGCTGAAGACTGATGTTATTGAGCCTATGTTGTGTTTCCTGCCAGTATTAATATGCAACGTGTTGCCTTTTGTTTCTAGTAAACGCAAGTCTATATCGCCTATACTAGGTGTACTGTTGCTATCATTCTCTTTAGTTTGGGTAGTATTCCGACTCCTAATGGTTTCAACCGATGTATTTGAGGATACTGGTTTCGTAGAACTTTTGTCAAGTGAACTTTTTGGGCTGTTAATGTTGGAGTGAGCAGGGCGCTCAAATACCAGAGGTATTTTGCCAGACGTGCCTGACACTCTGACAGGGAGTCCTATTTGGCACTAGCATTATATTTTTATGCAAAGGGTCTTGTCTAATCATATTGGATGAGATTAGAAAATCTGCCTCCACCGGTATGTTGAATTTGAATAATATCAGCTTGCTTAGGGCATGTAGGCTTTTATTTAGTCTTATACATGAATATGGTACTTCAATCATATTGTTAGGCTCAAGGAGTTTTCTTTTCATAGTTTGTAGTAGACAGGCATTAGAAGCATTTTAGATTATAGCACTGTCAGAGCGTTTGATGCGTTTAAAATTTCGGAGGCTATGTAATCGATGATGCCGTTCACTACATTTAGTTGATCTGATGTTTCAGTGTTGTCAGGATTGATGAGGTATTTGAGAGGACCCGGAATCTTAATGTTGTCATAAGTCTTTCAAGTCATTACTATGCTTGCAGTGACCTACATCCTGTCTCGTCAGGAAAGGCTATACCACGTCTTCAACGATGATGATGCGAACATGTTCGTTTGCTTTTATTTGACTTACATCGCGTGGGTCTCTGGATTTTTCTAGTAGTGGATTGGTGGGGCATAGGACCGTAGCCTTTTTCCACATTCTGCTAGACACTTAGAGTTAGACGTTGTTAAAGTTTCCGTAGACATTTTTATCAGACACGCTTCATGATTAATGCGATTAGATAATAATAGGATTGGATATACTTATACTTTATGACAAATATGGAACGGAAGAAAAAACTAAGCAACTGCACAAGTTAAGCACATTGACTCATCAGATTGAGTTAATAATTCCAGAGGGGTAATGTGCGTGATTTCCTGAAATGATAATAAATGTTTCTCTTTATAATCCTCTTTATAATTACTGACACAAAACTATTGCTTACTCCTCAACACCCAAGTTTCAAGTACCCTTGGTCCAATCTCGCACCTAGACATGCCCAGTGATCCATTCCACTAACCCTCAGCCGCTTTTTGGAATAGTAACGCATTGGTCAAGAAGCGCGGGGTACTTTGTTATATATGCAGCATGCTACAAAATATATATTTAGTGTCCTAGTACTGTAAACTTTGTTGCAGTTGGTTTAGTTCTCAATCCAAACCTTTATATGCTAAAAAAGTCCTGACAGTAACATTTCGTCGAAATATTTGTATGTATGTAAACTCAGGCAGTCATTAGTCCCTTTAGCAATACAGCTTGCCCAGACATTAGCTCAAACAGTCAGACTGCCTTTTCAAGCCAACATCTAGTTATACGAAACACGAACGACTTAGATCAAAATTTTTTCGATTCTTCACAATTCACTCTTCATTTCTAAACCTTTTACTAATTAACGCACTTAATAAAATATCCACCCTAAGAACTATAGCCTTATTAGCTAAACCTTCTTTAATATTTATCACAGAAACATGGTGTTCCTCTTCAATTACTGACTCAGAATTAGCCATTCAGGACTATATCTTATATCGCGGCAATAGATAATATAAACGGAGTGGTGGTTGTCTAATATACGTAAGTGTTTGTTTGTCATCCAATAGAATCGATGACGAAATACTCGGTAAGGTACCAGAGTCGGTCTGGATATCAGTCAATACTCCGAACCATAGTTTACTCTTTGGTTGTATATACAGTACTCCTAACACTTCGACTACTGTAGATAACAACATTATTAATGCTTTTATACATACCTCTGCTCTAACTTATAATGCGAGGAGACTTTAAGCTTCCTAGGATAGACTGAAATGTTGGCAGAGGACTGTCATACGATGAAGAAAACCTTCTTGCTACGTTAGACATGCACTGCTGGACACAGTGTGTACACACTCCCATTAGACATCATAACATTCTTGACCTAGTTTTCTGTCATGATATCACTCCTCTGTCACTTCAAGATAGCAAAGAGCTCGAAAGCAGTGACCACAAAATGGTTTTATGTGCTTTTTCTCTTGATTTTAGACACTCTAGTATTCATAAATTACAAAAAACTAGACAATATCGAAATTATAAAAATGTTGACTGGAATCTTCTGCACACCCTTCTAAGTTGTTCTGACTGGGACAATTTTTTTTTGTCTAGTAGTCTTACAGATGCACTAGATATTTTTTGTCAAATTAATAACTCATGTTTAGATACGATTGCACCTATCAAACTAAGCAATATAATTAAATCAAATGATTTGTATATACCACTTCATTACCGTAAGAAGCTAAGACGTTTACAGAAGAGTTATCATACGTCAAATGACCATGACCTTCAATCAAGTAAAAGAAGTCCACAGGTTAAAGGCGATTAACGAAGAATTATTAGCAATGCACAGTAGCTCCAAGGTACAAAACTTGGTACGGCTGTTCAATAAACGTCTCAAACCTTCTCGGAATAGTGATACCCCCTGCATTTTACGAGATGGATTAATGATTACCAACCATAATATCATAACCAACCAGTTCAGCGATTTCTTCGCTAATAGAGGTATACCGCAGGATGACAATGAAGTGGACATTATTAACTTAGCTACAAACCATATGGAATCCGTTACCTTCACTTATAACAATATTTGTAAATCCATAAACTCACTTAGGACGTCCAGTAGCTATGGAGTAGATGGCATAGCATCCATTTACTTCAAACTCGGAGGACCTAATTTACCATTAATCCTATTGAAACTGTTTGACCTTTCATTAACAACAGAATCTTATCCTAATCGATGGAAAACCTCATACATATGCCCTCGATATAAATCAGGTTACAGGATAAACCTGCATAACTATAGGCCTATAAATATCACCCCGGTTATCTCTAGAATAATGGAAAAAATAGTATGCGATCAAATGTCTGATTATTTACTCTCCGAAAAACTAGGTCCTGTATGACTTGTCACTTTGAATTCTTTAATTTAGTTTTCACCAAACGAAGCCTTGGTATTAGTATTATACTTAGACATATATAAAGCCTTTGATATGGTTAACCACAAGCTTCTTGTAGGCAAACTCTCCTCTTATGGGATTAGGAATCCATTACTTGCATGGTTAAACTCTTTCCTCAGTAATAGACATCAAATAGTTAAAATTAATTCCACTCTTTCGAAGGCCGAACCGGTTACAAGTGGTGTTATACAAGGAAGTATCTTAGGCCCATTGCTCTTTATAGCTTACATAAACGATATATGCAAATGCTTCATCATGGGTAGACCCTTTTTATACGCAGATGATCTCAAAATAGTGTACTCATTCCCCCCTCACGAATTTTCACACATTCAGTGGCGTCACTGCCGAGCTCAACAAGGTCGCAGTATGGCGCTCAAAATGGAAGTTGGATCTTAATGCTTCAAAGTGTGGTTGGATATGTTTTGGGGTTAAGCACCTCAATTTTGATCTCTCCATAAACGGCAGTAAGTTATCTAGGCTTCAGTCAGAAGTTGACTTAGGACTAAGGTACTCTTATAACCTGTCTTTTACAGAACAGGTCAATATGCAAACATCTAAGTCACATCGACTACTAGGTTGCATACTACGTAACTTTTATAGCAACGATTCTCGTATTCTGCTATATAAAGTTTGTGTCAGACCTTTGCTAGAATACTGCACCTTTATTCTCAGTAATGTTTCCATTAGGGATAAACTCAGACTGGAGTCTGTGCAGCGTCGCTTTACTCTTCGTATTCTTGAGGCTGATCGTACTCTAGACTATAAAACTAGATGCACGAAGTTAGGACTAGATACCTTATGGAGGCGACTGCTAAAATTAAACCTAATCTTCTTTTATAAAATATTAAACAAATTAGCGTTCTCATCGCCTAATACAATTCAGCTCGAGGAACCCTCTTGCTATAACTTACGCAATTCAGCCTCGAAAATAAAAATATCGCAATCTAAATTCGCTCTTTATATGAATTATTTTACAGATAAATTCTCAAGAATCTGGAACCATTTGCCTCAAGCCATTCGGGAAACAGATTCACTTCCTTTATTTGTACGGCATGTTAGTAACTTTATCTCTTCTGAAATCTCGTTAAGAATGTTCACACCAACTATTGTTTCTTACTCCACTAGCAAAATAATAGGAACTCTGAACGTGTGAGCACCACTCACCTGTCTTGGTCATATGATAGTATTCTTCCATTTTAATCAGCCTATAAGCATAAGTGGCATGTCGGAAGTATAATTACTAATCCTGCCCATTAGTTTTGTTAACTTTGGAATACCAGTGTTGTTGTTTTGTGTTTTCCTTTCTTCTGTCTTTCCTCCAGTTGCAGAAAATTATGTGCAAGACAAATATGGAACTTACTGGCACAAAACTATTGCCTTCTCCTCAACACCCAAGTTCCAAGTACCCTTGGTCCTGTCTCGCGTCTAAACATGCACAGTGATCCAATCTGCTCACCCTTAGCCGTTTTTGGAACTGTAACGCATTGGTCAAGGAGCGCGCGGGACTTTGTCATATATGCACCATGCTACAACACATAAATGGTGTCCTAATACTGTGAAATTTGTTGCAATTGGTTTGGTTCTCAATGCATATCTTTATACTTAGGAAAGTCCTGACACTATCACTTCGTCTAAATATTTGTATGTATGTAAACTTATATTATCCAGATCATGCCTGTAAACTGGCATGCTCTCATGTACACAATGATACTTGAGAATAAATACTTTATTTATTATTATTTATTATTCTAGTCATGCCTGTAAACCGGCATGCTTTCATGTACACAATGATACTTGAGAATAAGAGCTATTTATTTATTTAATTCTGTATGTACACGACATTGAATATGTGGCTAATGGCTAAATTTAGCACAGTCAGGATTGTATTCAATAAATTCAGTTAAATAAATAGTCCATAGAGGTTTGTCGCGTATGCGTTTTATTGTTGAGTGGTGTAGTTCATGTAATAAAGAAATCCCGAGGATCTTGGGATAGAACACCGTCTGATTGTTGGCTCCGATAATATTACCCGCAAAACAGTTATTACAACGGCTATCTAAGTCAGGTTTAGGATGGGATGTAGAGATTTCGGAGAACGAGAGAACCCGTTGGTTCGAATTTTTGAATGACATTTAACAAGTAGAGAATATTTCATTCCCACGATGTATTCTAGCACCCAAAATGGGTCATTCGCTCTTGAACTTTACATATTTAGCGATGCCTCAGAAGTTGGGTATGGGGCTATAGCGTATTATCGATGATATGTTGCTGGCGAGGAGGCAAGCTCTCGACTAGTTTTAGCGAATGCAACAGTAGCAACCCTAAAGGTTTGGACCATACCACGTTTAGAGCTTACATCTGCAGTCTTGGTAGCTCGCATCGGCTCACAGTTACAGACTGAACTAGACAGAGAGTTTGCAGATGAAGTCATCTGGACGGCCTCGATGATTGAATTGGGTTGCATCAGAAATGAGAGCAGTCGGTTTAAGACCTTTGTAGCTAATCGACTCTCGACGATCGACAGTCTGAACATGGTGAATCAGTGGCGGTATGTACCTTCAAAGCACAACGTAGATGACTATGTATCCAGAGGTATACGGTTCAGTAAAGGTGACACGAAAATTTGAAGTGAAGGTCCTCATTTCTTGAAGAGGTTTAAAGAGTATTGGCCAACTACCAACACTGAGTGTATTACACCTCAATTAGAATTAAAAGAATCGATTGTTACACTTTTGGTAGTTGACGAATCTGGCATTCATCAACTTGTGAAGTGCTTTCCAGACTGGAAAAGGCCACTTAGGGCTGTAGAGTGGTTATCTAGGTACAAGTTTTACCTGTTGATGATATACTGTGAAAGAACGGGCATATCCTTGAGTTTATTTTTACTTAATGTGGAGGAGTTGGACTTAGCTTGCATAGATCTGATTCGGTTTGCTCAAACAAATAGAGTATTTGAGAAAGAGATCCGGATACTACAGTCGTCCGGGATTAATTTAGAAATGAAAGCCATCGAATCTCCTTTACGCAAACTGGATCCTATATTAGTAAACGGGTTATTGTGTGTGAGTGGTCGGCTCCAGGGAAATGAATGGTCTGAGAAGGGCAGTTGGAAACTGCATCCAATGTCAAAGGATGAACGCTAGGCCGGCATGACAATTAATGGCACCCTTGCCACTGGTCAGGGTAGGCGATGATGATTTTCTATTATCACCGGGTGTAGACTATTTTGGACTCCACACAGTGAAGCAAAGCATAAGTGTTCAGAAACGGTATGGATGTGTATTCACATGTTTGAAAATGAGGGCTATACATTTAGAAGTGACAATCACCCTTACTACAGATTCGTTTATCATGGCGTTGATGAGGTTCATAGGTTGGAGGGAATACCAGAGAGAAATATTCAGCGACAATCGAAATAATTTAGTTGGAGCCAAGCATGAATTAATCAACTATCTCCAGAATCGGTAACAAGACTGCATCCATGAGAAACTGCCTGTGGAGGGCATCGATAGACACTTTACACCCTGCTGCTGCCAGTCACTGGGGTGGAGTTTCGAAAAGTACGATTCGATGAGTCCGTAAAATGTAAAGCGCTCTTGTGCACGAACAGACATTGACAGACGAGTGTCTTATGATTTTTATGACTGAAGCTAAGAGCATTGCCAATAATCGACCCCTAGTACCTTTCACAGCTGACTCAGAGGATCTAGGCGTGCTAACTCCTGAAAAGTTATTACTTCTGAGTGAAAACATCACCAGTTTCAACTACTTACCTCTGTGTGACAAGTATTCAAAACGATGGCAGAAAGCTTGCTACTTAGCAAAAGCCTTCTGGAAGCATTGGTCTCGAAAATACGTTTCACTGTTACAACTACAACATAAATGAACAAATGTATGCAGAAATTTACGAGAGGGTGACTTTGTCATGATTAGTTCTGATGTCAAAATGAATGGCCACTCGGTTTGGTACAGCGTACCAACTCAATTTATCCAATGATAATGGTGTTCAAAACTCGACTTGATCCAAAATCTAATAAACTTCCTACACTACTAATTATAAAGGACACTATTGAAGACGACCTTGTTTCCTTTACCTAACAATTTGGTGACTATTTCGATACATGCTGTCCCACAGAAACCAGAGTTACTGTAATACCCTTATCCATGATGACATCTAAGCGTCTGTCCGAAGTTGAGTTTACCAGCTCAAATATCAAGAGAGCCATAGCTATTCTGAAAAAATCTGATGATAATAGGCAGGATGGCATTTCAATAACCCTCATGAAATAAGGTGGTAGCGAAACACCACTTCCCTGCTCGAAACTGATTTTCTACCTATTTCACTTTGTTAATAGTGCATATTTTTATTTTGCTGCAGTCTGTTTCTGCCAATCTTCTATCACCACTTATACAGCGATCCTCGATTTCCTTGACACTCTGTCCTTTTTATTATTTCGGGTTTATTAGTTATCTAATACATTTATCCACACTGAATTAGTGCTATAACTACCTATTGGACTCTTTATAATTTTCTTTATCATTATTTTCCCTAGTGTCATGTATATATATGCCACTTTACATTGGAGTTTGATTCAGAATATTGTTCCGCCATGTAAACCAATTTTAATTATTGTATATTTATACTCATTTGATAAAACCCACAGCTATTTCTTCACAACGATTATTGTAATTAAGTTGTATGTGATTAAAATAAACAATAAGTAAAATATCTCCAACACCTTGCATAACATCTCTCACCCAAGAGTTCGTGCTACGACCAAGCTGATTGCCCAGAGAATTTGCTGGCAGAAAATAAACAAGGACATCGAAGAATGGGCACGCTCCTGTGTGGTCTGCCAAAAGGATATAGTAATTCAGGATAATAAATACCCTATTAGCACCATCCCAACCCCTAACACTCGATTTGACCACGTCCACCTTCATCTGGTAAGACCTTCACTAGAATCTAATAGATTCACTTGTCTTCTGACATGCGTGGACCAATTCACAAGCTGGCCAGAAGCGATTCCACCCATAGGCATCACTAGTGAAACGACTGCTTGCGTTTTCGACTAACGATGGATAGCAAACTTTGCTTGTCCACCTACAATAACAAAAATCGTGGACGTCAATTTGAATCTCTGTTGTTCCACTCTCTAACCAAACTTCTTGGAATTACGCACTTCAGAACAACTGCCTGCCCCCCACAATCTAACGGTTCTGTAGAGGGATTTAGTCGACAGCTGAAGGCATCATTTTCAGCTACGAACATACCGCAGTGAACCGACGCATTACCTTCAGTGTTAATAGGAATTCGTAGAACTGTAAAAACACATGTTGGGTGCAGTGTTGCCTGATTAGTTTACTGAACAACACTTTCACTAGCTGGGGAGTCCGTGGAAACGGCTTCCGTTTTGGTGAACCTAGATCTCATCTCTTACGTGGACCGGCTTAAAATTTCTATGCTTTCAGTCAAGCTAGTTCAAACCCGACAACACTCAACGGGCGATTTTATTCAACTGACCTCGAAATATAGTACACACGGTTATGCACGTAGCAATGCTTTACGCCGATATCTCGACGCAACCTACGAAGGCCAATACAAGGTCTTGAACGAATGGAGGAGGGTTGGGCATAAGGCTAGCATTCCCATCCTGGAAAACACAAGCTTGCTGAAAAACGCCAATCAGATTAAACAAATTAAGCCAGTTAAAATTCACGCTGGGAGTGGAAGGAATGATTATAACGCCTCATGATGAAAGCCGAGATTCGTCGAAATTCATGAGTTCGATGCCCCTCCTAACAACCGGAGCAAAAATGTATGTACATACATTAAATGTTCGGAAAATATGAGAGAGTGGTAAGACCTATTAAATAGCGGCGGAAATGAAGAGATACCACTTGACAGTGCTCAGAATTAGAGGAACTAATTGGACTAAAGCTGCACAGAAAAGATTGGCTACGAGTGAGATGTTGCTATACTCCGGCCACGAGGAGAAAGATGCTTCTCGTACCCGAGTAGTTGCCCTGATGCTGTTCAAAAAAGCACGTAATGAGCTTGAAGCCGTAAATAATTCCCAAAATAAATAGTTACATAGGTCCTCGACATTGATGCTGACCATGTTTGCTTTGGGGGACACTACTAATTGGAGGCGCTCGGTCACGCATCACCACCAGATCACGTCACGCCGCATCGTGGAAAGCATCTCTCTCTCTAGTTTGCCAGCCTAGACGTTGCTATTCCATTGCCGCTCTATTCACAACCAAATATAACTTCCTTTCCATCCATTATTGCCTTCTGATTTATTCTCATTCGTAAGAGTGGGTTCAATCGTTAGAAGTTGCCCTGGTAATACCGTAAACGTAACTTGGTCATATATCGGGTGCACTTCATTGGTGAGCACGACGTGATCTGGACACGTTCATAACTGTGAGTTCGTTTCTCTTTATAGTTTTTAACAGTATTTTTGGTGTGATTATCATTTTTGCTTGCACATTTTGATTGCATTTATTTTTGTGTTTTCATATATTGCATATATATGATGACTGATCAGACTCCTAAGTTCATTAAGGTTAAAACTCCAACCCCCCCCAAACTTTCAGCTCATTCCGTTCTGGACAGAAAGCACAGAAGCCGAGTTTCGAGACCACCGCGTGACAGACCCACGCGTTCAATTCCTTGCCGTTGTAAGGTCACTTCCGCGTGAATTGAACAGGTACGTCACCCTCTTCTTTTTCAGCCCTGACTGCCTAGAACCTTATGACCAGCTCACAAGGTCAATTCTCAAACGCGGAGACTTATCCGACAGACAGTGTCTTGATGAGTTGTTTCACACCATCAAGCTAGGTAGCGGTTCAGCGACGGAAATGTTATCGCGCATGCGAGAAGTGATTGGCCAACGCACTTTCCACGAAGGTCTTTTCCGTCAACTTTTCTTATCGAAACTGCCACAACAAGTACAAGCAGTTCTAATAACATTTAATAACAACCCAGTAGATGAACTAGCTTCATCTGCTGATCGAATTCTGGAGATCACCAGAACTCGCGACAATCAGGTTTATTCCATTACCGAAAAACCTCATGCCACCGAAAACGACGTGACGAAATTGTGTAATGCTCTTTCTCGTTTTCTTGACCTGAAGGAAAGACACCGACCGAACAATTCCCGTCGACGAAGTACATCACGGAGAAGATCGTCGTCTCGACTTCGACGAAGCGAAAACTCACATTGGTGTTGGTACCACAACACCTATGGCAATGATTCCAAGAAATGTAGACCCCTGTTGTTTCATAGACAAAAACCCACTGTCGACGCATCGGGAAACTGTCCCGCCGGCACGCGTTAGCGGCAACCGTAGCCGGTGGAAACAGCTGCCTATTATTTATCACTGACGTGATAACGAAGGTCCGCCACCTCGTCGACACTGACACAGAAGTTAGCGTCCTTCCTGCAGCTCCATCTGATCGCCAACATGAAGCTGCATTCGATCTACAGGCAGCCGATGGAAAACACATAGCTACGTATGGTAAGCGATATGTCAACTTAAACGTGGGTTTACGAAAACTCATACGCTGGATTTTCACCATCGCCGATGTGAAAACACCTATCATAGGCATAGATTTACTGAGCCACCACAACTTGCTTGTGGACCCTAGCAAAAAGAGACTAGTGGATAGTAACACAAATCTATACGTTCGTAGAACCACTGCTACAGGTTGTAGCTTATGTCCTCTTCGTTTTAAACATTTAATTAACCTTTATTTTCAGCCGATACTCGACAAGTATCCAGATCTGAATAGGGCAACATAGAAATTATTATGTGTAACCAGCAATGTTACACATCACATCACGACTACATGTCAACCTGTATTCTCCAAAACGCGCCGACTCACACCCGGAAAACTAAGGATAGCGAAAAACGAATTCGATCATATGATTGACCTGGGAATAATACGCCCATCCTCTAGCCCATGGTCATCTCCATTACATATGGTCCCGAAGAAAGATGGCAATGATTGGCGTCCCACCGGTGATTACCGACGTCTCAACGCCCGGACTACTCCCGATCGTTACCCGTTACCACACATCTACGATTTAACAGCCACCCTGAAGTGGATGACAATATTTTCAAAAACCGACTTGGTAAAGGCGTACAACCAAATACCGATGTCTGAAAATGACATACCCAAAACAGCTATTGTAACCCCTTTTGGACTTTACGAATTCCTTCGAATGCATTTTTGGGTTGAGAAATGCAGCACAAACATTTCAATGTTTCATCGATGACGTGTTCCGCGGGCTTGACTATGTACATGCATACGTCGACGACTGCTTGATAGCAATCCCAGGCGAGGTAACATATATGAAACATTTGGACAGTCTTTAGAAGACTACAACAATATGGAGTTACCATAAACATACAGAAATGCCAAATCGGAACAACCTCGTTGGAAATCCTAGGGCATACTACTGATGCTAATGGTATACAACCTCAAAAACACAAGGTGGCGGCTATTCTGGGGTACCAGGAACCAACCACCCTTAAGCAGTTGCGAGCTTTCAATGGATTGGTAAGTTTTTAAAGACGATTTATACCGAACTGTACATCTATCATGAAACCACTAACAGATATGCTTCGTGGGAATAAAAAAGTGGTCACAATCGATGCAGAGTCACAGAAAGCCTTTACTGCGACTAAAGAAGCAATAGCCAATCCGACTATGCTGGCACATCACAATATTGAGGCTCCTGTCGGCATCGCGGTTGACGCATCTGACTCAGCCATTGGCGCAGTTCTGCAATAATGGACTGACCAAACTCGGCAACCATTAGCATTCTTCTCAAGACGATTAAACGATACCGAATCGAGATACAGCACTTTTGGACGTGAATTGTTAGCCATGTACTGTGCTGTACGACACTTTCAACATTCCATCGAAGGCCAGGAATTTACAATATTTACCGACCATAAACCACTGTCGTTTTCTATGAAGTCATCTTCAGATAAGTACTCTCCGCGAGAGTCGCGTCATCCAGACTACGTTTCCTAGTTCTCTACTGATATACGACATATATCTGGAGCTAACAATGTAGTTGCCGACGCCTTATCACGAATACATGCCTTGAATCGTATCCAAGGTATCGACCTTGTTGAACTAGCTCGACTTCAAAATGATGACAATAATCTACATCACGAGTTATCCACAACAACGCTCAAACTTCAAACAAAGACGATTGGAAAGGATAAGAAAACTTTAATTTGTGATTATTCTACAGGTACAGCCCGTCCAATCGTTCCCAAGAGTTATCGACGAATCATCTTTGACACATTGCACAACCCCTCTCATCCTGGAGTTCGTGCTACGTCTAAACTGATTGCTCAGAGATTCTGCTGGCCAAGGATGAATAAAGACATCAAAGAATGGGCACGATTCTGCGTGGCTTGCCAAAAGAACAAAGTAATCCAGCACAATAAGTGTCCTCTTGGCACTTTCCCAACTCCCGACGCTCGATTCGACCACGTCCACCTTGATTTGATAGGACCCTTACCAGAATCAAATGGATTTTCTTATCTTTTGACATGCGTGGACCGTTTTACACGCTGGCCAGAAACGATTCCACTGATAGACATCACTAGTGAAACGATTGCTCGCGCTTTCGTCGAACGATGGATAGCGAATTTCGGTTGTCCATCTACAATAACGACAGACCGTGGACGTCAGTTTGAATCTGGATTGTTCCATTCTCTGACCGAAATAGTTGGAGCAACGCGCTTCCGAACAACTGCCTACCACCCACAATCTAACAAGTTGGTAGAAAGATTTCATCGACAGCTGAAAGCATCACATTCAGCTACAAACATTCCGCGGTGGACAGAGGCTTTGCCATTAGTCTTACTCGGAATTCGAAGCACTGTAAAACAAGATGTCGGGTTCAATGTGTCTGAACTAGTCTACGGAACGACTCTTCGACTACCAGGTGAGTTTGTGGAAACCGCTTCCACCTCAACAAACCTAGATATTAATTATTATGTGAACCGGCTTACAAATGCTATGCGTCCAGTTTAGCCAGTCCAAACTCAACAACAATAGACAGACACTTTTATCCAACCCGCCCTAAAATATAATGCACACGTTTTTGTGCGTCGCGATGCACTACGCCGACCTCTCGACGCGACTTACGAAGGACCATACAAGGTCTTAAAACGAGAAACAAAGTACTATACGATCGACAAGAATGGCCACGATGAGAACGTCAGCATTGACCGCTTCAAAGCGGCTTACCTAGAATATAAACCTTTCAATGTCGAACTCGCCACAACACCGAAACTTGACATGAACGAAGTTGCCGCGTCTCAAGTAACAATCAACAAGCAAGTGGAAATTCAAAAGAGCTCCATAACGCCGAGAGCTAAGCGTTCTGGTAGAAACGTACGATTTACAGAACACTTAAACGAATATTACGTCTATTAATTTTTTTCTAATTTTCCACTCTGTGTATTGTAAAGTTTATTAGTTTTCTTATAAAAAATTGAATAAAATTACCTTTTCTGACAGGCAGAGTGAGTTCAATCGTTAGAAGTTACCATGGTAATACAGCTAGCGTAACTTGATCATATATCGGGTGCACTTCAAACTTGTAGGATGGAAACCACATGGACCCAGAACCATCAAAGCACCTTTTAAAACAGTGAGGAAGGGGGTTACAATAAATATTATCTAATGCTATGCACCCACTAACGACAGCAGCGGTGAGAACAAAGATCAGTTTTATGATAGGCTGCAATCAATTATAGCGAAGTGTCGAGGAAAGGTTCTGACAATACTGATGGAGGACCTAAACGCCAATGTCGGAATGGACAACACTGGATATGAAGAAAACATGGGACGACAAGGAATGGAGAGGTAAGAAATGAGAATGGCGAAAGGTTTAAAAACCTATGCGCTTTAAACAAAATGATTATAGGCGGTATTTCCTCACGAACGCATACACAAGGCTACATGGGTCTCACCAGATCATACTACAGAGAATCAAATCGACCATACATGCATCAACAAAAAATTCGGAAAGTCAATGGAAGATGTTAGAACAAGGAGAGGAGCTGACATAGTTTCAGATCACCTCCTAGTGGTTGCCGAAATGAAAATTAAGCTAAAGAAGCAACGGACAACTGGAGTAACAGCAGTACAAAGGTTCAATACAGCCTTTCTTCAGGATACTGACAAATCCAAGGAATTCAGAATAGCTCTCAACAACAGCTTCTAAGCTTTACAAGATTTACTGATGGAAGAAGAAACCACTATGGAGAACAATTGATAAAAAATCCAACTATCAGATCTTCGATAGATGTTACTCCACCAACGATGAAAGAAATCAAGATGGCCATCAGATAAATCAGAAGCGGGAAGACAGCAGAATTTGACAATATACCTACTAAAGTACTCAAGCCAGATATAGAAGTAACAGGTAGGATGCTCCATGTTCTATTTAGGAGGATCTGGGAGGAAGAACAACTGCGTGAAAACTGAAAAGAAGGACACATTATCAAGATACCAAATAAAGAAGATTTGAGCATATGTGAGAACTAGAGAGGGACCACATCACACTATTGTCAGTACTAGGGAAAGTCCTTAACAGAGTATTGCTGAACAGAATGAGAGATTTAGTAGATGCTAAACTTTTAGATAAACAGGCTGGCTTCCGTAAAGATTGATCGTGCACAGGCCAAATTACGACATTACAGATCATCGTCAAACAATCGGATGAACAGAACTCGTCAAAGTACATCAATTTCATTGACTATGAGAAGGCGTTTGACAGTGTAGACAAGAGAAACTTCTTCAAAATTACGGCGTACCAGAGAAACTCGTCAACATCATCCGGAGTTTTCAAGATGTGCATGGAGGACAACTGACAAATGCATTCCCAGTGAGGACCGGAGTCAGACAAGGTTGCCTGCTCTCACCTTTTCTCTTCCCCCTAGTGGTTGACTGGATCATGAAGACCTCCACATCTGAAGGGATGCACGGAATTCAATGGACAAGTAGGATGCAACTCGATGATTTGGACTTTGCGGATGATCTAGCTCTCTTAGCACATACACACCAACAAATGCAAGCAAAGACAACCAGTGTAGCAGCAACTTCAGCATCAGTAGGCTTGAACATACATAAGGGAAAGAGCAAGATTCTTAAATACAACACAGGGAGCACCAACTCAATTCAACTTGATGGAGAAACTCTGGAAGAAGTGAATACTTTCACATATCTGGGGAGCATCATCGATGAACAAGGAGGGTCCGATGCAGATGTAAAGACAAGGATTAGCAAAGCCAGAGCAGCACTCCTACAGTTGAAAAACATATGGGACTCAAAACAAATATCAACTAACCTCAAAGTTAGACTCTTCAATTCGAACGTGAAGACAGCCCTGCTGTATGGAGCTGAAACTTGGAGAATTACTGTAAACATCATCAGAATGGTACAAGTATTTATAAACAACTGCCTACGAAAGATACTGAATGTCCGTTGGCCGGAAACCATCATTGACAGTCTATTATGGAAGAAAACAAACTAACTTTCAGCCGAAGTGGAAATTAGGAAAAGACAATGGAAATGGATAGGACATACATTGCGGAAATAACCAGACTGCATTACGAGGCGAGCATTAACATGGAATCCTGTTGGGAAACGGAAAAGAGGAAGGCTAAAGAACACACTGTGTCAAGAACTGGCATCAGATATTGGAAGGTTGAACAGCAATTGAAAACAGCTGGAATGGATTGCTGAAGACAGACTTCAAAGGAGAAAACTGGTAAGCGGCCTACGCTCCTCTGTGAGGCGTAACGGGCGTAAGTAAAAGCAATTAATGAGTATTGCATATTTTCCTACTTAAAACACATTTTCCCTTGATAAATTTTAATAATGCAATAAAAAGACGAAGTTTATCAGAACTGTGTGATATATTTCCGCAATACATTTCGAACAGTCTGATCACACACACCTGTTACGGGATTCATATACGAAAAATAAAGGTCACCAGACAACTGAGAGTATAAGCTATGTAAACAAGGATAATAAATGGAACAATGTAAGTCACACTCTACCAAGCACTTTTACGCAGTATCACAAGGGATGATTTGATGTTAATTATGTGGACTGTCTCAACTAAGTGTATAGAAATAGACAATAAAGATTATTTATCCTGTACTTTTACTTTTCTTTTCTAGTTCATTTGTTTTTGGAGCCACTTAGGTATAAGTTCAGCTACTCTTATATGCAAATCACGATTGCTCCTCCTTATGCACGTGTGTCCACACATACATGTGAATTGATAAACACAGTGGGATGCGATGCATTCGTTTACGTGCTTTTTAGGTTTGTTATGAATCAATGCTCTACGCTTTACTAGTACGACTATCTTAGCTGCATAAAATGTCCTGTTGAAAACCAACTTACGCCGATGTTTCATCACAAGACTATTTGAGCCACTTCTAAAGGATAACGTGATATAGACTGATTTTTTAGGTGATAGAAATATACTAGGTTTCACCATAATGCGACATTTCCATCGATTTACGAACTTTTTAGGATATCCGTTCATAATTAGCGTTTCTGTCAACAGATTTTTACTATGCACAATAGTATCATAAGTATAAATACGATTGGTCCTATTAAATATAGCCTTTACTGGACAATCTTTTTACTTCCCCGGTCAATAACTATACAAGTCCATATATTGCCCAGTCCACGTAGATCGTTTGTAAACAGAACGTTTCATTGAGCCATCATCCCTCTGATTGATTAATATATCTAGGAAAGGAAGTTGGCTATTATTCTCCTGCTCATAGGATAAACTTATATGAAGTTGGGTGGGATTTATTATACTTAAGAAACTATTTGCGTCATCGATCTTCGTAGAAACAACTAAAATATAAAAATACTGCAAATGAAGATGCATCTCTTCTAATGAGTCTTGTGCTAAGTTTTCCACATGTGCCATGTACATATCGGCTAACAATAGATTCTCAAGGACTACCCATGGTAAATCCTTCAATTTGTCAAAAATATTCACCCTTAAATATGAAATGTGCTTTGTCTGTGCATAGTAGTAACAAATCTGTGAGAGTTTTTACAGTAATAGGTAACGAAAAATGAATTTATGTTAAATCTTAGGGAACTAATAAATTAGAAGGAAAAGTAAATTCACATTAAGTGAAACTACTAAACATGAACCTAAGGTGTCCATATTGCATTAAATGAAGCTCATTTGTCATTTCTTTTATATTCTGAGAAATACCGACTAATACTAAAGATAACTATGATAGATTTCAGATCTATTATGAGATCAAAGGAAGTATAGCTTGAAATAAAAGGCAGACAGTATCACCACTAAGAAATATATGGATATTATTAAAGTACAGAGAACTATCTGCCAGGAAAGGAAACGTCTTGTTGTCTAAGGGTGAAAAGCCAAGAACGCTCTTTAGACCTGCGGAATTCAGCATGCAGATTTTTTTGGGAGTGTGATGATAAAGATTAGATGCCAGTACGTCCATTGATAATTGTACCTCATTCTATATAAGTTGTATTAAGCAAGCTGCAGATACCGGCATTGTCTAAGTACAGATTTATTGCGAATCTAAATTGTGAGAGTTGGCCACATTGTCAAATGCTTTCCGGTGACCGGTTTCAGAGGTTGACATAGCGTGCAACAAAGATGGAGGATTTTAATTTATAAGAGGCTTTCTGCATTCCTACCAGAGAATTTCCGTTCTGTAAGTCATACATACGATTTTGAACATATGTCGAAGCAGTACAATCTATTATAGTTTTTTATGAAGAATTTTATAGAGTATTGTAAGATTTAGTTTAATTATCCTGACCCATAAATAGTCCAGTTTCCACGCACAGCATCTTTCGTTATAAGGTTGATTTGGGATTAATAGTCCAGTAAAATGTAGTTGAACCTTCTCTATTTCCTGTCGATGTAGTGAAGTACTCAAGCAGAGGTCTAACACACGTTTTATAAAGAATAACTGTAGATTCGTCAAGACGATAGTTACGATGAGACCAATAAGTCTGGGAGCTTTAGAAACATGTGATGAAGTATGCTCGGTAAAGGATAAGCTTTCTGAATACCTTACACCTAAATCGCAGATACTAATTAGTTGGTGAAAGTCGTGGTTGTTAAGGTGTAGGTTGATCTCAGGGTTAGATTTGCCGCTATATAGGTACCCTGACTTTTGCGTGTTAAGGAAAAGAAACCACTTATTACACCATTTGCTTAGTTTATTGTGACCTCTCTGTATTGTGTCGTTAGCATTTCGACCTTCATCTGGGTAGAATGTATAGACAACTTTGAGGTCGTCCGCAAACCCACAAGGGCTCTTCACTCTTCAAAACTGTGGCGTATATGATTAATAATGAAAAATAATAAAGGTCTTATAACTGAACCCTGGAAGGCACCACTAATGATATTTTAGGGACGTGAGAAATGTCTTTCTAGTTTTACCAAGTAAATGTGATCTTTCAGAGATGAAACTATCCAGGCATGCAATTTGCCCGCTATTTCGAAGTTTTTCAATTTATATAAGACAGATGAATAATGTGCATCGTCAACCGCCCTAGTGAATTCGAAGTATGAAGTAACAATTAGTTTTCCGTCACCTCTATTGTTTATTATATAGTCATAGTATTCTAGGTGGCAAGTTATTCAGGATTTCTTAGACATGAAGCTGTGCTGGGAGGATATAATTAGTTTGTGCTTAACTGTGTAAGTGTAAATCTCCTCTTTTATAACTTTCTCCATGGCTCTAGATAAAACGGAAGAGTGATTAACTGAACGGTAGTTTTCAATGCAAAACCTAGAGCCTTTTTTAAAGTGAGAAATTATATATGTGGTTTTCCACGATCTAGTGAATGTTCCATCTTCTAAGGAGGGATTAAATATTTTTGTGAGCAATATTGGGAAGGCTGAGTTACCATATTTAATCAAACTAACCGGTATTCCGTTCTCACCATTACTAAATGAAGTCTTTAGTGATAGTACGGCATCTCTAACATTACTCATTATGAACTTCAAGCCTGTTAATTTGTGCTACTTGACATTGCTGTCCTTTCCTATACATAGACTGTTTCTGGTAAAAGAATATGCAAAGGATTTGCTAGGCGCTTTACAGATTTTTACAGGGTTACTAGTCATATTATTTTTGACGTTGAGAATAGCAGGAAGACTGGACTGAGCGCAAAGTTTCCTTCTAAGGTTGACTGCTAAGTAAACTATCCTGTCAGGTAATTGCAGATACATTTTTTCGGCTTCTAATTCTGCCGTCTTTCTGTAGCTTTATATATTTATGAATACTGAATGGATACTAAAAATTACAGAAAATTTGTAGTGAACAAATAATATCCTTCGTAACTTCCTTAGTTTGTTTTTAAACTTAACGGGGATGTACTCGCTATTGGAGATATGTGGTTTGATCCCCTTGAAAGGTCCAACACAGTCAAGACATAAGTTTATATAATAGATAAAAGCATCTAGTGGGTTATTAACTTTTCAAGAGGGGAAAAACATGCCCCAGTTCAAATCATGTAGCAGTTTCTAGGTATGAGACCAGTTAATCAGAGAATAGTTTCTCCGAAAATCAAGGGGATTGTTTGTTTAACTCTTAGTACATGAACATTCATTGACAATTAACTGGCAAATGACAGTTTTGTGTTCGCTGCCAGAAAATTGAAGACTAGAATTCTCTGTATAGTTGGGGGGGAGGCATAATCTAAAAAGATTAAGTCTAATAAATTTGACTTGCGTGTAGCTTTACGTACTACTTGAGTCTATACATTTCAAAGAATTTATCAAGGTGTGAAGATTCATGTAAAGCAATCCAAGTGACAAAAGGTACATTGAAGTCCCCTCCTATTAACTTGATTACAGGCAGCATTGATAATAATTCGAATAAGTGACTTAATCGTTAGGTAAAGATATTAGTTGCATTAGGCAGTCCACAAATACAGTCTATTAATAATTGGTGATGGAGACAGTTGTCAGTGCTGACAAACATAGCGTCATCTAGAGGTTCACTACCTCTCGGAAAGATAGGCGATGATAAAAAAACCCGGTCCAGCACAAATTATACACCCTCTACCTTTTCGTGAATTCGAATCTTTGCGATAAATGACGTAATTATCAACTTTAAGTGTAAGGTCCGAAATATCGATAGTATATCAAGTTTAGGTTATTAGGACGCAACATATGTTAACCAATTACACCAAGGATTTAAGGTGAGTGGTTTGATTGCAGAGGGAGCTGGAGTTAATTTGAAAAGTGGAGAACTATGTGGGAATAATGAAAGTAGATATGTCACTAGTTAGCCGAATTAGTGGAGAATCTTTATGAACTCTATTTGGGTTGGAAAAAGAAAATGGAGGATAGGGGAGTGATGACAGTGAGACATTAGTCATGAGAAGGTTGGAAAGGGGTACTTTGTTACTTGGTAGGGTACCTTATATACGATGATGTGGAATAAGTAAAGGATAAACAGGAGCAGATGTGAGGCGGATATGACGGGATAACGGGGAAACAAACTCAGGCGATTCATTGTCTGTACAAAGCGCTAAGTTACTAGTTGAGGTTCTATCTGAGCCCATTAGGATGACGAATAGAGTGGGTAGCGACAGGATGAAGTACTAATAAGGGTTATCAGTTGTGGGTGCAGACTAGGTAGTCATATTGAGTTCTTAAGGGAAATTACTGGGTTATTATTTTAGGTGTAATTGGTTTGTTAAACCGGGCACACAAGCGTCTGGCAGGTACATTTTACGCGTACTTTATATTGATGTTTATTACCTATTAGCGCGGAGCTAGATTATTCCAGGTTTGGGTGATCAGAAAGAACCCTTATAGAGGGTTAGGGTTAATTTTGACGACATGCTACCGGAATGGAGGTGTTTTTAACCGTACTAGGCAAATCGCGTTTAGGTTAGTCGACAATGCCTTTGCTACTAGAGCTGGCTGCTTGAATTATGTTATTTTGTCAAAATTTACCAAAGTATGTCTGTCAAGAAAGCTAGCTCACTGACACTATTTAAAATTGTTCAATGGAATTGTTAGACCACCTTAATTCCTACATAGAATTAGTCGTTACTCTTGTGGAACAAAGTGGTAGCCAATATACGTTCAGAAGTACAGTATATTGTTTATTCACTGGATGTTTCAGACTTGCTTATGCCTTATCAAGGCCAGAAAGCCTGTATTATAGTTCTAAATGCCGTATTATCAAGTGTCCTGGTCGATTAGATAATATGCGCCCACAGTCACAAGTGTTGTTGCTGTTGATTCGGCTTCTGTGATAAAAATAACCGGCATTCAGAAGGCTTACAATCGCAACCGATCAGGACTATCCGAATAGCCTATTTAACAGTGTCCATTCTATTTCAGCTAGTGACTATAAAAACGACTGACATGAATAGAGCAATTTTTGTACCACTGCTTGCCATTAAAATATGGATGTCATACTAAGTTGAACGTGCTTATAAAACCAGAAAATATCAAAGCTAAGATATTCAATGCAAATGTCAAGGCAGTTCTATTGTATGAAGGTGAAACTTGGAGAACTACGAAAAACATCATAATAAAGATACAAGTATTTATTGACAGCTGTCTGCTCAAAATGCCTGGGATCCGTTGGCCAGGTACCACTAACAACAACCTTCCGTGACAGAGAACAAGCCGACTCCCAGTCGAGGAAGAAATTAAGGGAAGGCTCTAGAGGTAGGTAGGTCACACATTTAAGAAATTAGTATACCGCGTCATAAAAAAAGCACCGACTTGGAGCCCTTAAGTCCAAAGGAAGAAAGGAAGACCAAAGAATACACTACATCGAAAATGGGTGGCAGATACAAAAGGGATAAACGACACTTGGGATGAACTGGTAAGAATGGCACAGGACAGGGTTGGTTGGAGAATGCTGGTAGCGGCCTGAGCTCCACATATGGTGGCCGACACTGATTGATTGAATTGCTAATATACTTCTGACGTTTTGACCATTGATATCAATTACATTTTTATCGCCTAACGTACAAACATAAAAACTTAAATAAAAATTCAGTTCAGGCTCATCTATCATTAAATTTAATCCCGAGACAATGTGTGTTAGCACGAAGCGAGCCTGACTAAAGCATGCTCAAAACATGCCCACAATGGTGAGTTATGAATGGCCCATTCTTAGCCAGTCAGAGCCAACGAACAATCGGAAAGTTTCTGGAATATTTTCGTGCCGATTTTTATATTAACTCTAGTGTAATTATTTGCTTTGCTTTTGCTTCCTGCTGTTGTTTGCTCATTACACTCTGTCCCCTGCTTTACACTTGTCATGCTTTGAGATCACGTCACTGTTGTTGTCGAACCGTAGATTACTAAACGGGATTAATACATAATATTATCAAGGCAATAGGGATAACTCAACAATGTGGTGTATAGGATTTAGCTACGCACATTTTAAAAATGCAATAAATAATTCCGTTCATAAGTTCAGTGTCGTTTTCTGCCCAATACAGTGTTTTTAATTTTTGTGGTCTTATTATGCTGTCAGGAGCAGAACTAAGGTCAAAAAATATTGGTACTAATGCGCATGCTTGACTCAATTCTACAGCTATCTCAAGCATGATACAGCGTATACATTATTGCTGTGAAATTTCATCACAGCTCCGTAGGCAACAATGAAAACTTTTAACAGCAGTATCAGTCATTTTTTTCGGGAACCTTATTTTTAAATGCAAATGTTAACAAATCTAGCATTACAACTTGGAGAAATGAGTATTAAGGCTGGTAATAAAAGTGTATAACTTTAACAATCTAAAGCATAAGTCTTAAGAAATGGACTTGGCCTTGTAACAGTCAGGACCTTTATTTATAAATATGCGTTAACCAAACCTCTATTACTAGTCACAAAACAAGTTATGTGGAAAACGAACGCGGAAACGCCGCGATAATAAAGCGGCAGATAAGCATTTTGAAAAATGAAACAGTTAACCCAAACTGACTAGCGGACATATGAACGAATAACAATTGCAGCTTATGAATGTTAATTAAGTGACCTTATCCAGCCATCGGTGAACAGCTCTAATTTGCCGCCAAAATTTGAAGTGGGAAATAGTGATGTCTTTTTACCCCAGATAACTCGTAAACTTCAGGTTTGTCGTTTTTGAGTAATTAAACATTACCATTTTTCCGAATTAGAACAACATATTTAAGTATAGAATGTTTTCTTAATTGGTGCAGCGCAAGAAATTGATGTAAAAATTATGGTATTTATATACAAATATAAAAGGTGTAAAACTGACCGAGGCGGTCGAAGCACCAAAATCGATTGTACAGAATTAATCATGATCAATGGAATGTGCAATGTAACAAGATTGTGACAAGTGTGGTAGTAGACATAAAAATGAAAAAGACATTATTAACGAATATTTGATAGACGGAACTTGTACTGTCGAATCAGTAGAGAATGATCGAGACATTTCAGTGAGGATCTGAAAACGATTCTGTTGGCAACAATAATATACTTGTAATTCGCTTGCAAACTATGGGATTGTTAAGAAAAGTATTAAATTAAACCCAAGGACTCAAATTTATGTTGCTTTCAGGACACTGAATGCTGGTGAGAAAATCCCATCAAATCGATCCCTTATTTGTTCGTTTCCAAGTAGAACTGAAACAGCTTCTTCTACTAGTCGCCATGTTTAGACTTGCACACGTTACCTGGGACAATAATATATATTGATAATTGCAAACTTTGAAAATCACTTTAAAATATAAGCTGCCTACATAGAGTTAGAGTGCGCAAGAATTACTTTGTTGGCCCACCAACAAGAGTTTATATAAATAATAATGGACCAATATGTAATCCAGTAAGATGCCATTTTAGATCTCACTTTGGTTCACAAGGAAAGTTGCTGAGGCGTCATCTGGACGAACACTAATATAAAATACATAGTTAGATTAAGTCGAACAAATGCAAGAATAACTTAAATAAATTTTTTGACAAAATAAAGAATGTGAAAGGCGAAGCTTCAGTTTCCGTTATAGACAATTCATTGGAAATTACGAATTCTCAGTGCTTTTCAGGTTATGGCTGAGCCTTAATATTACTCGTATATTTCCCGAACGGATGCATCTTCTGTCCTCTATCAAAGACTTTCATGGAGCTGTATTTTACGGTGAGTCTTAGCTTAAAGTTCTTTAACAAACCATTAGGATTCGGGGGAAAATCATTCATTGTAGTTTACAACGTTGTGATTGATTCGTTCTAATTAAGGCTGAGGTGCTACCGGTATATGACCAAGTGACGTTCGTCGTATAACCAGAGCATCTCCTAACGATCAAACCTACTCTTACGAATGAGAATAAATTAGAAGGCAATGAAGGACGAAGAAGAAGTTTTGACTGATTTTAAGTGGAGCGTCAATGAGATTGCATCGTCTAGGCTGAATAACTAGAGAGAGATGCTTTCCACGTTGTGTCGTGATCTTGTGGTGGTGCGTGACTGAGCGTCTCCATAAACATGGTCAGCATCAGTGTCGAGAGCCTGTGCAACCATTTGTTTTGGGGATTATTTACCGACACAAGACCTTTAAGGCCACTTTAAAGTCGTTCAAGTTCGGCCGTGTAAGTTCTATCTACCAAATATTTCGATGACTAATGTCAAACTTCAGTGGATAATATTTAATTACAAATTCTGGTGTTTAATATACTAGAATCTAATAATTCTTTAATTAATGACTTTGTTGTTATAATATATATGGTATTTGCTTTTTGTTCTATAGAGCGCTGTTTGTTCTTCAAGGTCGTCTAACGCATTCATAACATGGACATTACCTTGGATGATTTAGTTCAGGAGTCGGAAAAGCTACTGATGAGCGTGCAAGAGGATAATGATCTACCTCATATTACTCGAAGTCTAGATCAAATGCGTCACTTGGGTGAAAAGCTTTATTTATCGCGAGGATCCAATAGCGATGTTAAGGCTGCTCGTCTTCTGGGGCCAAAATTAAGCTATGAACTCCCTCAAAACCTTACCTCAAAGCTAGAAACTTTGGTTTCGACTGATGTACATGAAACGTTTCCTTTTGTACCTAAAACTGATATTCAGTCATTTCTGCGATTGGAAAGAGATAATGCCTTATTAACTGCAGTTCTTATGACACGCAAGTCGGTAAGGATTTTTTGTTTACCATTGTTGTTATGATATGTCACGTTTCCTGGGATACTAAGATTCAGTTTTAGATTATCAGCTGTATAGGATCAATCTAAAGCTTCAGTCTGTTGATATGTAACACCGTAACTTGTTACATACAGTTCATGATATAGCTTTAAGCAGTACTCAGATGTTACAACGCCGGTTGTCCCGTATGGATGTCCTTTTCTGCGTGAAAATTCTAAATTGTTCCATTTGCATGTTGATCGAGGACATTTGTGATATGTAAATGCCCTTGTCCAGCGTTTAGGGTTCATCACTACATATTATCACTGAGCTCCCGTTGTTATCCTAGTTCCTGTATTTTTTTGGGATTCAATGAGTATCAAAAGCCAAACGAGAGTACAAACCTTAAGTATATACTCGTTGGATTTAACTATATATATATATACATACTGGATTGTGTCCTGTTGATTTTATAATATACAATGGATTTTACATAACATTACGTCCCTTGTACATCTGATTAGCAAGGTTTGGATGAAGTTTAAGATAGCCTTCTAGATTATGAATATTTGTTTTGAAGTGGATTGGCTGTAATGAAAATATATCAATCATAACATCGAGAAAGAATCTTCCTGACTTGTCTGTTTAAGAAAAATTATTTCGTAAAGTTAAGCTATAGAGGCAAACATTTTGTGCTTGCTTGGAACTTAAAGTGTGTATTATACTTTATTTCACAATATAGTTGTGCGTGTTGATTTGTAGGTAACGGCATGTTAGTCAGTTGTATTCTTAAGCTACTCTTATTTTGAGTGAGACTACACTTTGAAGATATGAACCAATATACTTGTATGCAGCGTTCCACACTATTACTTCTATATTCAGTAGTCAGTTCCTACTCGAGTGTATATACTAAAATCTGGTGGAATTATTTTCTCATTTACGTTTGCTCTACATCGTTTTCTTTCGAATCGATGAATCCTGTAGAAGAACTCGTATTTTATGCACTAGCTAGATCCAAACTACTCAAAACACAGCTCTTTACGTATCCTGACTCTCCAAAGGTATTTATTGTTATGTATGTTAGTGGTTCCAGATGTCCTTCGACAACTCTACTGTATTTACAATCATTTCAGATGTTTGAGGAGGTAGAGGAACGCTGTGATACATATTTACAAACATGGTGGGAACAAGAAGCTACTGGTGTATTAAGTGGTTTGTCTGGTTCAAATGGACCTCTGGATACAGAGCTCACATGTTTACCTGATTTAGAATGTTATGGTCATTCGGATATGGTTCAAAGGCAAGCTATGCAACTAACCCGAGATGAACTGCTTTACGCAAATCAAGTGAGCTTTATTGGGCTATTTTTGAATAACATAGCAGTCCAGTTTTTACTACATGTTTCTGAATCTTCTGACAAATTTTAATATAGGTTATATCAAGCAGTTCTTAGCTTATCTTACTAATTTTTTGTTCAAGCTATATGGCTTCTGAAATACATATCGATCCTTTTCATGAAAGTGATTATTTATGAACCCCTCATCCATTATTTATGATGAAATACTACTAACAGTTTCTGTCAAACTGTGGTCCATTGGTATTTGATAATAACGACAAAATAAATTTGCTCATTATGATCATAATATTCACTTTTCATATTTGTAGCAATAATGTCTCAATCCAGTGTAAAAATGTTGTTGTTTACTTTTTTCTAACAAATCAATTGTATAGTTGTTTTCTTATACCGTAGCTGAATACCATGTCTAGAATTCATTCCATTCTCAACAACTCATTTCTTGTAAAACATTTTCAAACCCAGTGTTTCCGTGAATCTGTATGTATATCATTTCAAGTTTGAAATTTAGCGATAAATTAAGGCTAGTGTTTATTCGTATTACAACTGTTAAATACATTTGCTATCGAGTGTCACATTCGAGTCGTTTTTAAAATGTTTTGTTGGTGACCAAACTATAGCGTTGAATCAAGCCACGAAGTTGTTAACTGGCTGTCTGAACCATGTTAGTAGCTACTGATTACCTAGTTGGAGTTCAAGCGATTGTCTTAACCAACTATGGAAGAATTTGAGTGATCGGTAGCAGTGGCATAGGTATAATTACTTCTTATCTCCCCTTAGATCTAGAGGCTTGAAATCATTTCATATATTTCTACGAATTAATTCTTCACGAATCGTATTGTCAACTCACTGTTGTAGCTGAAAGTTAATAAAACTCCGCTAAGTAATAATTAACGATTCACTTTATCAGTCAGTCTTCGCCAACTGATTAACCGCACAAGTCTTACACGATTATCTTATAAACAGAACAGTCCAATTATCCCCCAGCTACCATTCAGTTATCAAATATCTCTAAACAACTGGAGTGGAAGTTTGACTGCTCCCCCCAGTTCTCAGCGAGGTCAAAAACAACATAAGTAATATGGAGCGACAGAAAGTAGCTGGACCTGCTAAATTGACTTCAGATGTCTTTAAGAATTGTAGTCCAGCCTTGGCAGGTAATTTGACTGATGTATTAACTAGTGCATAGGAGCTGAACGTAATCTTATCTAACTTGTTTCAGTAGCTAATCATTCTAGTTTACTAGAAAGGACAGGAATTATCTTGTAGTAATTAAGTGGATGAATCAGTTTGATTGTTATAGTTTTTAAAATATTGGCTTCCAATCATGCGACGGTCATTCAAAGTTAAAGAACAACAAATTTAGGAAAACCTATGTGATTTCAGATCAAGGCTAAAATCCTTTGATCGTATATTCATCCTTCATTAGGCCCTAGGACGTAGGCTTACTCATTAACTTCTGACAATAGTGTTATTCTTTTACCTGAAAGCAACTGTCCATCTGTCTCTACTAATCGATTCTGAGCTTGTGGTGAACTCATCAGAATTATCAACCTCATGCGATGTTAGTCAGAGCTTCTTCTTGTCCTCCTTTTTATACAAGTGTCTTCCTAGGAATAACGCTATCTTACTTTTCACGGACTGGTTTCTTGCCAAGGGACTTACTGTTCGAATTATAGTATATAGAAGCCGTAGTCGCATGATATTTCGTCAGTTTTTAGTGTTCTAGTCACTTATTTTAGATATTTTTATATGGGCCGCTTGTGCAACACTAATTCTATTACTGTTGCTTCCTATCAACCTTTAGTTGGATTATTTTCTTACCATACATCTGACGTCTGTTGATTTTACACCTATTCAAAATGGAGTTCCTCGTGACTTACTAACTTACTTGGCTCGGAATCAAGATTCTGTTTCTAATGAAAAGCAATTAAAAAATCTTCATTCCGACGTTGCGGAAATATGGAGCCTCATGAAGAGAATTTCTTATCGTATGCGTAATGATCATGGTAGTGAGCTATCATGTGATCGTTCATTAGAAGTTCGAGCATCTTTATCTGTACAAAACACTTTGTCAATGTGTTCTCTGGAACATCTGGAGTCTGAATTTTTGGAGTTTATGAAAATAACAGTCGCTAACCAGCCACGACTAGCTCGTCTTGGTGGGCATCCAGGAACCCGATCATTAGTACGTGCATACCTGAGTCTTCGTCTACCATCCGAAAACATAACAGATATTTCAGCTCTCAATAATCTTTATCAACTATCTGAACAAAATGGTTGGGAATTTGATGTATGCTAGTGTTTAGATCCATTTTTTGCTTCTTGTTTAATTATCTAATAGTTTGTTTTTTATGTAAGTAAATGAATAATTTCCGTTTCACTAACTGAGTGGGCTCAACTCATCTGACGAACCTGTTACTGGTACAAATGTCAAATTTCATAGCCTATTACTCGGTCATGATTTTCTGCTTAACCGAAATTGAGTTTTGACGCTGATTTTATCCACCAACATTTGTGTTACGCTATAAATGCTCATTCAAAAGGTGGCTTAAAAGTGTATTTTAATAAAGTGTTTCTGTGTCGAGTAGTGGAGTCTCGGTTTAGATTCCAAGCAATTAGTCTTTTTTTTCTAAAGACAATTCAAGTACGTATTGAAGCCCGTTTTCGTGATAGCTCTAGGTGCTGCCAATAGCCCTTTATCAAAAACTATTATCAGTGTGAGTAAAATATTCAGTTAATACTAAGCATTAAATAACTTTTCATGGCATAACGAATTGTGTAGTTTCAGAAGTCACTTTTTAAAGTGATAAAAGCTTTTAAGTAGAGATGCTAGACAGTAATGTAATAATTTGTCTCAAATACTATCGATTTAATCCTTTATTTAATGCAATAAAAATTTTCATTAGTTGGAAAATAATTTATAGTAAGTCGCTTCAGGCTTTATTTCCTATACATGGACCCAGGATCATCAAGCATCTTTCAAAACAATGAAGAAAGGGATTGCAATGAATATTATCCAATGCTATGCACCAACCAACGACGAAGACAAAGATCAGTTTTACGATAGACTGCAATTAATTATAGCAAAGTGCCGGAGAAAGGATCTGACAATCCTGATGGGGGACCTAAACGCCAAAGTCGGGATGGACAACACCGGATATGAAGAAATCATGGGACGACAGGGACTGGGAGATAAAAATGACAATGGTGAAAGATTTACAAACCTATGTGCCTTCAACAAATTGGTTATAGGTGGTACAATATTCGCCCACAAACACATACACAAGGCTACATGAGTCTCACCGGTTCATACTACAGAGAATCAAATCGATCATATGTGTATCAATAAAAAAGTTAGATCAATGGAAGATGTAAGAACAAGGAGAGGAGCTGACATAGCTTCAGACCACCACCTGGTGGTTTCTAAAATGGAACTGTAGCTAAAGAAGCAGTGGGCAACTGGAGTAGCAGAAGTACAACGGTTCAATACAGCCTTTCTCCGAGACACTGACAAACTCAAGGAATTCAAATATCTCTCAACAACAGGTTCCAAGCCTTACAAGATCTACTGAAAGAAGAAGAAACCACTATGGAGGATAGCTAGAAAGGAATCAAAGAAGCACTAACGTCAACGTGTCAGGAGGTTCTGGGCCGCAAGAAGCACCATTATAAGGAATGGATCTCCACTGAGACCCTGAGCAAAATTCAACAAAGGAGGAACAAGAAGATAGAAATCAACAACAGCCGAACAAGAGCAGAGAAAATAAAGGCTCAAGCTGAATACTCAGAAGCAAATAAGCAGGTAAAGAAGAGCATTAGTGCAGACAAACGGAAATACATCGAAGGCCTGGCAACGACAGCGGAGAAGGTTGCAAGAGAAGGAAATATGAAACAGCTATACGACACAACGAAGAAACTGGCAGATAAACATGGTAAACCAGAGTGACCGGTCAAGAACAAAGAAGGCAAGACACTCACTGAGATTCAAGAACAAAATAATAGATGGGTAGGACACTTTGAGGAACTTCTAAATAGGCCAGCTCCACTGAACCCACCGGACATCGAAGCAGCACCTACAGATCTCCCGATAGATGTCACTCCGCCAACAATGGAAGAAATCAAGATGGCCATCAGACAAATCAAAAGTGGGAAAGCAGCAGGACCGGACAATATACCAGCTGAAGCACTCAAGTCAGATATCGACCTAACAGCAAGGATACTCCACGTTTTATTCAAAAAGATCTGGGAGGAAGAACAAGTGCCGGCAGATTGGAAAGAAGGACATCTTATCAAGATACCAAAGAAAGGAGATTTAAGCAAATGTGATAACTATAGAGGGATCACGCTACTGTCGACACCAGGGAGAGTTTTTAACAGAGTATTGTTAAACAGAATGAAAGATTCAGTGGAGGCTCAACTTCGAGATCAACAAGCTGGTTTTCGTAAAGATCGGTCGTGCACAGACCAAATCGCAACACTACGGATCATCGTTGAACAATCGCCACTGTACGTCAAATTCATTCATAATGAGAAGGCGTTTGACAGTGTAGACAGGAGAACACTATGGAAACTTCTTCGACACTACGGCGTACCAGAGAAACTCGTCAACATCATCCGGAACTCTTACGATGGAACACAGTGCAAAATTGTGCATGGAGGACAACTGACAAATGCATTCCCAGTGAGGACCGGAGTCAGACAAGGTTGCCTGCTCTCACCTTTTCTCTTCCTCCTAGTGGTTGACTGGATCATGAAGACCTCCACATCTGAAGGGATGCACGGAATTCAGTGGACAAGTAGGATGCAACTCGATGATTTGGATTTCGCGGATGATCTAGCTCTCTTAGCACATACACCAACAAATGCAAGCAAAGACAACTAGTGTAGCAGCAACTTCAGCATCAGTAGGCTTGAACATACATAAGGGAAAGAGCAAGATTCTTAAATACAACACAGGGAGCACCAACTCAATTCAACTTGATGGAGAAACTCTGGAAGAAGTGAATACTTTCACATATCTGGGGAGCATCATCGATGAACAAGGAGGGTCCGATGCAGATGTAAAGACAAGGATTGGCAAAGCCAGGGTAGCATTCCTACAGTTGAAAAACATATGGGACTCAAAACAAATATCAACTAACCTCAAAGTTAGACTCTTCAATTCGAACGTGAAGACAGTTCTGCTGTATGGAGCTGAAACTTGGAGAATTACTGCAAACATCATCAGAATGGTACAAGTATTTATAAACAACTGCCTACGCAAGATACTGAATGTCCGTTGGCCGGAAACCATCAGCAACAGCTTACTATGGGAGAGGACAAACCAACTTCCAGCCGAAGAGGAAATTAGGAAAAGATGTTGGAAATGGATAGGACATACATTACGCAAACCATCAGACTGCATCACGAGACAAGCATTAACATGGAATCCTGTTGGGAAACGGAAAAGAGGAAGGCCAAAGAACACGCTGCGTCGAGAATCGGAAGCAGACATTAAAAGGATGAACAGCAACTGGAAACAATTGGAACGGATTGCTCAGGACAGAGTTGAATGGAGAATCCTGGTGAGCCGCCTATGCTCCTCAGCGAGGAGTAACGGGCATAAGTAAAAGTAGTAAAAAGTAGGTGTTTTTGATACTGGCAATTTATAATGCACGGTTCAAGGTTATCAATTGGCTCATCAGTTCCAATTTGCATTCATAGAATGGTTCGTTTAGTTTCATTTTGATTTTCTAGGATGGTCTTGTAGACGGTGTTCCCGTATGGCCAATGCTTTTTTACTGCCTCCGCACGGGTGATACTCATGCTACTTTGGAAGTTGCTCGTGACGCTCTGTAAGTTACTTGTTGCAACGTTGTAGTACAACATACGTTACATAAGAATTTATTTCCCGGTAATTTACTTTAAATAGTTCTGTAGTATTCCGTTGAAAATATATTTTAGGAGACCAATGTAACTTGTCTTGAATATTGTTTATGCTTACATTTCGCTGAGGGAACTGCTGATACCAAATAATAAAAAACCATAGGATATATTGGTATAGCTTAATATCTAGTTTTGTATTTAGGTGGCTACAGATAAAGAAAAGAATCAGGATCTTTGTGTTTGATTTGCTTTAATATGCTACTACGAAGTAATACTTAAGTGATCTATTTTGTGTTAGGTAAAATAGAACATTAATCCCCAAAAAGCTGTTTTTGTATTCTACATTCTTAAAATTCGAAGTTATTCTTTATTCCAAATTATTCTACTGGCCAGCTTACATTGATTTCAATTCTTCCGGTTAGCTCACATTGGCTAGAATACACCAAAGGTCTTCCAGATGTTGCTTTCGTTGCTTGTTAGTCGATCAATATTCGCGATTCAAGTCTTTTTGCTGCTAACTGGTACTAAGGTTTTCCAAATTTTCCAAATTTTATTTTAGTTATAAATATCATACCAATTGCAACCTCCCACTCAGTAATATCTCATACATGTTAATTAAATTTTAAACGAATTTCGACGGTGATGGGAGGTGTAAAGAATTTTGTCAGAATTTATTTAATACGGTTTCAGAATAAACCAATTGAAATGGGGGAGGAGGAGATTGTGAATACTATCATGCTATCTTATTTCTCTCTGTATTTTAATTTATAATTTACTGAATCTCGAGTTATATTATTTTAGAACATGAAAACATTTAGGCAAATTCGGAAAAAGACCATTTGTAATACTTATTTGATAGTCTTATAATATTTCGCTTTTCCACATACTTTTCTCAGGAACAATTTAGGAAGCTTTGTACCTATGTTAGAGGATTACGTAAAACACAATCGTCGTCTTCGAACTCATAACCAAGCAAGATTCCGTCAAACATGCAAACAAGTTGCCAAGTCTACGCGTGATCCATATAAAAGGTTAGTAACTAATACTCTATGGCATTTTCTTTTTGTTGGAGATGTTATATTCTGTTTGACGTTATTATTATTTTCGTCAATTTCCATTCTCTTAACAGGAAGTCATCCTTCGGTCTTACTATAACAGTCTCCATACTGACCTATTCCTCTTCTCGCAATGTAATGTGTCACTCTTTTCGGGATCTTTGTATTTATCTTTGTATTGTTTGTTTGAGTCAGTGTTCACCTATCTCTGCTAGTAAATCCTCACTAATTATCTTTTGGTTTACTCAGCAGTAGGATGAAAATTTATGCTTAAGTATCCACTGTATCTGAATAGAAGCTGGAAGTTGTCGACGTTCAGATGAAAGCACATCACTTTCAGAATTGAAGTCTTGCATGCTTTGCTTTTGGACCATATAGCTAAACGTTTTCTTCTTAGAGTCTAATTTTATTTAATATTTCGATTATTCTAATTCATAGCACCACACATTTTTCAATTACTTTATTCATTACCAAAATCAACATACGCTATTATGTTCGTACTTTTTAAGTGGTATCATTCCGTTGTCTTTGAAAATGTTATGTAATATCCTTAAGCATCCTTTTTGTGCTGATTCTTAACTTAAAAAGTCATTATAAACGACAGTTCTCAAAATTTCGTTTCACGTGACGTAAGTCCAAATAAGAACATGTTTCTCCTGTTAGTAAATTTCTTATCAGTAACTGAAACATTTTACAAGTTTTTTCTGGATTAAAGTCGTCTCAATAATCATTCTCGAAGACAATTATCAGTATTGCTGTGTTCGTTTTACTCTTTAACGTTCATGTATCAATCAGTAATATAACTGTTAGCACGAAACGAGCCCGATTAAATCATGCTCAAAACATGCTTTCGGAGCTGTGTTGCGATTGGTCCATTCTTAGCCAATCAGAGCCAAGGAATAATCGAAAAGTTTCTGAAATGCTCTATACCGATGTTTATGTAAACTCTAATGTAATTATTTGCTGGTCTTTATTCTTTTCTCTCCTACTGTTATTTCCTCAATACATGTTGCCACCGGCTTTACACTTGTTCTGATTTGGGATCAAGTCTCTTATGTTCTCGAACCGTAGAATACTAACGGGATTAATACGTAATATTATCGGGGCTAATAGGAACTACGCAACTTAACAACAACAATAAGTGATTTTTGATTACACTCACTACATTAAAAAAAGACGGTTCAGGGTCATATTTTATTCAAGCACAGACTAAAAACTATCCCCTCACATCACAAATCAACCACATTCTTTTTTATTTGAGATGAGCTTAAGTAATTTTTGTTAAGTCTGGTAATTATTTCATTGGAAATAAATTCTGTTAGCTCAGCTGTAATAAGGTTTAATTTTTTAACATTTGATTTTCTTCCAAACTCCACTACAGAATTTCCTATAACATATACACCGTGGAAAAATTAATTACCTAGGAAATCAAGCTACTACATGAAAAGGTACCTATAATGGTTATATAAATAATTCATAGGTACGGAGCAAAATTCTATAAGGCAGATGATGTTTTCTTTCTATTTGTGTACATTTCCCACTTTAGAATAAACGCTGTTTAAATTTTTGTAACTTAGGTCCCTGTTCATGAAATAAATGATATTTATGCATATTTAACTCGCTTCCCTAATTTTTTGTTTCTGTAGCTATTAATTTTTATCTGCCAATTGGGTTTACTCGTTTGTTTGCTTTGTAATTTTTTGTATTTCAGGTTAATATATTCCATTCTTGGGCAGTATGATTTAAATGAAAACTATTCAGATATTGTTTCAAATATAGATGACTTTTTATGGATAAAGATATCTCAGGTTGTTGCCCAAGAGCCTACAGAATCAGTGGTTTCATCAAAGAATAATGTGGAAGATACGCTTACTTTAGGTCAATTACAAACTTTATTATATGAAACCTATGGTATGGATGTTTTTGCTTATCATTATGTAATTTCGTCATATATAACGACTACAATTTTATTATGGATTCCGTTAATTAATACTAATCTTGATGTTTAAGATACCCCATGGCTTACTCCTGGTCACAAATCCGACAAAGTTGCTTGCAAAGATTTTGGTAACTGAAAGTGTTCCATTATCTTAAGATAAAGCAATCGTCGTCCTTATGTAACCAATGTGATAAGTCTACTTTCAATTGCTTCCAAACTATTGGCTTCTGTCATACTTCGTAAATTGTCCAAAACTCGTGATAAGTGTGCCCACGTGGAGCAGTCCTGTTTTTGGTCAGGTTGAGGATATGTTGATCACGTTTCCACTCCGCCAAATTTTAGAGCACTGTCACATTGCAGGTCAACAATATTTTTTTCTTTACATAAGTGCCGCCTTCGATTCGTTAAACAGGACTGTGCTCTGGAATTGTCTGTTGGAGAAGCGTGTGCCTGATAAGTTTATTTTCATCTTAAAGGCTCTGTACCTAAACTTATCACTCAGAGTGAGAGTATGCAATCACCTTTCTCTATTGTTTCAATTCAGAAGTAGGATTAGACAGGGTTGGCCGATTTCGTCTTTGGTCCTCAACTTCACCGATGACATTCTAGAAACAGCTCTGAAGGAGGTGCGTACTGGTGGTGTGGAGTTTTTACCTGGAGAAAAACTTTCTGACCTTAAGTATGCGGCTGATACTATCCAAATCTCACTTAATCAGTTGACAATTAGTATCCGTAAGTATGGGATGTACTTTACACCTCTCAAGTACAAAGCACTTCTTAGAGACTGTTGGAATTCTGTACTCGCTCTTATTCTTTGTGGAGAACAGCTAGAAGTAGTCAAAAAGTTCATGTATCTAGGCAGTTGTGTGAGTGCTTCTGGTGGTGTGTCAGATGAGATCAGTCTCCGGATAATGAAAGCCAGATCGGCTTTTGCCGATCTGGACCGTCATTGGCGCTGTTGTGATGTGGGGCTGATTGTAGAAGGTCGAGTTTGCAAAGATTTAATGAAAGTGGTTCTGCTCTATGCTTTTGAAACGTGGTCTCTCTGAGCTGAGGATGTTTAGCGTCTCTCTGTGTTCTATCACCGTTGTCTCCGAAGAATTATTGACATCCAGTTGGGACATCGTATTAGTAATAATGAGGTTCGGCATCGTGTTTTCGGGCGCGTTGATGTCCATCATAAAACACCGGCTATGATGGCTTGGTCACGTTTTACGAATATCATCTCAGCAGCTTCCATATCTTGCATTATTTATCGATTCTGGGACTGGTTAGAAAAAGCAGAGGTAGTCAACTTATAATATGGCATTTTAGAATGACAGGAAGCTGTATAGAACTGACCTCTGTCAGTCCATTCCGACTTCCTGGCTGGGGTCCTAGAGATGATGCAATTCAGTGGCTTGCAGTCCATCGGATATGGCATAAAACAGAAATCAGCGGCGATCTTGTTGCAGTTTCTTATTACAATCTTCATAAAAGTGTAAAGACTTCTCTTAGTAGGAATGAAATCTTCTTGTTTGTGTTTCTACCCGAACTGTATCTCCTGCTTTGTAGTTCTCTTGTTTTTCCGCTAAGTCTTACATTTTCCCTTTGTTTTCCTTATTTTCTTCACAACGTTACCTTTGTAATTGTGTGGCTCATATACATTCTGGCGCCATTTTGTGCCAAATTTTGTGTTTAAATCAATAAACTATTAGTGTGCGGCGACTACTCTCTTTTATATGCGTGTATAATGTAATTACTTATCAACGACTATATCTGCAGGTTGTATTATCACAGCCAGGAAGCATTGGATAGCTCTTCAGCCCTAATACAAGACTCCTCGGCAGTATTCCATTTAAAAGCACATTTATTAGACTGATTACAACTGTTTGTGGCGCAGCCAGTATATACTCTACGATATCGCGTAAAGTTTTCAGTTTGTTTTACTTCGAATTTGTATTACTATACCGATTTGCGAAATTTCAGCTCACCCTGTTTAGCATAATATAGAGTTAAAAGAATTAAGGACAGGTTGACAATATGTCAAGCACACCTGTTTCTTCAGATTGTCGATTGCAGTATTATATATAAGTATATTGAATAGATTTAATTCTGGGTCTCGAGAAGTGTCTTTCCTGTTTCGTTCCATCCAGATTAAAACAAGTATACTTCACCTATATTGTGTTACATATTGTTTTTAATAGCGATAATTTCACGTAGGTTATTTTCAAAATGTTTTTATTATTGTTTCACGAAATTTTCACATAACATTTTAGGTGAGGTGCATTTTGACGCGTGGTCTCAGCCACTGGTCTTTTTTAAAATTCTTTGTCTTACACAGCAGTATGAAGCTGCTATTGGATTTCTTGCTCGGTTTGAACAATTACGATGCCATGCCGTTCATATCGCTTTAGCTCTAAAAGATCTCCACCTATTAATAATGCCTAACTGGCTCCACTCGCCACTTGGTGAGTCGCTGTAGTTTCTTTGTTTTCCAATTGTAAATAACATACTTTATCGTATTATGCCAACCAAACCAATGTTATATGAGGTCCCATGTTGTGTCTTTTTCATCAGGCTAGAAGTACTTATACTTTTTGTTCATAACATGATTGTTTTTAAAAATAAAGTGGAAAATATCGTAATCTCTAGTACAAATTAATGGCATTCTTACTGTTTTTAACACTGTGAATTAATTTTCATCTATATGCACCACTTAACAAGCTCATGTATTAATCTCTCTAACGTAGTTGTTACTGTAATATATAATGAGTCTTACGAAACTGCTTAATATGGATTTAGCTTGTTTATTTTTTCTACACAACTTAATTTATTACAAGCCTACCTGTTCTAAAATTTATTTTTATAGATTGAGTTGTTTATTAATACAGTTTAATACTGCTTCTGTCTTAACTGTTTTTATTTATGAATCAGATACTCTGTCGAGAATCACATCTCAGTTCAGTAGATATTTAGTCTCAAATGTATACTTTTTTTATTATCCCTAGTGGTTCGTAATGAATACGATCCTACAGGGTTTCGCAGACTTAATTTGGCTCGTTTAATTATGTTGTATACGCGTAAATTTGAAGTCACTGATCCAGAAAAAGCTCTTATGTATTATTATATGCTCTCTGACGTTCAAGTTACTGCTGAAAAATCATCTGAAGAAAAGTCTAATACAACTATTCTGAATGGTTTACACAATATAACTTTTGAACGCTTGGGTGCTAAAAATCATAATCTTTTTGTTCAGTGCGTTTGTGAATTGGCTTTAGCGAACAAAGAGGTAGGTTTTTTGTAATTATTCTTCAAAATAATACTATTATGTATAAACATGCCGAACAAATAGTTTTAATATTTCTACGCTTTTCATTATGATTTTCGTTATGTAATACTCCCTCGTAGTGGGGTCATGTTTGACTTACTAAGATCCAGAATTCTAGACGTATTTCCATAATATACTTTTTGACAAAAAGATACATGCTAATTTCTTAGTTTCATTCTGTGTGGTAACTTAGCAGTTCAAGTATTCATGTTTTTCCAAAAGTAGGGAGACAACATTTATTCAACAACCATACATACACTCGGCGCCCAAGTTTTGTAAATATTTTCGTTCTTTGATGGACGATAATACCTATAAAAAAACCACAATTTACTATTAGATAAGATGATATGACATTATTGTTTTTTTATTTCAGAATAACATTCTCCGTCATAAGAGAATTGATTTTCAGCTAAAAATCATTACGTTCAGTATTGTTGTTCACTGATAAAATGAATTCTGTCCATTTGCTACCATCATTTAGGTTTCCTTATTATCGGTTTGTGTGGCATATAATGCTATGTACTATTTATTTCTGACGATCATCTTCTGCCTTTTCAGGCTCCTGTGTATTATTCTGAAAGTCACGCTACTATGCTTTGAAGTCAATGAAATTTCAGAACACCGTTATTTCTGTTATCGCCAACATTTCTCTTTGCTTAGGAGGAACCAGAACTTCTTGTTGCATAGTTTTCTATAGACGCAGGTTCTCCAATCCTATAGTTTTCACATTTTACACCAATCAACTTGTAATAATTCTAAAATAGAATTGTCACCTTTTTCTATGTTATGATAATCGACTTAGTTTCCCCAATTCATGAATGACTTAATCGATTTAAAACTCTCCATTCTTGCTGTCGGTAATACGTAATTAAATTGGAAACTTTTAAAGTCACTTAGCAATTTTTACCTGTAATTTCAATCATATTTGATTATTTATTCACCTTCATTTTACTTCAGATTTCTGTTTTGTTTCACTGTTTACAGTTAGATTTACTTTTGGGATGCGTTAGTGAAAACGATATTCGCAAAGTAAGCTGTTATTATTTATCACATGTATTTTTTGTAAAACATGTCACGTTTTCTTTGCTACCCTGTTATTACTGGTGTTATCTATTGGAGACATTTGACCTGTCCTTTATATAATTTATTGGACATTAGTGTAATAGTTATCTGATATTAATGACCTACATTTTTGGGAGGTATAATATTTCCTCGAAATTTTACCAGGATCAGTCATTAGTAAATTGGTTTTTCAAACAGCATGCATTAGTTTAGTCTTGGTACTTTAAAACAAGCAATCTTAGTGACTCATATTAGGGGGCAATTAGAAACTTCTAAGTACCTACGCGTCATACATTGTTAATCTTATATAGCATAGAACATTTCCCTTTTTTGCCTTCTATGTGGTTGGTTGTTGGACTGAAAAGTTACCGATGTTATATAAAAAAATCAGGTATATTCATTTCGTTCTTATTAGAGCATTTAGTTCTAAAAGATTGTCATGAAATGGAGAAATGAAATTAACACCATTCAGAAAAATCTTCATGTGTCGAGTCTCAAGCACGCACCTATTCGATTGGCCACAGTAAAATGCTGTTTTCAGGTTAAATAGAAAAGTAAGCTTCCTTTAGACTCTTATACTAAGGTTACCATTACTGTCTCGCTGTTTTTCTTTATGCAGCTATATGTGTTAACTTAAAGTAATACACATTTACTAGACACTGCTGCATATTTTTAAACTATGTATTCTTCGTTTTTACATGGTCTCTTTCGGCTCCTGCTGATATTTTTGTTGGTCATTTCCCACTATGTTATGTGAGAATTGACGTCGCCTCAGTAAATATGTTCAAAAATTGTTGGTTACGATGCTGAAAAAATCTAGACTTGTTAAATGCCTAAGTTGCTCCCTCTAACTTTTGTTGAATAAACTTTAAACTATTTCTCTACTTTGCGTTAAACTAATATTTATGCCTCACATCAGTCTACGATCATTTAGAAATATCGTTTTTTCAGCCTGGTGCCATCGACCGTTTCTACAAATCTGCTGAATCTCGTCGAGAGTTGGTTCGTACTGTTGCTGATGTTTTTGAATCTAGCGGTCAATTGGTGGAAGCCATTCATTTATATCTATTAGCTTCTTCTTTTGGAGATCCTAAACGTGATATTTTAGTTGCTGTTACTTTAATAAACACTGTCTTATCAAGTGTTATCGTAACATCTGACCTCGGGATGACACCTAAGACACAGTCTCGATTCGGAGGACAATTAGATCGCAATTCTCTTTTACAACTTGCAACAGAGGTATGCAAAAATTTCATCACATATTCCAACATTTATACAATCGTGTAGTTAGTTTTCCATGTTTATTGTGACATTTATTTTACTACAGTATACCCATCGACGTGAACCTCAATGTTACTATTACATGAATGATTTCCTGTTACAGAAAAACGCATTTGTTGTTCTTCTCAATAACAATTGGTTTACTCAGTACCTTCCGTCTGATCATATTAAAAAGTCCGTAGTATGATTATGTGATGTTGTGACATTTATCTTTAATGAACATTCAAATTGTTAATATTTAGGAGCAGTTATTCCCACTCATCATCAATAATAAAAGTTATCAACCAGTTCTACACCGTAAATTATGTTTAATGCTTGAATTACAAGATCATGACGGGAAAAACAGTCATTGTAAGTCTAATTAGCAAAGATTAGTTCTATGATCAAAGATAAAAATTAAGTCCAAATAAAATGACTTGTAACCAATGCTTCTGAAAACGAAGTCTCGAAGGGAACTGGTAATATCTTTGCCTAAACAACGAAAATTAGTTTATAAAAAAATAATTAAGCAATACATTTGGTTGTAAGTCGAATGTGTAGCTTAATTATTGCTTGCCGAACACAAAAACTCAGAAATGATACATATGTTAACAAATATCCCTAAATAGTGCTTATGCTTCAAAATGGTTGATTTGCATAACTTACGATTAGTGCGTATTAAGTCATCTATAACGTAAAACCTGGCATATGCGTCCACAGTCCAAGTTGCTACAGCACATTAACAAAACAAGATGAACACCAAAATAATAGAAGTCGTAGTCAAGTCAGTGTTAATAAAACTGACTAGACAATCAAGAATATAAACCAAGAAGTGAGAAATAACTCATACAAGGAAAGATGTCATGTCATGGCTGACTCAGCATTTCTTCCATCCTACTCCTACGGCGACCATTATTGCATGTAGAGGTACGTAGCAGTTGAGAATACGTAGAACGACTTCAGTCGATGAAGGTCCACAGTCCTATCAACTAACTTGCCGTCTTCCCCTAGTGTCCTGCATCCAACTTCAGAACTGTTGACTCGCTGATCCCAACAAACGTCTCGAAGATATCTATAATTAGATACTAGTGACCTACAAATGTCGACGACTCCCGAAGGCCACGCTTCAGATCCATGTAGTAAAACAGAGTGACTGCTGGGCAGCGCACTCGTCTTTTAACTGACAGACAGAAATCTCATCTACACTGTAGGTGACGTCAGTTATCAGATGCGGTTTGTGAATCTGTGCAGAGTTTTCGTCAGATACCAACGGATCAAACTTGATCAGAATTCCGAAATAAGTGGGGTGGTTGGGGCGTTCGACTACCTTACTTCCAATCTTTACTTCAGTTATTAACGTAGATCAGTCGCATAGCATTTATTATTGCGTTTCTGCAGAAAAGCTGTGTATAATCTATGCGTCTAACTTAAAGGTAATATGATAATTCTTAGTTACGCTATTTATGGTAAGTTACGTTTGTCAGTTTTTATTTACTATTACTATATAGTCTTATACTTTTAATTGTTTTCTTATTAAACAGATTGCCCGTAAAGTCCGTCGACTGGGCTTATCAACAGATGATAATGACTACCTCATTCAACACGACACAGTAACAGACACGACTGAATCTAAATGGACAATAAAGGTATTATTTTACCTCCTCGATTTAGCCGCGTTCTTTGACTTGGTTGATGCTGAAAGGTGGCAGGCTGCTATTGACCATATAGATCAGTTGGGTCTATTCCCAGTTAACTCCCAACCTTCCAGTGTAGAATATTGTGCAACATTATTCTCGCAACTCCCAGATCTTGTACGTCGCCCTCTCCCTTGGGCACTTTGTGCTCTGATGCGTTGCTTATCAGCAAAGTGTGGTCGTGTTATATCTGTCACAAGGTTAGTGTCTTAATCGCTCAAATAAATGTTGCGACTACTGATGTCCGTTTTTTGATCTCAATTAAGTGACTTAGGTTAATAGCATTTTAATTTACTTTAACGTCTTTAGCAATGCAACGCGAGTTGATGGTACTTCAAAAGTGGCTACTTCTGAAATCCGTGCAAGAGCAAAAGCTTTGATAGCGTATGTTGGCCGCCTTCCACACAGATTACCAAGTGAAATTTACGCCGGACTCACTCAAATGGATATGGAAATTCTGTAATACGTAACTAGAACAATAATGCTCTCGAAGTATTTTTGTGCTATGTACGTTTTTGTTGCTATTCCGTATAACTTTTTGTACAATTAATAAATACACTACGCCTGAATGAAGCTTTTCCCCTTGATATTACTACGAATTTTAGCATATTAATCGTGTAATACATTATCAAACAAGGTTGCGCCCATTTGTTGTAAACTATAGCTATTCAAGATCTGTGTAATTCCGCTAACTCATCTGCGTACATATATAATATAATAGTGACTTTGCAATATTGTTACGACAATCATAACTAATTAGGACATCATCCAAACTATATTTATACCCGGTGAAAACCTTAGGAACAACTTCAACTGACTAATTATTCCAGAAACTCAAGAAAATTACACTGCCATTTTATTACAAATCAATTGTATGAATTCCACATACTAGCATCCATATATCACACATGCCATGGCGTTTTCTGATAAATACATGCGAAAGTTAGACAGAAAACATGAAAATTAGAAACCTGATGAGATTTATTGGCGACAGGCATTGATTGGGAAAAATAACATTCGAGCGAAAAGGAAATAGTCTAAGTTTATTTACAAAAAGTTTATTAATTCATTCATTTCAACCACTGCCATATTGTGCAACATCAAACAACCACTTTCAAATAAGGTAGAATAGCAACAAATGTATTGGAAATACCTGTTTTAGACTTTACCGCTATCATAAGGAAATTAATTGATTAAAGAAACACGAGTAAAATCTGAAGATCGACATTAGAGACAATTGCATCGTTAAAGATACCTTCTGGAAATGTAGTATTACATATATCGATCGGAGTTATACTGTATTCTAAGTGTGATTCAGCGCCGTGCTGGAACAACTGGAGTAGTAGAAAGTGGAGCAGTAGATTGCGAAAAAATATTGTCTACGTGGCCTGTATGGTGAGATGCAATGTTAATACCCTGAGGATGTGTTACTGGTCGGGAACGCAAATTATTGTTGGAAGAAGGGTCAGTTTTCTGATGAGATGCTAATTCCGGACGAGAAATAGCGATTGTAGGTACCAGCTGGATACGACGGCGATAGAATGCCCCTTTTGATTCCATGTATCGTCTAACGTAGGCAGTGACTCTTGATCGAACTGCCGAAGGAAGTTCGGGCGTAAGGACAGTTGAGAATAAGGAAGTGTTTGCTGCCTGGGTTTGGTGAAACTTCTGTATTTCTTTTAGGATTACAGCCTGAGCAAGCTAAAAAAGATAATGAAATCTGGTTTGGTAATAACTTCATAATGTAACGGTTCACGAAATATATTATTCGGAGTTATATCGACTAATGTCATTTATTTCAATCCAAACTATTGTAAAGAGCAATGATATTGATCAAATGTAAACAAATTACCTTTTTGGTTAAATAGTATAAATCTTCGTCGTTAACAATACGACCAAGTTTACATCGAGCATCACGAAAGCTACGTAGTGTATTGTGAACAAGAGTGAATAGCTAAAATTAAAAAAAAACATCCATCTAGTACGCTTAATAAATTTGTACACCTTAATTTCAATAGCTATCAGAAAACTACTTAAATGTGCATGTATGTAGTAAACAAAGCATTTTAATTGATAACGTGAAGAATCCCAACAGTATTGACGAAGAAATTAATGCAGCTACGCTCAAGCAGGCATACCAAGGTACGAAACACGTGCAGTCGCTTGGATAGAGACAATTGTACTACATATTTAAATGTAACTTGTTTTCATGGGACCAGCTCCAGAAATGTATACGTTTCATCAGTGAATCATTTTACAAATTTAATGTAGGCTTATTCTAGAGTAGGTTAAACCTTTAATTAGTTATGCTTTTATGACTAAATGGATATGATTGCTTAATTAAACAAACGAAAAAACAATGACAAAACTGACTTCCATGGCAAAACCTTGTTCAGCGACATCTTGAGGAGCATCTGGTCTACCTGCCAATTCATGCAAAAGATCAATGCACTGGCGCTCCAATATTCGTTGACGCACACGACTGTACATCTGCAAAAGAAAATTCAGTTGGAAATTAGTTTTTGCACAGAAAAATAAGTTTTAACGAATTCAAGGTACATAAATCTGGCTTACGAAAAACATCGGACAAGCTCGACACCATTGGAAGATAAAGAGCAAAAGGAGAAAGATTTTAAGCGTGAAACAGGAACATTTCAGGTTGGCACAAGCAGCGACGTTTAGATTAGTGGTACAACTTAGAAGTAGCTCCTAAGCAAAAAAGCACTTATTTGGTTAGTCAGTTATATTTGAAAAAATAATATCCAGTATATAACCCCCTTATTTAAGGTATGACATTGTTTTTGGTGATCTCTAATGAATATTAGTTGTAAGGTCGATGAAACTATGAAGCTAACTAATCTAAAAAAACAATTCGAGAACTTACAGCTTCAATTTCTTCGTGCGTGACAGCGAATCTTGATGCACATCCCCAATTATACGGAGCTTCTGGATCATCCTCTCCAGTCTCACCAAAAAGTGTATCCGTTGGGTCAGCATCCCATGGATATACAGGTGGATCCCATCGAGTTTGACGAGTCCGAACATGATAGTAATAATAAGCATACGTGCCAGAGCTATCTCCTAAATCTTGACCTTCTATTGAACGCTTCGTATTTGGTGCTCTCTGCCAACCTGGAGGGAGGGGACTTGTACCATCTTTGGATAGATGCAGATGCAAAGCAGGTAATGGTTGCCTCTCGGCTGGCTGTGCTCGCCTACGCTGCCTTAGGAGTGCACAACGTTCCTGGGAGAGTTATCCAAAAAACAGAACACCTTTGAACATACAATGAAAATTCCACAAATAAAGTTCACAGGATTACGAATAGCTGTAAATATTTTAGTTAACAGCAAAATATCTACTGTTATAATTATTATACTATTTTGATGTAATGTATCGAGTCTAGGATATCCTGAGTTTTATTCGAAACATTTTTAAGCACTTCTCCATAAAACAGTCATTTCCCAAAGGAATATGAATGGTTTGTGCAAATTATAACTTTTAAATTGAAGCTTTGTGTGAGTCTAGTATGAACTGTAACGAATGAAGAGCATCCACGAAATCATTTCCTTATCTTAGGCCTAAATATCCAAATATTGACTAAAGATTAATGATTCACACATATGATTAAGATTTCCGAGCGTTTTGAGTGCTGCTTGTCTTAAGTGAAGTTCCCATCGACCTCAAGTGTAATGATTATCAGAATTAGAGCTCACATTCCAAGAGAAATATATAATGACAGTAAGTGCAAGAAATCTTATTTTACTGTGTTGTTGGTAATGAGAAACAATAGTTGTGGTTCTTGTTTAGAATTTCTGCAAAAGTCGACGCTTAGTTGTTTTTAAGCAGTAGAAAGAAACTAATGAAAAAATTAAATTTCTGAGAAATTATTCTGTTGGTAACGTCTCCTTCCGACACAAAAGACATACTCAGGTTTGATTATATTCTAATTTGTAATTATAAGGCAACTGAAATCAAGGAATCTTGAAGCATACTATAAAGTATAGAAAAGGAAACGACTTCCTTTTAGAAATGACTTACCTTCGTAGCCTTACTCAATTCCATTCCGGCAGATATAGCACTCAGGGAAGACGTGGCAGCTGACGATGTACGTCTTTTTTAAGGCAAACAAAAGAAGTACTGAATATCAAGCACAATCAGATAAAAAAGGGAAAAATCGGTTGAATGTGTAGTAGTAGATTAAATCATTTACGCAATAGTATTTTTGAAGATCTTAATGAATCTTCAAATAGATGAATTAATTATGGTGCAACATTCCGTGATTAAATTACCATTCCAAAATATTTAGTCCCTTAAGCTGTTCAAGAAAAGTTTAAAACAGTTATAACTCATTATTAATTTTATGCATTTAGTACAAAGGATAAAAACTGTCTGGCAAATAAGCTTATCGAAGGACACGAAACATATCAGCGAAGAAAGTTCTGTTTTCGACGAACTAATCAACGAAAGCTGTACGTTTGTATTTATACTGATATAACAAATTTCTCAGTCTATTGAAAAATAAAAAAATAATTGCATCATGTAATGTTTGCCAAGTAAGTTAAAGGGAGTTATATGACAGTTGAATCAGCCGGTTAGGAACAACGTAGAATCCGACGCATATGCGAATAGATCCAAGTTGCCTTACCACATTAGCACGAGGTCAAGATTACAAAATTAAAACGACAGTATAATTCAATATGAAGGAATTAAGCGAACTTATGTATGAAAAAATAATGGAACTTAAGCTCTGGAAGAACATAAAGAGTAAATACGCTCGCGCCACTGTGACTGATTCTAAGCCATGTTACCCAATGTCTCCAGTCACTTGTTGCGATTGTCACGGAGACTACAACCAGGTAGTCAGTATCTTCCTACATAGTTTAAACAAGTGGTCAAAGACTTAATGAATTGATATCATGTTTTGGTTTCACTGCCCCTTACTGTCTCCCATTGTACTCCATATTGTACTACTACAATCAACATCGCGCGTCGATGCAGGCGGTGGTTGAGCACAAGCAATACACGCCCCAATCATTTTAGTTGCTCAAGGTTTACGACCTCCGACTAATTTGCTATGTTCTCCTAGTACTATGTAACTAACATCAATATTGATTATTTGATCACTGCACGATATACGGACGATACATTTAAAGTTTCTATAACCAGGGACCTGGAGCCTATGTATATCTTCCATTTTCATGACCTGTGTTTCGCAACAACAGGCTAAAACAGAGCGAACTGTTGCGCAATACACTCGGTCTTTCGCTGAGATAGATATTTCGTCAACACCACAAATGACGTACGTTGGCTGGAGCCAAACGAGCTTTCTAAATCCGGGCTGAGAATTCGTCAGGTACTAACCCCTCAGTCGTGATGACACTCCTAAGATAAGTGAAGTGGTCAACGCACTTAACTACTTTACTCCCTATGGTTAACCTAGGTGATGATCCAGACCAGTCTTTAAGTAATATTTTGCATTTAGATGTAGAGAAACACATCGCTTAAGGTGTTCAGGAGACTTTGGGTATTATCAATGTCTTCACAAAATAGGACTACATTGTCTGAGCATTTTAAGTCGACAAGTAGGCTTACTGGAAGATCAATTCCTGAAGAGTTGAATAAAGAAGGTAAGACTTCTATGAGAATATCTACAACGAATTTAAATAGAAAGAGGAATATAGGGCAACTATAATGAACACCACTAGAAGTTGACAATTCTCGTTACAGTTCACTATAAGCTGTAGCTCGAGCAGTGGTGTTCAAGTAGAGAGACTTCATAAGGTTTATGTACATGGGGTATATCTTTTCTTGATGTACGCTGACATAGAATCTCTCGATCTACACAATCAAAATCTGCTTTCAAATCAAGGGATACTACCATTGTCAGACAATCGTAGGTATGTCTATGTTCTAGGACCCGACGGAGAGTAAATGTCTGGCCAATTCACCCTCACTCAGGTCTGAAACCAGCCTAATTTTCTCAAGTTTGTAGTTCCATAGTTTCAGATAAGCGTCGGTTGATCACAGAGGTTAATATTTTAGACACCACACTAGTCAAACTGATCCCTCTGTAGTTATCACAAGGGGATTTGTTTTCTTATAAACTGGAACGATCAACGATCGAAACAAGTCAAAAGGGATTAAGTCCAGGTCTCATTCTTTGGCTAATATACCAGTCAACTGAGCTGAAAACCCTAAATTTATATGGGATCAACTTATCAAGTCTTAATGTTCTATCTTGCTTTAAATTACTTATAGTCTTTTTAACTTCATTAAGAGTTGAGGGGATTGTGATAATTTCCCATTCATGTAGTTTGGAGACAATTATCTATAAGTAGAGAGTAACTGGAGGCCAGTCGAGCTGCTCCTGACAGTGTTCCGCCCATCGCTCTAACCTTCTAGATTAAGAGTGGGTAATGGACTTATCCTTTACCGAAATAGTCTCACGATCGACTTTTACATATCGGTTTTCTTACCGAGGCAGAACAATTGTCTAGCATTACCCATCGCCGCAGCCGTTTCTATCGCTTTTGCTTTTGTTACCCATCATTGTTCACGACCCTTGCGTAGACCTTTTGTTAGTCTACAATCAAATTGTCGCCGCTCTCTATCATTCTCCGAGCATACCGAAATGATTTTTGAAGTCCCCATCATTTCAGTAGACGTCTCCGAAATCCATTGGTCTTTTTTAACCTTCGTATTTAGGTTAGGAGCAGATATCGCTGCTGCATTTACAGCTGCTTTAAAATTCTGAACACGATTGACTGAGTATCTAGTTAATTTCTCTTTAAATCCATTCTTGGCTTTTTAGTTCACGAAATGGTAACCAAGAGGCTTCCCAGTCTGCGACCTTGTTGTGTCTGGTAAAACACATGGAACTGCGTGCTCTAACTAAAGCATGGTAAGAGTCCAAATATTGGCTCCAAAATGAGCTATAGCCCTCAACGGAGACTTCCCAACGATTTCTGGTGTCGATATGGCATATTAGTGGTCATTATTTTGTTGTTACACAACATCCCTTAAGCTTAAATTTTGTACCCGTTAAGAATAAACAGTAACCTGAATATAACTGCAGGAGACGGTCTTCTTTGTTTGTTCTTCAGGCTGGTGTGATAAGAAATACACCAAAGTATTTTTCAATCTTACTTAGCTTACCAACTTGGGTGTAAAAATACACTGTTATAATCATTGTCTGAGTGTTTAGTTTTCTGAAAGGGGCTAAAGAGCTTCCTGTAGAATTAACCTTTTACTCCAATCGGGCTGGATCCAGTAGGGAGGCACAGGCAGAAACGACAAAAAAATGGTGTGTACTTATCTCTCCGAGTTCCCAGTGTGCCATTTAGACGAGCGGTGCATAGGCAACTGTCAACAGGAACTCATTCAAGAAGTGCCTATTCCGCTCGAAAACTTAGTGTTATACCTATACCAGCAAGGTCACGAGAGCTTGCTGTTAGGTCACCGGTTAAACGAAGAGTATGTCGCACTGGTTCTCTAGACTGGTTGAGTGACGCTAACTGAATGACCAAGCTAGGATTCTGCATAGATGCTTCCAAAATACAACATACATTAATGGTTAGAGATTCAAGAGTTTTAGCTAGTGATGTCTGTTGATCGATTCGACAAAGGGTTCCTGCACTAAGAGCCTTAAGAAATCTGGAATAGTGCTTCGTGGAATCGAATCACTGTGGCGCATGTAGGAGAAGTGGGAGAAAAATGGGAATTAAAAATAAAATGTGAACAATTAGGAAGAGTAAGGATTTGATTACGAACGGGATGATCTCGAGTGCAATAGAGGAGGCAATCTCTTTATGGTTGCTCACGCCATGGAAGGGTTCTTCTTAATGTACCTGGAAAGCAAATTAGCTTAAGTTTGGTCTTAAGGACCCGGGGACGTGAATACAGTATTAAGAAAACAGAACTACTTGAGATTGGTCACACATAGTCATTTTGAGAGAGGTTTATGTTGTGTTAACGGCGTACCAGTTGAAGCTTTATCGCCAAGATGGAAAGTCATGGAGTAAGATTATTTTCCCATTTTAAAACCAACTATTCTAACCCCACCTCTCTTTTGTAAGAAGGTAGCATCGTTGCCACACTAGTTGTCTGAGGAAAACACTGTAGTGCTGCCATACCTCTGCACAGCCGGTAGTACTACTCCGCCGTCAAACCTAAGGCTGAATGAGTAAAAAATCAAATTAATGTAGAACTAGTTGCTCACATGATAAGTGTGAAGGTGAGGAAGGATGAGATTCAAAACGTAGGGTTGTAAAAAGACAATACAGGATACTATTTTCTTTTTGTTTTTCAATAGACTAATAAATTTATCAAATCAGTATAAATATGGACGTACAGCTCACGTAGATTAATTCATCTAAAAGACAACTGTCTTCGCTGAAATATCTTGTTTATTTCTTCATTGACACAATCAATTTTTTTCATTAAGTAAATTTATTAGTAAAAGCTAAACTATTTAATTTTATTAAGATAATAAAATAGTCACGCGAACGGGAAAATGTATTTTACCAGTAATGTACACCTTCCAAGATTTTTTATAGTTTTGTGATCAAGCATCAATTGATAAACTACGTGTTATAACCTCATCTGAAGTAATCCCTTTCGATCTAGAATAATTCACACTTTTGACCCTCAATGTATACAAATCACTTTACATTATCAAGATGCAAATAATTTACCAGTCTCTATAACTGGTGCAGAATGTCTGTTCAAATAATAGGCAACATTAGCACTATTGTGATCAATTTCTTACAATTCTAATATTAGGTAACAAGTGTAAGCACCAATTCGAGCTAAAAATTGCTATTGATAAAACGATTTATTTAGTCCCAAACTATTGCATTTGCTTAAAGGTTAGTACACGTTACATTAACGACTCATTTTCAAGAAATTAAAAACAAACTATCATATAACGAAGGTGAGCTTTCGCAATAATATGATTTAGCTCAACTTATTTGAACAAGGAACCTAGAGCGATAGTATAATAGATTTGGCTAGTTTCATTAGTACTTTAAACCTATTTACTTTCCAACACTACTAAAAAACAAACGTAAATGGAAAAATAAGGATGTGGTAACACTTTTCCAGGGAAAATAGTTCACCTATTAGTGCAATAATAAAATATACAAAGTCGGAATTACTTTGCCTACATAGACCACTCGGAATGATTGACAAAATTACTACTTTACGATAAACTAGCAACGTAGAATATTATCTTCAAAGGGTCTCATTGATAATTATGAAGCCTCATATAATTACGGAGATATTAAGTCAACAGTTTTGTATAGATTGACATTAAGAAAATAATTCGGAGATATACCTTTGTGCGACGTTAGAATCCAGTTGGTTGAAAATATGCGACGAAGAAAGAGGTCCAGCGAGAGCACACGATGTCGTGCTACCAGGGTCAACTACTTTGGGCGAAGAAATAGGCGTCCTACTGAACCTGGAAATAAGGTCGATGGGTGCAAACTCAGAGTCATCTACGAGTAGATCCACTCCGGGTACATAAACAGCAGAGTTATCAACAGCTTCTTGAACAAGAAAATTGTCTCTATGAGCATCACGCGAACGTTGTCCAGTGGAGTCAATGAAAACGCTATTTCGTTTTGAAACTGAGAATGACAAAAAGTACCGAACAAACCCTTTAATAATTACTTCAACACTAAAAACTAACATTTAGTATACAGCAAGTTAAATTACCGAAACCTTGAGAAGCACAAAATGAAACTTTATAATCTTAGGACGTTTAAATTGTATTTTTTTAGTACATAATCGCGAACTTAAATAGCGGGAGGTTATAAACGTTAACTTATCATTCAAAAATTGAATTAATACTACAACTAGGTAATTTACACTGTTAAGTTTTTGTTCACAACTGCACACTCAAATTAAGCAGTCAGTAATTTATGTGTATTTATTCGAAAGACAAATTCACGATCAAGAATCAGAACTATAATTATCATTAACTTCATGAGCAAAAGACCAGGCTAATTGTGACACGAAATTTAATAAGTACTAGAAGTAACAATTAATTACACTATTTAGAAAATGACTACAATCATATATAACAAGTTAGCTACTAAATATTTATTCAAACAGATTAAGATTCATGTTCTAGTTAGATTTGATTAGAGTCCTGCCTAATTCAGTTTGGCTATTCAGGGAAATATGGGCATCGGCTAAAGTTGCGACATTACATGTACAAAACAGAATGAACACCAAAATAATAAAAGTCGTAGTCAAGTCAGTGTTAATAAAACTGACTAGACAATCAAGAATATAAACCAAGAAGTGAGAAATAACTCATACAAGGAAAGATGTCATGTCATGGCTGACTCAGCATTTCTTCCATCCTACTCCTACGGCGACCATTATTGCATGTAGAGGTACGTAGCAGTTGAGAATACGTAGAACGACTTCAGTCGATGAAGGTCCACAGTCCTATCAACTAACTTGCCGTCTTCCCCTAGTGTCCTGCATCCAACTTCAGAACTGTTGACTCGCTGATCCCAACAAACGTCTCGAAGGTATCTATAATTAGATACTAGTGACCTACAAATGTCGACGACTCCCGAAGGCCACGCTTCAGATCCATGTAGTAAAACAGAGTGACTGCTGGGCAGCGCACTCGTCTTTTAACTGACAGACAGAAATCTCATCTACACTGTAGGTGACGTCAGTTATCAGATGCGGTTTGTGAATCTGTGCAGAGTTTTCGTCAGATACCAACGGATCAAACTTGATCAGAATTCCGAAATAAGTGGGGTGGTTGGGGCGTTCGACTACCTTACTTCCGATCTTTACTTCAGGTGTTGACACAGATCGGTTGTGAGGTTACATTTTTGGCTTTGTGAAAGAAAAACGCATCACAAACATGGTTACACCGCTGTTTACAGAGATCGGAAGACTGTATATTATCAGCATCCTCCCTAAGCAAGACTGTGTTATCTACGTATTCAGAGTAAATATGTAGAAACTTGGCAAAAGATTGACCCCTCGAAATCCAGACGAGGTAGTCGTAGTATGTTGGAAATATCGGACTTCCTGAAATAGCAACTTATCTTCGTCCCAAACTTGATGAAATTATATCGAATTAAATCTGAAATAAAATGCGTCAGGAAAGTGATGAAAAAATGAATGCTGTGAAGCCACTTTGTGGCAATAGACAAATGAAGACGTGTAATGGCTATCAGAATAACTGGGGCCTAAGACCATGGCAAAAGGGGAAGTTGGATAAATTTTTTGGAATACACAAACCTGGTTTATGTAAATGTATAGCAATAACTTCAGCAATGTTAAGGCAAAAGCTGATTACTTTTGAAAGCTACCATAGACTTTCTAACACTCAGATTTCTCAATTACTCGTCTTCATTTAACTTTGCTGACACCTTGACGAATTCACGACTTTTTAATATCTATTTTCAGGTTTTTTAGTAGGAATGACATTATTGTGCTTTTGTTGTTATATACACTTATTTACTGTCATCAAAAACATTGAAATGTTATGAAACAATATATATATTCGCAATAGATCAGCTTTAGTGATAAATTTGCGGAAGGGAAAACTATTTACCAAAATACATATTTGTTTTCATGATTTAACGAGTAATTTTGATAAAATGTCACTGATAACTTTGGAGCCTTCTCGACAGCGTGCCAAACAACCCTGTGGCTTAAAACCCAGTTTATTTGTTACGTGAGTTACTAGAAGCATAGTTACCCATTTTAAAATTGTAATTAACGGTGAGATGACATTAATTAGTTACCTTCCATAAAATCCTAGGATTTATGAATCTTTTGTTTATTACATGAGTAGTAGGTAAGGAAGGTTTACAACGTAGACTTACATAAAGAAATCTTATAACAATACGTAACGTGGAATATGTTAATTAGACAGTCGAAGGGTGAGACAGATACAACGATAGCTGACGACCAGTGATCTTTATCTGATTTCGAACAAAAGTTAGATATTAACAGTACTTACACACAAGCTATTTATAAAATTTGTTTATCTAAGGCCATTTCACTAAGGAGTAAACTTATTTTTCTGGCCACTAAGCATGTTTTTGAAATCATTTTAGTTGTGAGCTGTCTAAGCTGCCATCACTTTGCAGTATTGTGTTGTTACACCTAATCATTGACCACCATTCCAGCCATCCACGTTAATAACCTGACACCCGTTTTTGTTACACCTCACGTCAACTCTAGGAGAATTTCGAATGCGCAAGCTGTTGATATCATAACTGTTATGTGGCCCATGATGTCAGGAAATCACAGCTATAATGAGGTACAATAGATGCTGCAAACCCAACAGTATCAATTAGATAGTTCTTTTAGAGAATGATGGAGAAACAGTCTAATCCTTGTAAAATCAGATGCAGATGATTTTTAGTGATAAGTACCTGCGTTAACAGTTTGTGATGAAGTGTACAGGTAAATAGGTTTTATTGGACAGACTGACGAAATTCGAAATCGTAGGTATTTTAAAATGAAGCTTAAAAGTGTACGTTACGTGCTTCATATGCTACATAGAGTGTGAAGATAATGCCTTGCTAAAAGAAAGGATACTAAATAAAGCGATCAAATAAAATTCGTACCCAATAGCAATATTCAGCCACTACATAAACAAGAAACAATAGGAAACTTGTTGTAAATAGCAGTCCATAAATATAAAAGCAGATGCATTATAAAGGTAAAATAACAATTTTTGGTGTCATCAAACAGTTTTGATAAAGCTAAGTGAATATAGCCAAATAGTTAATAAGTAAAGACAAGTAGTTGATAAGTGTAGACAGCATCTGAAATTTATCCATAGCGAATAACGACACAGTACGGCATTCGATGCGATACTATGTAATCGACTCCAAACAGCATCAGGTCTTGATCACACAGTAGATTAGGTATATTAATGGGGACTATACAAGTGAAAATAGTTGGATGATTGTTGCATGATCATGAATATAATAAGAATATACAAAACATCACTAGCAGGCAGCAACTTACCGGAAGCGACAGAGTTAGCAAATGAAGAATCTGGAGATACTGCCAAAGAAGGAAGTCGCGATTTGCTAAGACGATGGGGAGAGTAAAATGGGACCAGATTTCCATCCTTGTCTAATTTTTTGACTTGTTCAAACTCAGTGACAGTCAATGAATAGGGTGCACAATAAGTAGGTGATTCACGATCTAGTCTGCTTTTTACAGCTGTTTTCAGTGCATCGTCAGGAAACTCGCTAATCACTTCCATATCACAATTAATATGAGTGGCCATGGGCAAAAGATGACTTTCTGATTTGCGTGTTCCAAGCCTAATTTCTGAAGCTGACTCAACACCCCCGAAACAATGGCGAGGGCAAAGGTTGTCAGACTGATGACTTGATGTAGATGGTTCATCAAAAGGTTCCTCACACTCGTTACCTTGATCATCAATAAAGCACTTACGTTTTGCGGAAGCCAACGTGAAATGACTTGAATCACAAGTGCGTTTAAATGAGCCTGTGTTTCTGAAGTGACCGTCAAATGCTTGTTTATTTTTGTCATGTGTCTTGTTTGAACTTAAAAGACAGTTCGTAAGGTTCCCACTCAAAGACTTTTCGAGTTTCTTAGAATCAACCTCTTCTGTCATGGAACCACTACCGCAATTGTTATTTGGGACGCTGGAATAATGAAAAAACGCGGAATATTCTTTTTCACCATTGGATATACTTATGTCATCAGCAACGATTCTTTTACTTTTCTCATATTTACTAGACATCTGGTTAGCACGTAGTCCGTAAGGTTTAAATAACGCGGTTCGTTGATTGCTTGTAATAAAATTTTATGATTCTTGATTGTAAATGGAAAGTTATTCTCTACTTTTGTTTCGTTGGCGCTATGTTGAGTAGCTTTCGTTTGTTATTCTACATATAGTTCTCTGGTTTTGCGTTAACCAAGCGCCAAGTTTTGTTTCGCGATGTTTGTCGCTGCTACTGGGTCAATGATGGCTGCTGAGGCTTCTTCCCACCAATTAGTTGGTTATGTTACCAAGATGTATCCTACTTTTGGATATATTAATAATGAAATATTTTTCCAAAGAAAGTAAGTTTGTGCTTTCCTGTCTCCTATCACCACTTTAGGTGTGTCATTGGCCCTATGGTTGAAGTAGGCGATAATGTAGCTGCAAGTGCAGTCTATCAACCTCATATGCCCATAAAATGGAGTGCGGAAAAAGTTTGGCGGGTCGAAGAACGTCGTGGAAAGTCCAGAGAGAAAGCAGATGAAAACAACTACTGGAAGAGTCAATCTCCACGTAAACACTCTCCGCGTGATAATTACACTAAACCAACTTCTCGTGAACGAGATACACATCCAACTAATGCCGACCAACGGCGATCAGATAAAAAGCGTTGTCAAGTCCAAAACAGGTAGAGTGAATTTACTTGTAATTTCCGTGGTAGAGATGAAGACCGCCCGATCAAAAAATCTCCGGTTCGTGAACGGCGAAGGTCTCCTTTGGATCTTGCCCCAACACGCCATTCGTCACCCACATCTGGTTTGTACTGCAGAACCCCAATTAACCCTAAACGTATGCTTAATATGAAAGAGTACCTGTTTTCTGATCTTCAGCGGCGCTTCCCAAATGTTCTTCCTCCAGTTGACTTGTATCGTGTAAGATGTAATTGGCAAGAATCGTTTCCATTGCTTCAACCATTTCACCCGCAGTACACAACAACTTTTCAGGTACGTTTTGCAGTTATTTCTCTTGAATAAGGCTGTATTGTTGTGTAACTTGACTAATCCTGTCAGTTGAGTACGTAAATCTTTCACGCCTTCTTGCGCGAAACAGGTTATTTCTTGTTGTATTTCAAGTGCTTAGTAACATTTACACGAAAGAGACTAAGTGCAGAGTTTGTCTTGATTCGAAGGACTCACAGTGTAGTAAAACTGATTAGACATGAAAACATTGTCGCTCATTGAATCTATCGTTGTGATGCGCAAGTAACGATTAAGCTTGTTGTAACACATTACCTTATGTGGTCAGTGCTGTTAATATTTCGCACTATCTTTCATTAAGTCCAATACCTAGTCTTGACCGTAGCTCATAAATTTTTACAGGCTGTATTGGTTAATGCTCTTTTTACTTATAGTTTTATCAATCTGGTCGGCTATATTGAGCTATCTCTGAAAGCACCCATTTTTGGTTTTCGGAATGCTAAAATGCACTGTTTAGGCTAACACTATCTAATTTATTGACAAACGAAATTTTCCGTAAAAGTGTGCTATTTGATCTGCCTTCATACTAAAGAATTGCAACCGTGAGTTGGTTGCTTTTAAGAACAGTTCAGCTACTCATAAACTATCTAAAAGGTTAGTTAATGTTTGATCTTCTAGTTAGCTAAGCTTATAATGCCATCTTTAATTTAAAGCGTAGCGCACTTGCTGGTTTTATGGTCTCCTTAGATTGTGCTCTGGTATTTCGCAACCGAGTTATCACATGCTGTCGGACTACAAGAGTGCTGAATAAGAATGATGGGCTATAGGGAATAATAAACTGGTGATCATGAAAACAGTTATGGGAATGTCAGCTGTAAGTACAGCTATTTCAAAAAATGGAAAAATTACATTCACACACCTGATTAAGAAGTTGACTCAAGTCCCCCCCCCCCAATTCTCAGCGAAGTTAAACAAGATATAGTAAGTTGAAGGACGGGTTCACGGTGGACCATCACAATTACCCCATATATCTCTACGAATTGTGGTAGTTTGATTGATTTATTAACTAACATGTAGGGATTGAACGTAATCCTGTTTAATTTGTTTCGGTCGCCTATCGTCCTAACTTGTTAGATGGGAAAGAAATTCCCTTGCGGTAGTTAAGCAGAGCAATCAGTTTAATTGTAATGGTGCATGCAATATTGGCCTTTACCTATGCAACGCTTGTCGTAAACGCTGTTTGACCGAATTAGCTCCAGATAGTTTTAACTTTCTTTGAGATTTCTTAACATCGGTGTTTGTTTTATGTCGATTTCATATTTAGGGCATTTATAACTTACTAAAAATTCGCTGTATCTCGATTTAAGGAACGTTTTCCACGTACGCTTACCGGTATACTGTCCAGATGGCGTCGTTGATGCACTAGATGCTAGGGCAGTGTCAGCATTGACCGACTAGATCCCTGTTAACAATCACTTAGATGTTGTTAGACTAAAAGGTTCCATCAATGTGAGAAGCTAGGGTGAAAGAGGATATCTTCCCATAACCTCCACTTATTTATCTACAAATCTCAGCTGTGATACGATCGATAACGAGTATTACCGTCAATTGGATAATCTCAAGGGAGCGTGGTCGTTAAATATTTTATTACTAGCTACACATTTAAATTCACAGGTCTGGCGCCGTGATTCGGAAGAGTTGTTTGGACGGCTAATATGGACGTGATCATTGCAGGTCGAGATACGGCAACTGTTATGTTCAGACCGCATCCTTTCCCTGATCAGCACCAACTTCCTGCGTGTCCACCACCGGGGTGCTACACTGCGTCCTTTCTCTATAACCCAAGCTTGGATGCAAATTGATACCATCTTGATCAGTTTCCGCTTGCGTGGTTGTATCCAAGATTCGTTCCTTTTGGAAGACGTATCTGTATTCTCGCAACTGTTTGGTTTTCACCTATCTGTCTCTACTACCTTGGTGTAATGGTCGGGTTTGCCTACTGTGATGGAGCAATCAGGCTATACTGACTAGAACAGTCATTCTTTAAAGATCTATCATACCAAACAATTAGACTGGTGAATGTTTAGACTAAAAGCAGCAGATCTATAGTCTGAAGTTGAAGTCATACTACCTGCTTCACAGGTGACGACAATAAGATGTATCCCCCAGTTAACCATCATGACAACGTTTCTGCTTTCCCACGATTGAAGGGTGGATTAGAAAAGGTTGGCCCTAAAAATATGCAAACCATCTTGCTCCACGAATTTCCGTCTCCAGTATTTCAGCCCTATCATGTACGGGACTTACACATTAAATACCACTTCTAAAAGGGTTGTATTTAACTGGCTTCAATCACTTGTCCCCTAAACACTGTTGTCACATTATGAACATCAAGATCACCTCAAGCACATCTTCCAAGTACCTCGAGAAGAAGAATTTCTTGCACGGTGTATGGAATTGGGTTGTGATAACCGCCTTCATAGTTCTAACAGCACTCAGATTCACCGTGTTGATAATAACGTTCCCTTAACCTAATATATCTACCTCCACTTTCGACCCTAATTTCCTCCTGATCCGCCACTAATGCCAACTATTCTAGTTCACAAAATACTGTCCCATATCTACTGAAGCCACGCTTCAAACTGCATATGGGGACCTCCAATGTACGAACCGTATATCAAATCGGGCAGCATGCCTCAATATCTAAGTCCTTACAATCTCGTTCCATCGATGTATGTTGTGTCTCCGACACACCCACACAGAGTCCTAGTGTGGTTATTCATTCGACTTTTACGACCTACGTTATATATCCTTTCTTTATCTAATGACTAAACAACAACTCGTGGGCTAGCCAAAGTATGTATGGCATTAAGTATGGAAGCGGATATAGCACTTCTCAAATGAATAGCTATCGACAATTGCCTGTGTGCTGTTCGATAAAGTGGTTAGGTAGGAACTCAGAAGAATAGGAATACATGTCATCGCTCTTCTAACGTTTTTAAGTACGCTCTCATTGACTTTAGCCTGGACTGTGTGAAAGATGAATTTTATAGAAAACTTCCTTAACTTCTTCATAAGACTAAACACAGATTTGGTACTCAGAGCAGGTAATTGTAACCCCTAGTTAAGTAATTTAAACCAGATTGAAATATATTTAGGTAGATTTTTCAGTTTTCCAGCTCACAGAACTGATAAAGGTGACTGTCTCTTGTAAATTTCCAGGTGGTCGTTTCTTTCTAACAAGCACCAACTTTAGGCATAGAGTAAGACATCATATAACATGACAACTTCCTTCTACCCAATTTAGGACTCAGAAACCATATCGTTAACGGTCACCGTTGGAAAGGCTCTATAGAAGACTGTCGGTCTTTCTAAAGTATGTGTTTGGATTCTGATTGTACCCTAGTACGGAATCTCATTTACTTGTTGCTTACTGGACGCAGAAAGTGACAACAGAAAGACCCATCAGACTTCAGTTCACCGATATGAAAGCTAACAGTAAATTCTAGAAATAACTAAGCTATTATAAAAACACGATTCACCTTGAGGTTGTCTAGCAAGATATCGGAACAGCTGTGGAAGTGGCAGGCCACTTCTTTCATGGTTTTGCTTATAAACATGGGGTTTCTCCAGGTTCCCTACAACTTATGGCACGTTGGTCTACCTTAATGACCCATGAGTTTAGTAATAAGCGTGGAAATTCGTTGAAAGTCTGAGTGAAAACCTGGTGTTGGGAGTGTGCTAAAGAGCTCTAAACTGCTACAGCATCAGGTGATTATTGGTAGTTCCGTCACCTCATCCGGGCCACTAATTTAAATAAGCGAATATGTGATCAATCTATCACCTGCCACTATAAAATTAGAGGAAGCTGTATATGAACCGGTCTTTGGCGGTCAATCTCGGTTTCCAGGTCGGGGTCCTGGATGTGGTACAACTTGGTGACTTGAGACCTCAGCAGGTATTGTCCATAATCAAAACCGACGACCGTTTTGCTGTAGCTTTCTTTTGAAGTCTCCACAGAAATATAACGCCCTTTCCCAATGGAAAGGTGTCGTGTTAATTTTTTTATCCAATCCGTGTCTACTAACTTGTAATTTACTTGCTGCCTTATTAGATTTAACCTTTTTTGTGATCACCTTGTCTATATTTCTTCACAGTATTATGTTTCATTGTGTGATACACATATTTCTGACACTTATTTGTACCAAATTTTGTTCGCTTAAATAAGCAAATTAGTTTTGTTCCAGGCGGGCTGGGATGCGTTTATCGCATATTCATCTTTCGTCAGACTATGGAACGTAGACATGTCTACTGACATCTGACAACAGTGTTATTCCTTTACCTGAAGGCAGCCATCGATTCCGTATACTGATGTGGTAGTGCTTGTTATTTAAAAAGTGTATGTTGGACGTATGAAGGCTCCCTTCTTGAACACTACCAATCGACTCTGAGCTTATAGCGAGCTCTCATCAAGATTGTCAATCTCAAACATTGCTTATCAAGGCTGCATTCGGGATAACCTAAGTATTGCTGCACAGTTAAACGCCATCCTCATAACCACAGTCAAGTCTTTCTTAAAGTAACAGACACCTGGAGATTTCCAGAATGTCATCAGTTACATGTCTATTAGGGACATAAAATAATCGGGCTATAAACGGTCGTCTCTAACTTTTTACTGTCTTTTCATAGACTGAATCTTTTTCTTTTTATATTCTGCAGATAATTAAGGATCCTGAAAATACTTGTGAAGAAACACTTCAGTCTTACACCAGTGATAGTGGTTTCGCTGCATATGTATTATTGTTATCACTCCCCGCAATGGCAGAACTAATGGAAAAGATAGTTGTCCGAGCAGAGTCTCCCAGTCGTGTTCGTGGCTCGTTACGTAAGTATATTAAGATACTAGCTGTTGGAAAGGTTGACGAAAGACTCAAGGCTATCGGGGGCTCTTGGAATCCTGATCTAGATGGGTCGGACCCAGCTACAAATCCTCAAACGCTCATCAACACAGCAATTCGTAATTGTAAACAACTTATTGGTCTTGATTTATCTTATTGTACACAGTGGTACGTTACTTAGTTTACTTAGCCTTCCATCTATATTTTTCCTTTATCGCTGTCAGCAGATTATTTCTGACCGATCAATTATTAGAATGTAGTACTTAAGTCACTTTAGTGTTTATAGAGTGTCATAAATCTACCCATCTAATATTCCGTATTCTTAAAAGATATATAAAGTAACAAAAATATTTTCACGTTTACTAATTGTATAGTTTATTTATTTCACTGTGTAGTATTCTTATCATCGTGTAAAGGTACGAGAGATTTTTCTCCCTCTGGTACAAGTAGGATTGCATATGTTCATTACTCATCTTGCCGTAGCACTCCTTACCATTTCTATTTCTCAAAGCTTAAACCCTGTTTGCAATTGCGCAATCTTGCATCGTCAGTTTTAAGTCGGTCTGAGTGTTTTGACAATCTGATTGCATATTTTACACGTTTACAAATTATTTATCAGCCTAGTTTTTTAACTGTCCTTATGTTGTTTATATACAAATATCAAACAATATGGGTCTTACGCGTTCCTTTGATCGACGTCGCGTTTACTGTTGTTATCATCCTGTCCACTTTCCCCAGGCACCGTTTCTTGGAATTCCGCTATAGCCGTACGGAAGGATCAACTGCCCAACCAACCTCAGTTTTGTTTCCTGGCTCTCAACTTTGGGGTCGACCAGCTACAGAATCCAATGATGTGATTCCGCCAAGCAAACCGTTTCATCAAATCGTCGTATACTTTATTCCAAATGTTTGGTCACTCATGCCTGCGGACGAAGAGTGGTCAACTATAAAGTTGGCTTATGAAAATGTTCTGGCTTCCAAAGAACCCAACGTATTCCCATTGGCTCCTGCCAGCTTGAAGAAATTTTCTGGTTTAGAATCTGCTTCTAAGGAAATTAGTGATGGGAAATTAAAATTGGTTGTTGAAACGGATCCCAATCCACTAAAATCACCAATTCAAGACAATTCGTGTGAAGATCCCAATGCCTCTAAAATGGATGAAGGGAACAAGTCAATCTTACAAGCTCCTGTTGAACGTGATGGTTCTGCTGTAAATACGGCTGATCAGGAATCTGTTTCCAAGATGGCGAGTACTCCCGAAGCAGAGGATGGTTTCGAATCTGTGGGTCCTAAAAATATATCAATCCAAGGAAATCCAAATCAGGAGGTTTCTACCTAACTTACTGTTGTCATATTATGTTCCTACAATGTATCTAGAATTCAGTCATTTAGTTTACTTATAAATTTGTAATTTATTCACGCTCACCACGACAATAATGCAAACTAATATTTTGGTTTACACTAGTAACTGTTATATGTTTATTCATTCTTTTCTCAGGGGACTGAAAAATGTCAGAAGAAGCTTCATACCGAAATCAATTTAGCTAACATGAAGGTAATTATGTTCGTATATTTTGCTGCATCTCTTTTATTTACTAAAACGTTTTTTTGTAGCTTATCCTACAGTGTTTGCTCTTTCACTCTTGACTAAATGTAAGTCACAGGTAAAGCTTGTAATGTTGAGAATAGTAAGAAATTGCGCCACCTGGATTTGTTTTTATGTTCCATATGGAGTGGTGTTTTCGCCAGTACCTGTTTTACGAGAATGATCACCCATTTTATTGTTGAGGAATTAAGGACAACTTTTTCTATCCTTATCGTTTGCTGAAGCTGTGTAGTCGTGTTATCAGGGATTTTAGGGAACATATTAGTCTATCAGAAATTAGCAGCTAATAAAGCGATGAAATAAAACTATCAGTTGCTCAATTGTGATTACGTTGCCTCATCAGTATTATTTTGTACAGCACATATCGTCCTGCGAAGCTGAAACTGATTAAATAAAGCAGGGAGATGGTTAGTGTACAACATGGCCATGTTATGTAAAGAGTAGCTGTGTAAGGTTACCACCTGTCAATTCATTACTACCTCTTGGTTAGAGTTTTGGAAATTGTGTAACTTATTGATTTGGGGCATTTCAAATGTGGCAAAAAGTTAGAATTCGATGGCTGTCGTTTTCTGTTATATTCTCCATAAAAGTGATATACACTTCTTTTGCTGAATAAAGTCTTTCACAACTGTCTTTCTGACATGACTATTCCTTCACTAATTACTATTTTGTTCACTTATTGATCGTATTACCTCTCCCTCCCCAAGTGTTTCGAATTAATTGTTAATATTTGATAACTTAGGTTTCAGAGCTCAGAGAACAGTTAAAGGCCCGTGATTTACCTACAGAGGGAATAAGAGCACAGTTATTGACTCGTCTAAAAACGGCAATTCAAGAAGAGGAGGAAAAAGAATCTGCTATAAAGGCTGAAAAAGAAAGTAAGTTTATTTATTACTAGGTAGATATCTGTTTGTTCATTTATTTCTCTTCGCCAGTCTCGTATATCTCTATTTGTTCTTGATTCCCACGTTTAGAAATGGAACAGGCAAAGGCATTGCAACTAGTTTCTATTGATAAGTCTCCTCAGGTTCCGGAGGAACAAGTGAAACCTGTAAATGCAGAGTCTGGATTTAAACCTAAGACTGATGCACCCAAGTTAGCTCTACGTGATCTTCCCTCAATAATAATATTGCGCAAGAAAAATGCTGACTTTACCGTGCAGTCAGTTGGACTAGACGTAGGTTTTTTCCCGTAATTACTGTATCGTTTACCAAATTTGCTTTTTTGTTCGTCTTATTAAAATTAGGATAAACTGTTAGTTTACCCAAGTAAACTTGTCATATTAAATGTTCATATCCGTGTCCCAATAATTCTAAGCAAAGAATATATCAGAATCCATATTGATGAATTATCTCCTTATAAATCGTCTTCCTTTTTTGTCACATCATCCTAACTTCTGGTTTCCGGAGATTCACCGAGTTTTGCCCCTTCTTTAGACATCAGTAGTATGATTTACATTGTCAGAAATCGTAGTCAGACAGAATTTAGGATTTTAAGTACCAAATAAGGTGCCTAATATTAAGTATTATACTAAATCCCGAAGATCTGTTTTGAGCGACTGCACACTAAATAATCACGTTTTCTGATTCCAAAAATAAGTGTAACGTCCATTCATCTTGATGTCACCTTATTCAGTGTAGGTTCCTATTTGATACTTGTTTGATTTTCATTGTCTCATTATTTCTGAAGGTTGTAATGGATTCTAAATCTGAGTTTATGGATAGCAGATCCTATGAATTTATGTTTTGCATCCACACAATCTTTGACATGCTGCGCAGAGATTCCGTATTCACTTTGTTTCGTGCCCTGGTGACGGCTGCAGACAGAGGTATTTGTGCAAAACCCAGAAAACGCAGGTAATATTAAAAAGTATTCTCTATAATTACTTTTAATGTCATATTATCTAGTTACTTCATCAATGTTACTACATACTTTTCTTTTCTACATAATCACGCATGTTTTCTTGATTATTTTGCCCCTCTGAAATGCAGTTACCCTTTCGGGTACTATAATTAGTTACACGATCAGTTACTTCGGAGAAACTTCCATTAATATGCATCGTTATATGCTGTCACACCTCGTCAGAAAAGTGCTAGGGGAGAAGCGATTGTGATATCAGTGAAAATATTAAAAATAGAGCGGGCATCGCAGCAATATCTTAAACATTATTTGAGTGACTTACCAACCACTAAAATAATAGTGATTTTAAGACGTCCGGTACTTCACCTCGTTACATTACTATTACTCGTCGGTGGTGTCTGCCTCATGTCAAATACAAAGTCTGGACTTCTTACGTTTAACAAACGGCTTACTGCTGGAGTGTTCAATATCAGAACGAAGCAACTATCCAGTGATTCCTGGTTTACAGTGATTGATTAACCCCAAACCAGTTCGTGATATAAAAATACAGATTCAACAATATAGGTACTGTTTGATACAAGATTGAAGACATTCTTACGGTGCTTTATTGACAGATACACATGGAAAGCATAATAACACCAAAATTTTCCGCTGTACAACACTTAGATGTATTGTTTTTACTAGTATTTTAAAAAATATTGAACGTCGCAGTAGTTCGTAGACGTACATATTAGAGAATTGGCTTAAGAGGCAAATTCCTACCTAATTCCGAGCATCACACTAAAGGACATCTCTGTGGATTGTACTGATAAGTATTGCGTTGTTATACATGCACAAAGAATCGATAATGTTGAGTCGTCGGAATCTATATTCTGTACTTGTAGCTTCTGTTGATGTATAATTCTTAAGTGACGTGATTATAGTAATGGGACATACCGTGGTGATAAACAGCGCACTTTACCATATTTACTAAGATTTAGATCCTTCGGTATTAAAATATGACTAGAAAAGACTTCGATGAAAAACACTGATTTTGCGAGTTATCTCACGACTAGTATTTCGAACTTACAAAAATACGATAAATCTATGAAATACATTCCATCTCAATAAATATCACTGAATTAGGTTACGCTGAAAACTAGGTTTAAGGACTACGTTTTATAGATTAATTACAAAGTTTGTATCAATTCATTCGCAATACAGAACCTATCACAAATGTGCATCGGTCGAAGTTGTCACACCTCATCAGCACCGCAAGGTTAAGTACCAAATTAGAAGCAGTAGTAACATCAGTAAAAACATAGATAAGATATAGATAGGTCGGATGTAGAAAATATGATTCTTGAAAGAATCGATTCGTGGAAATGTTGGTGCAAAAAAGTCTCAAGGCTGAGAATTTAAAGGAACGGGAGGCAAGGAATGAACGCACTTGCGTCATTGTGACGGATTTCGAGTCATACCACCCGGTGTCTAACCAGTGTTCACGCAGACCCTAACAAGGTAGTCTTCACTCACACCAACACACATCAGACTAACAGTCAGTTGCATCATAGACTGTTGCCACTTTATTTTTGGCTACTTCCAGCTTTCTTCCATCCTACATGTCATCTTTTGCGGCGGGATGATATTTTTACTTTGGATTTCAACTTTGATCGGTCGAGGGGAACAATTTTCGACTAGGAATCTGAACGGCAGTTCTATAGTTAGCACTATTCTTGGATAGTCAATACTTTTAAGTAATATGGTCTACTACGTTTCCCGAAAACAGTGTATGTATGTATGTATGTATGTACAGTCAACATAGAACCTGGCACATGTGTGCATCGGTTCAAGTTGCCATACCACCATGGCACTGCAAGATTTACACCACCACCACTAGTAGAAATTACTTTAATAAAATAAAATAATAAAAGTAACAAGGAATCTGAACATATAGAATATGGTTCATGAGGCGTTGAAAGAAAGTAATGGAATAATTTAAAGCTCATGATGTAAAGGAGGACAATGAGTGAATACATCTGCGCCATTGTGACCGATTCTGGGCCATGTCACTAAGTGTTTCTAGCCACTGGTTACGGTAATCGCGAGGACCCCATCCTGGTAGTCTGCAGCTACCGACACGACTTAAACCGGCAGTCAGTGACTTCATGGACTGATGCCATGTTTTAGTTTGGCCACCTCTAACTCTCTTCCATTCTATTCCAATATCGGCCATCATTGCGCGTCGAGGAAGACGGTGGTTGGGCATACGCAACACATGTCCCAACCACCTCAGTCGATGAAGATTCACAACCTCATCGACTGATTTACCACTTTTACCTAACACCCGTCGTCTAACCTCGTTATTACTTACTCGGTGATCCCAGCTAACGCGAGCGATGTTTCGTAGACATCGATGGTCGAAAACTAACAACCGTCGAGTGTCATCTACCCTTAATGGCCACGTCTTACACCCATACAGTAAGACAGAGCGAACTGTTGCGCAGTACACTCTCCCTTTCGTTGAGAGACGAATATCTCGTCTACGCCATAGGTGACGTAAGTTGGCAAAAGCCAAACGGGGTTTTTGAATTCGTACTGAGATTTCGTCAGAGACTAACCTATTAGAGCTAATCAGACTTCCAAGATAAGTGAAGTGGTCGACGTGCTCAACTACTTCACTCCCTATCTTTAGTTCAGGTGTTGACGAAAACCAGTCCTGGAGCAATAGTTTGCATTTAGAGGGGGATAAACGCATTCCGAACATGCTTGCATTAGAGCTTATTAATGTTAAAAGTTTCTGCATCGTATCAGCGTTTTCGCCAAACAGGACCATATCATTAGCATATTTTAAGTCAATAAGTGGATCTCGTGGTAGGAGACCATTTCCTGAAAAGTCAGACGATGAAAGTGTAATTTTCAACAGTATGTCAACTATGAAATTAAACAAAAATGGGGAAAGTGGGCAGCCTTGACGAACACCACTTGAGGTTACAAGTTCAGATGACAGTTCGCCATATGCTCTGACACGACTAATCGTGCTTGAGTAAAGAGCCTTAACAAGTTTTATGTACTTTTGGGACACGCCTTTCAATGAAAGACACTGCCACCGAACTTCACGGTCTACGGAGTCAAATACCGCTTTCAAGTCAAGGAAAACCACTATTGTCGGCCGCCGAAAAGTATGTCTGTGTTCTAAGATTTGACGAACGGTGAATATCTGGTCCATACAACCGCGACCAGGTCTGAAACCAGCCTGATTTTCTCGTATTTGGAGATCACGAGTTGCAGTTAAGCGTCTGATAATTATAGAAGCTAGTATTCTAGACACTATATTAGTCAAACTAATTCCTCTATGGTTATTACAGGACGATTTTGACCCTTTCTTTTATACTGGGACGATTAACGATCGACACCAGTCAGACGGAATTATGTCAAGTTCCCAAACCTTAGTCAAAATATCAATCAGTCTGGTTGTCAAAGTGGGACCACCATCCTTAAACACCTCTGGGGATAATCCGTCTGGACCCGCTGCTTTGCCTCGCTTTAGATTGGCTATAGCTTTTCCGACTTCGATGAGAGTCGGGGGACCTAAGTCGACTTTCCATTCTGGCTGTCTCGTAATAGTGCGAAGTTTTAGAGTAGCTGAAGGCCAGCTAAACTGTTCCTTGAAGTGTTCAGCCCATCGTTCTAAACGTCTAAACTGAGAGCTAATAAGCGTTCCATCTTTTCGGAAATCGTCTCACTAACGTTGGATTTTTTAACCCCAGTTTCTTTTATCAACTTGAAAAGTTGTCTAGTGTTACCTATCGCCGCTGCCTTTTCCATTTCCTTTGCTTTCGTTACCCACCACTGCTCACGGTCGTTTCTCAGACTTTTCGTCAGTTTATGCCTGATTGCTCGTTGCTCATAATCGTGTTCGGAGCCCGATGGGATAAGTCTTCGGTAGTCTATAAATCAACAGAAGCCATTGAGATCCGTTGATTTTTCTTGACATGTTGATTTAAGTCCTTGATAGATATCATTGTAGATGCCACGGCTATTTGGGATGCATCTTTATAATTGCACAAGTGATTCCTCAGTTGTTCCTGGAATTTAATCTTGGATGTTTCATTACTAAACTGAATTCTAAAAGGTTTTCCTGTGGTAGTTTTTCTTCGCCCGGTAAGACGCAAGCAAACGCGTGCTCGCACTAGAGCGTGGTCAGAGTCCAAACATGTACTCCAGAAAGATCGGCAGTCTTCTATCGAACCTCTCCAACGGTAATTAATCGCAATATGGTCTATTTGAGTCCACTGTTTAGTAGGGCCAGGAGGTCTCCGTGTTAAACGATGTCCCTCCTTATGCTTAAAGTTCGTGTTGGCTAGAAATAACCGATTATCTGAGCAAAGCTGCAGCAGACGGTCGGCGTTATCCGTTCTCTGAGCTGCAACACTGAAGCATCCACCTAAATGTCTTTCAGATTGGTTCAAGCTACCTATTTGGGCGTTAAAATCACCAGCCAAGATTACCAAATCTGAGTGTTTGGCCCTATGAAGTAGTTCAGGAAGTTTTCTGTAGAATTCATCTTTCACTTCATCCAGGCTGCAGTCGGTAGGAGCGTAAGCAGAAACAACGAAAAGACAACGGCGTGTGTCCTTATCTTTCCGAGTTCTTACGGAACCATTTAGTCGGACGGCACATAGGCGACTGTCGACAGGAATCCATTCAAGAAGTGCCTGTTCTGCTTTCATACTTAACGCAATACCTACACCGTTGAGCCCACGAGAAGTTGCTGTTGAATCGCCAGATAAACGAAGAGTGTATCGCGAGGGTTGTTCATTCTGACTAGGTAAGATCAAGTGAATGACCACGCTAGGATCCTGTATGCGTGTTTCGGAGACACAACATACATCAATGGCGCGGGATTCTAATGTCCTAGCTAAGGAGGCTTGTTGCCCTACTTGACACAGGGTTCGTACATTGGATGCACCAATGTGAAGTTTGGAGCGTGGTCTTAGTATGCTAGGAACGTTGTTTTGTGGGCCAGAATCGTTAACACTAATGACACAGGAGGAAGTTGAAGATAAGGATTTAGGCTTGAAGGTGGGGGCAGGATAAACATTAGGAATAGAAGGAGTCTGATTAAAATGGCGGTGATCTTGCGTGTTGTTAGCGGCATGAGGGCGGTTATCTCTTCCCAGTTGCCCACGCTGTGGAAGGGTTCTTCTTGATGTACCTGAAAAGCAAAATGTGTTAGGGTTGGCCTGAAAGACCTGGGAGCGTGACCGCAGTGCCCAAGGAACAACTGCTTGAGGCCGGTCACACACGGCCTTTTTGAGAGAGGTTTTCGTCGTTGTTGTAGCTCCGTACTTGTCGAGGCCTTACTGCCGGAGACGGAAATCCGTGGAGTAAGGTGAGGTGTGCATTTTTAGGGTCGACCTCTTCTAACCCCACCCTTCCTTTATGGGAAGGCAGCATCGCTGCTATGCTGGTTGTCCGAAGAAAACACCTTACTGCCGTCACACCTTTGTACAGCCGACAGTACGACTTCGTCCTTGGACCTCTTACTCTATCCTCCCGTTTTTGTAAATTTGCTGTTATTACCTTTTCCCTTATTATGAACTACAGTTAATCAGTTGTGTACGAGTTACCCCCCCCCCCTATTCACTGCCACAATCTCCTTTATTTTGTATTAGTGTAAAATTCCTAATTGGTTCAATGTGTGGTCTGACTTTGTGTATATATAAATGAGTGTTTGAAATGTAATACGATTCTGACTCTTATTTCTGTCTGATTGGCTCATCCATCTTGTGTTCTTTATTCCGGTTTGACGACTAGTAATCGCTAGGTAGACGTATAGGGCACTAATCGGTAATTACCAAGGTCACACTATATTTGCCATACGATTGTAGTTAACCCGAACATATTTAAATATAACAATTGACAACAGGGCCAACTATATCAAAACATAACAATAAATCTCTTCAAAACGCTTCAAAACCTCACTAAGAATGAAAGCTTCAAGTTTCATAATAAACACTTATCCATCAATTACATTGAGAACGTATTTCTTAGTAGGATTCCCATCTTAATCAATACATATAAATATTAGAAAAAGAGAAGTTAACACAAAACAAATGTGCTTTCGCCTCATTTATGTACCTGCATTCGAAAGCAATGGTGTTCTGCTACATGTGTGCCATTTATTACAATAAACGGTAGACCAACTCACTTGTCGGATGTGAGGGGAGGAGACAATATTCTGTCAGCTATATTTTCAATCAACATGGATACAACTATTAAAGGATAAATATATTTGCACAGCTGTTAGACCAAGTCTGTATTCTTGTTCATTACATTCAATGCAATCAATTAACTTCAGTAAGAATTACTAGAGAAGGCACCAACGGACTATGTTGGGTATGATGAATCTGCAGAAAATGCTGTTCTTCGTAACTTATGGAGAATAGAATATGTCGAGATAAAGGTGATTCGTCCTACGAAAATTATATAAATGAAGCCTATGAGTTCGTTTATCTTGTAAAATTGAATATGTATTGAGATTTAGAAATGATTACGCGACAGAATCTATTTCGAGTGGTATGGAACACAGAATATCTGAGACGGAAGAAAATTCCAAGCAATCAATTATAATGATGCGGGAACGGATTGTTGAAGTGACACGAACATTGATTTGGATATCTCACATCCCGAAACTGAAATAACATGCACATTTGATACATTGGCTTAGTATGAAGTGCAGATACTGACTGCATGAAATTGAGAGTATTAAACTACCTGATATCACTTTTCTACAATAAAAGCGCTCTAGTACACTTACTTCGACATTTCATTATCTTTGTTTGCCTCAAGGTTTCTTGCATTATATTTCAGTCATCATTTAGTGTGTCGACGACAAGTCATTGAGCATTCTTCATACCACAAACCGTTAAGCCGATGACGATCTCAATTTGTTTCCATTTTACTATTATTACGTTTTCAACATTCCGGTTTTCTTTAATTTTTAGTGAACCAGATTATGCGGCTAAACGGGCTCGTTTAGAACGCGGTGAACGGACTTCCGTAGCGAAAGATGAAGAATTCAAAGAAATTCCGTTGTTTACAACTGATCTGTCCCTTCTTTTTGCTTGTACGATATTAGATACTAGTTATAAGAGTTATTTTCTGTCATCGGAGGTTGAGGATTTCATCCTTTCATTAGGTTTGCCTATTTCCCGATACCAAGTGAGTCGTCGTTTTCAAGTTTTATCTTACTAAATAATTGCTTATCGATATCATATAAATGTCTCATTCCGTTTGAGTTAATAATACAAGAAGTGCATTTATCATATGGCTATGGTAATCATATTTACCGAGCATTTGATTAATTTTTCAAAGTTATGTGTAACTTCCTTGATAGCAAGTATAATCATCCCAACTCATAATTACATTAAGTTACATTACTTTGTACACTTTATTCGCCTCATTCCGCATCTAATCTAATGATGTATGTGTACTGATTTGTTTTTGTTTGTTTGTCGTATTCCTTATTTCTAACCCTTGACTTTAGTTTGTCGTGCTAAGCTACAAGTTTTTTTAAGGCATTTACAACTTGTTTTTCTGTCCCATTCAGCTTCGATCTCTAATTTACAAAGTTCTTGATCATGGTCGTTTCCACTACCGTTCTTTGACGGATTCAGAAGAGCCTCTTTCTCTTGCGAATAAATCATCTGTTATATTCTCTGACATTGACGATGATGAGTATTTACTAGAACTCGTACGCGGAGGCGATGCTATTTTAGACGATCAAATAGATTTTCAACCCAGTGGGAGGTTAGTTATTCCATTACATACCTTATGATTGTTGTCAATTAATCTCATAAATCTTTTTGTCAACACTTTTTATATTCATATGATACATTTATCAAACTCACCTTAATGTTTACTTTAACGCCGTTGTGTTATTAACCACATGTTGCCTTGTTTTCAGCATAATTGTGCTTCAAAAGTCTGATGAATCAGTTAATTCCCAAGCAACTCATCCTGAAGAGTATTTCCATCATATCAGAACATCAGAGCGAGAACATTGTAAACTGATGACTCAAATAAGACTTCAGGAGCAAGAAATTGGTATGTCTCTTATTTCATTTTTAAATATTATACGCAGTTGTACTATCAAATAATTCAGCGTGTTCGTATTTGTCACACACTAAATGTGTTGTTTACTTCCAATATCATTTCGCTCTATTGGTCTTTAATTCGTTAAAGGCAAAAGGGTTCACTAACTCTAACTTCAGATATATGTATTTAATGCTGCTTTTTATGAGTTTTGTTGTTCGTAATAAGGTTTTGAGGACCAATTAGATTGAACTATATCTTGTTACGTCATGCGATTCCCCAGACGATGCTCATTATATTCATGTTCGTGTTTTGCATTTTGAATTTTCTTCACAGCCCGCCTTCGTGCATCTGTTGCGGACTTTACTGAGCTCAGAGATAGGTTATCGAGAACGGCTTCAAGTATGGAGGACTATCGACGACGATACAGGGATGAGCGAGATAAGGTTGATTCTTTGGCTCGTGTGTTAGAACAGCAAGCATCTGTTCTAGATGCCTGTCGATCAGCACTTCGTCAAGCTTCTGGTCGTTTTCATAGTCGCCATTCTGTTAATGATTCATCTAAACAGTCTAAACGTTCATTGTCACCTTGTTCAATAACAAGTAACAAGGAGTCGGTCATATCTACAAAAAAAATCAAAACCCCTGATTCGTCTAAAGTTGATCCGCCGCTGTCCGACTCGCTGAACGTAAGATTGCTCTTTTTTCTAACCTTTTTTTCTTATTACAGGAAGAAAGTGTATCCAATTTTGTTGACAGTGCGTTTGGGACAGTTGAAAGTACGTGTGAACAATCTGCCTTAATTTCAGGTGTTCGCTCTGATGTTTCAGGAAATGTAAGCTTTTAATTTAATCAGGTTTTAAATCGTTTCGTCAGACTGTTTATCCTTGATTCATTTGCTTGTGGTTTGAGGGGTGTTCCACCATGTTGTGTTGTTGATAATATTGTTTACAGTTGTATCTATTTGACTCAGAAAGGTTCTAAATATTTATAATGATGCTACTTTGTAGTTATAAACATCCAATCAGTACCTTCTCAGCTATCCTGTAAATGTATGAAAATACAAACTTTGGATTCCATAAACCGATCTTTTTGATCTAAGTTTTTTCTGCGAAATGACATTTCCTACCATAATAGTCCATGTGAACCATTCTTAACTTTTCTCCACGTCCACATGTGTCGATTCATTTGATTCAAGTAATTAATTCATTTTTAAAAGTACCGTTCACTTCGCAAACTCAGAAATTCAGTCAGTAAGCCTATCATACATTAAAATGTATGTAACATATAGTTGATCAGGTAGGGGACTTGGGCGTTGGATAACACATTCATTTGTTTGAAATACTAGATTAATTAAGCTGAGTGGCTTAGTAGTTGTAAGTTTTCTTAAAAATAGTAGATAAAACAATCTCAAGCTCTGTGGACGTAAATTTAATCTTTTTTTGGGAGGGTTATCTTTTGCTCTGTAATTTCCAAATCTATCTGATTGGACTTTCAATGACCTTGACACGTTTTTATGTCTTCTACGATTTTCTGATTACAGCTTGCAAATGGATTCAAAACCGATGGAGTTTGGGTTGGTTGTAATGATGATGAAAACGCTATAAAAGCCGTTGATCAGAAGTGCTCTGTAGTCCCTGCAGAACCACAAATTAATCTGAGTATGTTACCTTTTGTTTTTCGTTTTCTTGATCTAAACTGTGTTCTCACTATGTACTAATAAATTTTGCTTTCAGGTTCAAGCGAATAAAAATGGAAATACTACTTGTGGGTCCGTTTGTCAATTGGCACTGCTTGCTACAGTTAACTATATAAGAACTTTGTTTTTATTTTGTCAAGTAATTAAAATATACACTTGTTTTGTTTTAAAACTTGCTTTCTTTTCTTTATGACTCTATAAGTATTACCGTTACGGACTATGAATAAATTATCAATATTTTCTACAGAAATTTTCTTCAATTTACCTACTTTGAAAACGTCATAAGTAAATTGAAACGTGGGAAAGCAGCAGGGCCTGATATGTTGTCTACCGATATCTTCAAGGATGGTGGTATAGTTTTAACGTGCAGGTTGACTGATATATTAGCCAAAGTCTGGGAACTAAACTCCATCCCTTCTGACTGGTCTTGATCGCTGATTGTTCCAGTCTACAAAAAGGGACAGAAATCCTCTTGTGATAACCACAGAGGAATCAGTTTGACTAATATAGTATCTAAGATATTAGCCACTATAATCATCCGACGTTTAACCAACACTAGGGAACAACAGACTCGGGAAAACCAGGCTGGTTTCAGACCTGGCCGGGGCTGCATTGATCACATATTCACCCTGCGCCAGGTCCTCGAACACAGACATATGTACCAACGCCCAACTATAGTTGTATTTCTTGACTTAAAAGCAGCGTTCGACTCTGTTGACCGTGAAGTCTTGTGGCAATGTTTGTCATTAAAAGGCGTACCTCAAAAGTACATTAACCTTATAAAGGCTCTCTACTCGGTCACCACTGGTCGAGTCAGAGCTTATGGCGAATTGTCACGAGAAACCTCATCCTCAAGTGGAGTCCGTCAGGGTTGCCCCTTATCCCCATTTTTATTTAGCTTCATCATAGACGTACTGTTAGAAATCTCTCTCACTTCTTTTAAGTCCTCTGGGATTAGTCTCCTTCCAGGAGGCTCTCTTGTCGACTTAGAATATGCAGATGATATAGTCATATTTGGTGAAGATGCACACAGCATTCAAGGTCTCTTGAACACGTTGAGTAACAATGCAGGCATATTTGGGATGCGCTTCTCCCCTCCCAAATGCAAAATGTTACTCCAGGACTGGTCTGCTTCTTCCCCCAAATTATTTATAGGGAGTGAAGTAATTGAATGCGTTGATCGCTTCACTTATCTTGGAAGTCTCATTACCCCTGGTGGGTCGGTGTCTGATGAAATCTCAGCGCGGATCCAGAAAGCCCGATTGGCATTTGCCAATCTACGGCACTTGTGGCGCAGACGAGATATCCGTGTCTCAACGAAAGGCCGGGTGTACTGCGCAGCAATCCGCGCCATCTTAACATATGGCTGCGAGACATGGGCCATGAAAACTCAAGATATGCGTCGTCTCCAGATATTTGACCATAGGAATCTTCGTAACATCGCTCGTATACCATGGAATGACCAGACTAGTAATAGTGAGGTTAGACGAAAGGTTCTTGGGAAACACGGTAAATCAGTTGAAGAGGTCATTAACCTTCATCGACTGAGATGGCTAGGACATGTATTGCGCATGCCCGACCACCGTCTACCCCGTCGCGCGATGTTAGCTAGGGCCGAAATAGGATGGAAGAAGGTTAGGGGCGGCCAAACTAAAACATGGCATCAGTCCATGAAGTCCTTGACTACTGGTCTAAGCTATGTAGGTAGATGTAGACTACTTGGTTGGGGTCCGCGTGATGATCGCAACAAATGGCTGGAGACACTAGGTGATATGGCTCAGAACCGGTCACAGTGGTGCAAGTGTATTCACTCTTTAACCTCATCTAGATCTTAAATTCTATTGTTATTTTTTGGACATCTTTACTTACTCTTCTCTCTTGTATTCTGTCTATACGTTACCTCAATACTCTCGTAGTGCTATTGTGGTATGGCAACTTGAACCTACAGGCGTTTGTGCCCGGTTCTACGTTGATGATGATGAAATGGATTACATAAATTCAATCGTCATATTGTTTTTGTTAGAGAACTTTGAGAGAGTAGTGTTTCTTAATGTAGGTAGTGCTATAATCTCCAAAGTGCAAGCATTGTGTTTAATGACAGACGACTGATTTCAACCTATCTGCATTATTGCTCGTAAATGTATCATTCAAGGAGTACCTATATCTATCAGGCAGTTGGAACTGTATGATGCAGGGATAAGTCTGCATGACGTTATTCCAGCTGTCTAATACATAGGGCATAAATCATTGCAGTGTCAACGATTCTTCCGTAAATAAATCCTGTTAATTTGACATGCCTCATTCGTGTAAGATTTTTTCAGTTATCGCCGAGGATTTAGAATAGTAATAAGATGAGTGAGATTTGTATTTTTGCGTTACCAACATCTGATGGTTTATGTTATTTATCTTTGTATATCATTTCATGACGCTGTTGCCTAAACACTTAGATGTTATAGGTTGATTACGGACAGACTGACTTGTGTTATGACGCATAGGAAACTCCAGTTGCAATATCAACGCCGATGATTGCCCAGCCGGTCACTACGTCTGCCCTATGCCCACTCAGTCCCAGTCCGAAATAAGAGAGCACAGATTGACGAACCAGCCAAACGGAGTCATATTATATTCCAGGCATCCCTTTATATATACATAAAGTCAGATCACACAACGAACCAATTTGGAATTTAACATCAATACAAAACGAAGGAGATAGTGACAATAATTAGAGGTAACTTGTGCACAAATAATTAACTGTGGTTCAGAGACAATATACTAAACTGGAGGATAAGATAAGAGGGATGTAACAATGATAGGAATGAATTGTTCATACTACCCACAATTCAATTAATTGAAATAGTGTTCTAAAACATTTCTGAGAGTTCGTTATTCTTCCTTAGTCGTCAAACATAACGCTTAACATAATGTTATGTTGTTAAAGTAACAAACATCTGGAACTCTGTCTTTAGAAGTCTGTTTCAATTATTTTAGTGTAGGCACTAATCCTATCATTTTTATGTTCCTCTTGCCCTATCCTCCCGTTTAGCAAATCTACCGACAATATCTTTTATGAACTGCAGTTAATTGATTGCATACTCGTTACCTATATTCACCACTACTATTTCCTTTGCTTTGTATTAGTATTAATTCCCTAATTGGCTAGCTGTGTGGTCTGGTTTGTGCATATATAAAAGAATGTCTGCAATATAATACGAATTCCCTGGTTGGTTTATCGGCTTGTGTTTTCTTATATTCCTGGCCTGGGATTGAGTTGGCATCGAGCAGGCATACAGGAACCGATTTGGTCCACTTATTGGCGTTTACTACTGTAACTTCGTGCGCATAAGGTCATAGCAGCCAATTGGTCATGCCTTTCGGTTCACAGCAGTTTTTGCCGCCATAACATGTTTAACGACGTTAATATTACTCTTTTTATCACAAGATTCACATTCATCTAGTAAGGCATAAGACGTCTAGTTCTTTATTGGCTCATTTGTAAGAGCCTGCAGGAGTGATTATAGTTCATAAATATTTCATATTTCGAACACCGTAGCATACCAACTCTGACAATATATAATTATGAAGCATCTCTAGACAAGCACGAAACGTTGAAGTAAGTGTACTAGAGCGCTTTTATTGTAGAAAAGTGATATCAGGTAGTTTAATACTCTCAATTTCATGCAGTCAGTATCTGCACTTCATACTAAGCCAATGTATCAAATGTGCATGTTATTTCAGTTTCGGGATGTGAGATATCCAAATCAATGTTCGTGTCACTTCAACAATCCGTTCCCGCATCATTATAATTGATTGCTTGGAATTTTCTTCCGTCTCAGATATTCTGTGTTCCATACCACTCGAAATAGATTCTGTCGCGTAATCATTTCTAAATCTCAATACATATTCAATTTTACAAGATAAACGAACTCATAGGCTTCATTTATATAATTTTCGTAGGACGAATCACCTTTATCTCGACATATTCTATTCTCCATAAGTTACGAAGAACAGCATTTTCTGCAGATTCATCATACCCAACATAGTCCGTTGGTGCCTTCTCTAGTAATTCTTACTGAAGTTAATTGATTGCATTGAATGTAATGAACAAGAATACAGACTTGGTCTAACAGCTGTGCAAATATATTTATCCTTTAATAGTTGCATCCATGTCGATTGAAAATATAGCTGAGAGACAGACAGACAGTTACAACGTAGAACTTGGTACATGCATACGTCAGTTCAAGTTGCCATGCCTCAATTAGCAGATAGAGATTAAGTTGTCGAATCAAATCCCACAGTGGGGAAGGTAGTAGCAGAGTTAGTATTCATGGAAGGGAATAGAGACCGAAAACACTTAAGAAAATATGATTCAGTAAAGAGAAAATTATGATAAGTTCAGAAGCTTAGGATTTGGGGGAAGACAAGGAATGGATGCACCTGCGCCATTGCCAACGATTTTGAGCCATATCACCCAGAGTCTCTAATCATTTATTACGAGCGTCACGCGGACCCCAACCGGGTAGTCTGCACCTATTAACATGGCTCAGCCCAGTTGTCAATGACTTCATGGACTGGTGCCATGTTTTGGTTTGGCCGCCCCTAGCTTTCTTCCACCCTGCTCCTACACCAGACAGCATTGCTCGTCGAGGTAGACGGTGGTCAGGCATACGTAACACATGTCCTAACCACCTTAGCTGATGAAGATTTACTACTTCATCAATAGACTTACCGTATCTACCTAGTACTCTATTCCTAACCCACGTATTCCTTACTCGGTGGTCCCAGCAAACACGAACAATGTTTCGAAGACATCTATGATCGAATACCAGGAGCCTACGAATATCCTCTATCCTCAATGGCCATGTTTCGCATCCATAAAGTAAGACGGACCGAACTACTGCGCAGTAAACGCGTCCTTTGGTCAGTAGTCGGATGTCTCTCCTACGCCACAGATGACGCAAATTCCAAAAATCTAATCGGGCCTTATGTATACGCGCAGAGACTTCAGCAGACACCAGACCGTCAGGACTGATGAGGCTGCCAAGATAAGTGAAGCAGTCAACACATTCAATTGCCTCACTCCCTATCACTAACTTTGGTGCTGAATCAAGCCAATCCTGAAGTTACATTTTGCATTTAGGTGGAGAGAATCGCACCCCAAACATCCTTACATTCTTGTTTAAGGAAGTCAGAAGATTCTGCATTTTATCAGCATCTTCGCCTAAGAGAACTATATCATCTGCATATTCTAAGTCAGCAAGTTTATCACCTGGAAGGAGGTCAAACCCGCCGAAGTCAGACGATGAAAATGTCAACTCTAAGAGTATATCAATGATAAAATTAAATAAAAATGGGGAAAGCGGACAACCTTGACGAACACCACTGGAGGTAATCAGTTCTGATGACAATCCGCCATAAGCTCTGACTCGACATGTGGTGTTCGAGTAGAGAGCTTGTATAAGGTTAATGTACTTCTCTGGCATGCCTTTCAATGACAGACATTGCCACATAACCTTACGATCGTTAGAGTCAAATGCCGCCTTAAGGTCAAGGAATACAACTATTGTTGGGCGTCTAAAAGTGTGTCTATGTTCCAGAACCTGCCGAAGTGTGAATAGGTGGTCAATACAACCACGTCCAGGTCTGAAACCACCATGGTTCTCTCTAGTCTGCTCTTCACGAGCTTTAGTTAGGCGTCGAAGTATGATTGAAGCTAATATTTTGGACACTATATTAGTTAAGCTAATTCCTCGGTAATTGTCACAAGAGGACTTCTGTCCTTTCTTATAGATTGGAACAATTAGTGTTTGAGACCAGTCTGGTGGGATTACTCCCAATTCTAGACAGGATCCCGGTTAATCTCGCTGCTAAAACTGGACCACCATCCCTAAATATCTCAGGGGTCAACCCATTAGGTCCCCTCCCCTCACATCCGACAAGTGAGTTGGTCTACCGTTTATTGTAATAAATGGCACACATGTAGCAGAACACCATTGCTTTCGAATGCAGGTACATAAATGAGGCGAAAATTGATGTAACAAACCCTTGTTACTCACACTGATTTCGGGAAACGTAGTAGACCATATTACTTAAAAGTATTGACTATCCAAGAATAGTGCTAACTATAGAACTGCCGTTTAGATTCCTAGTCGAAAATTGTTCCCCTCGACCGATCAAAGTTGAAATCCAAAGTAAAAATATCATCCCGCCGCAAAAGATGACATGTAGGATGGAAGAAAGCTGGAAGTAGCCAAAAATAAAGTGGCAACAGTCTATGATGCAACTGACTGTTAGTCTGATGTGTGTTGGTGTGAGTGAAGACTACCTTGTTAGGGTCTGCGTGAACACTGGTTAGACACCGGGTGGTATGACTCGAAATCCGTCACAATGACGCAAGTGCGTTCATTCCTTGCCTCCCGTTCCTTTAAATTCTCAGCCTTGAGACTTTTTTGCACCAACATTTCCACGAATCGATTCTTTCAAGAATCATATTTTCTACATCCGACCTATCTATATCTTATCTATGTTTTTACTGATGTTACTACTGCTTCTAATTTGGTACTTAACCTTGCGGTGCTGATGAGGTGTGACAACTTCGACCGATGCACATTTGTGATAGGTTCTGTATTGCGAATGAATTGATACAAACTTTGTAATTAATCTATAAAACGTAGTCCTTAAACCTAGTTTTCAGCGTAACCTAATTCAGTGATATTTATTGAGATGGAATGTATTTCATAGATTTATCGTATTTTTGTAAGTTCGAAATACTAGTCGTGAGATAACTCGCAAAATCAGTGTTTTTCATCGAAGTCTTTTCTAGTCATATTTTAATACCGAAGGATCTAAATCTTAGTAAATATGGTAAAGTGCGCTGTTTATCACCACGGTATGTCCCATTACTATAATCACGTCACTTAAGAATTATACATCAACAGAAGCTACAAGTACAGAATATAGATTCCGACGACTCAACATTATCGATTCTTTGTGCATGTATAACAACGCAATACTTATCAGTACAATCCACAGAGATGTCCTTTAGTGTGATGCTCGGAATTAGGTAGGAATTTGCCTCTTAAGCCAATTCTCTAATATGTACGTCTACGAACTACTGCGACGTTCAATATTTTTTAAAATACTAGTAAAAACAATACATCTAAGTGTTGTACAGCGGAAAATTTTGGTGTTATTATGCTTTCCATGTGTATCTGTCAATAAAGCACCGTAAGAATGTCTTCAATCTTGTATCAAACAGTACCTATATTGTTGAATCTGTATTTTTATATCACGAACTGGTTTGGGGTTAATCAATCACTGTAAACCAGGAATCACTGGATAGTTGCTTCGTTCTGATATTGAACACTCCAGCAGTAAGCCGTTTGTTAAACGTAAGAAGTCCAGACTTTGTATTTGACATGAGGCAGACACCACCGACGAGTAATAGTAATGTAACGAGGTGAAGTACCGGACGTCTTAAAATCACTATTATTTTAGTGGTTGGTAAGTCACTCAAATAATGTTTAAGATATTGCTGCGATGCCCGCTCTATTTTTAATATTTTCACTGATATCACAATCGCTTCTCCCCTAGCACTTTTCTGACGAGGTGTGACAGCTTATAACGATGCATATTAAAGAAAGTTTCTGCCTAGTGGCAGTGATTAAGCGATTGAGTGTGCGCAACAACTGTCAAGTTTACCGTTATATGCACTTTGCAGACTACATTCCTTAAGTGAATCTTCTACTTAGTGTATTGGCTAATTCCACTGCACTCAGTAACATCTATTCTTACTATTAACTTACAGTGAAATCATCTATATACCATGATTTAGCCAACACGCCGATATTTTTACGCATGCCCACTTCTGGGGTTTTATTTCTGGGTATTTATAGACCTATACAAGTACTTCATGCCCATACCCTAGTCATTATTATATAGTTTCGCTGAAAAACTGATATAAGCCCTTAGTTGTTTACGATTAGACATTGAATACTGTTCCTACTGATAAATCTAATAAGTGCCAACAACTGTCGAATGAGATTGCGCCAACGCGTTATGAAGACTAAATGCCTGCTATCGATTTGTCATAGTTCAAATTACGATGCTAATGACAAATATATATAATACGTATATTTAATTCAGTCTGTTCGCTACTAAGCGTTTCAAAAATGAATCTGGCCAATGTTAATCAACTTTCTCTAAACTCGGGACCAATAAACACCAAACAATAGTATTCCTAGAAATATGCCGTATATTTACAAAATCTGATCGAATTCTTTTCAGACACGTTTCAAGCAAAACCATATCATAGCTAGTTTTCGGCCCAATAACACACGTTCGGAATTATTACTGATTCAAGAAAAATAAACCAGCATCAAATTGTTAATGTTCTCCGCGAAGCTCATCGTCACTCATGTCTACCAACTTGCATAACATGTAGGGAAGAGCAGTTACAACATTGAGAATACAATACAAACTTGAAGCATTACTACCGTGGTGAAATTTACACTAAATCCGTATAATCGACAGCAAATTACTTCCTTGTCCATTTGATCAACTGATGCATTTGAACGGAAGATAACAACTGTTGTATGCCGAATAATCTCAGAAACATCTACCAGCTACTCAGTCGACATAGACCCGACGTATTCTGTCTTCGATATGTCAGACCTACTAGCTACGGAGAGAAGTTTAGATTGTTCATGAAGATATATTCCACAAGGAAAACCGGACATTATTTCTTCCATTTGTATTCACGTATATATTAATAAATTTAAAGTGATTATTAAAAAGAGTGGAAAACTTAACCTTTTACCTGATTATAACTCACAGTAGTTAAACGTAGTAATTTGCTATTCCCAACGCCAGAGTTAAATTAACTTGCTCGTGCTCTGGCATTTTGACTGAATAATCACAACCGCCTTGGACCGGGATACTCATAAAGCCTGAAAAATAACCCATGTAGTCTATGCTAGAGGTATCCACTCCCAGCGAACTCGATTATAAATAGCTACTCATGTTATACATACATACCCAATCGATCGTGCCAATTTTACATAGACTGGTATCTACCCATACTTATTAACATCTCTTAGAAGCAAATTACATACAGGCAATAACTCCACAAAGCAATTTCAACTTCATAAAATGAGTGTGAGTGAGGAGACCACCTAACATCGACGACCGCTCTCTGACAAAGGTGCCATACCCTACTTTGGTAGTGATATCCTACCGAACTATGGCGATTATAACTCGCTACCTGCTACACTAGTTTAAACTAATTCCTGTGAGTCAATCGTCTTTAATTAACATACCAGACAGAACTAAACGCCGGACCACCCAACTATTCTGACGTTTTCTAGTTATGCGGAACTTCTAGCCATACACGTAATTACGGTAGAAATCCCTATTTCGAAAACTCAACCTATCCCACTATTCCTGTGCTCCAAAAACAGCAAACCATGTTTGAGGATGGTTTAGAGAGGGCCACTTCAATCTAATTCCATCAGCAGCAGCAGCAACGTAGAACCGGGCACAAACGCCGTAGGTTCAAGTTGCCATACTACACTAGCACTACGAGATTATTGAGGTAACGTATAGACAGAATACAGAAGAGAAGAGTAAGTAAAGATGTCCAGAAAATAACAATAGAGTTCAAGATTTAGATTAGGTTAAAGAGTGAATACACTTGCGCTGCTGTGACCGATTCTGAGCCATATCGCCTAGTGTCTCCAGCCATTTATTGCGATCATCACGCCAACTTCGATACGAATATGAGAATAATGCCACACCTTAGGAGCGACTAACTTCAGTCTTCATACTAGAATGGACAGATCCTAACTGTTACCGTACTTAAGTCGCATAAAGAATGACGTCCACACCGCCTAGCAGAAAGACAAATACCTGCCTGATATACACATGCCCAACTCATTACTTTGTCACTAGCCTCGCAAGTACGCACACCTTTTTTTGACACAAACTCTCCCAACATGACAAGTTATGAATCAGGCGGAGCTTTGACTGTCACTACAATGGTTGTAGGGTTGAGATAACTAAAATGGATGACAAGACAACCACCCTGTACATCAACTTTGGGTTAACGTGAACTACAAATACTCACAAGTGACGAGAACATACTTATCAACCTACGATCACAAACTATTAGTTCATCATTCTGTAGTATCATCTCACACTACGATCCACTAGATATCAAGAAAACTATAAGGTGGATGGTTTGAAGTGTCCAAGTTCATAACTTGTCAGAGCATAATATCAAACTATTAAATAATTGCACTACTTGTCTCCTCCCCTCAGTGTTAAATGCTAAGGACAAGACCATACCATACATGAATTTATTCCTTCGCAGCTAAAAGTTACTCATCATCACTTCCATTTTCATCATCGCCACCTTGAGCTTTGCGTTCTTTTTTTCTTTTAACACGACCTTAAGGCGTAGAAATGTATTTTAGATAAGCTTACCTGGACGACCACAGCCATATGGGGATGTTGTGCTGTATTCTATATGTTTTCCCGAATCCAAGCGGACCATGAAACCAGGGCAGTTAACCATCTGTTTTCTTACTCTTATGTGTCGTTGACGGATGAGAACTCTGGCATGATGGATGCTTCTAGCCAACCCAAGTTTAAAAACTTGAGTTTGCAGTCGTCTTTCTAAAAAGTCTTCAATCTTCAGGCCCAAGACGAAATCTAGCTTCATCCTATCTTCAGGGAGGACACCAACCCTGACTAGGCGTCTCAACAGAGCAGATCCTATAAATGAAGGGCGTAGTGAAATAAATACCTCCAAATAGTCGGCGAGGATCTTTATCATCCAGTGTCAACAACTCACGGGCTGACTTGCGTATTTTGGCTAGAACATACTTTACTCTCCATACTTCGCGTTTATTGCGCAAACCATATTCACCAATAAGCTTCAACTCCTGGTCTAAGCGCTCCTTTTCGAACGGTCTTCGAGGAGTCGTATACGTCTTGCCAAAAACCTTTGGTACCCTACTCATGTTTCACAATTCCAACGTGAGGAAAACCAAACCAAGAGCGTGCGACCACCTTGTGAACCTAGTAAAACAAATTTTGATGATTTACTTGACACTTTAGCGTTATTAATTAATGTTACTGGTGTAAAGATATTGGGCGTAAATCACTCTCTACTTCTGTGTTAGATTGGTTTTTGCTCGGAGATCACCTATATCTGGTGGTATACTGGCACTTTATAGCAACATGGTATGTTACAGGCGTCAAACGTGTCTAGGTAGATTCAGTAGAATTTTAATGCTAAACCTCAAAATCTGTCAGACAAAAATGGAATATTTATTTTTTTAAAGAGATCGAGCCTAAAATGAACTGTATTTTCCGATACATTAAGTTAATTTATCAGGTCTCAGACGTTGCTTCCAGGTTAACAGTCCAAAAAATACTTCTTCCAATGGATCTTTAGTAAAACTGTAGAAGTAAGTGAGTCAACGTTTTGGCGTATCAAGAGGTACACGTAGCATTTTCAATAGACTTCTCAACCACATTCATGGCTGTGTTATAATGTACGTTCTATGTTGCGAATGAATAAACTGTTGTTTCATACACGTATATATGGTCTGAAAGGCAAATCTATCAGCACAAAATCTTCCATGATGACGATGAAGTTAAAGTACTCTAACAACAGAACTGCTGAATTGCCTTAACCATTTTAAACTAAAGACAATAATAATAGAGGAAACATGAATCCACCTGGTCGTCATCGTCAATTTGGTATGTGTCTAGATTATGATTATGTTATAAAGAAACAGAGTTCGGGTTAAGGCATCAAGATTTTGCAGACATTGATAATCCCTCCAGGGTTACACACGTCATGGATGATGAACCGCTAGAATGCAACTAGTGCAGCTTATGTCTGTAAGTTTTAGTAAGTGCATTAAGCATTTAACACTGTGGGAACCATCCATACTAACTGTAGAGGTAAATAATTCCCAAAATAAATAGTTGCATAGGCTACGGACACTAATGCTGGCCATGTTTGTTTTGGCGGACATGACTACTTGGAGACTCTCGGTCTCGCATTATCACTAGATCATGACACGAGGCAACATGGGAAGCATCTCTACCACTAGTTAGCCAGCCTAGGTGTTACTATTTCATTGATGCTCCACTTATGATCAAATATAACTTCTCCTTCATCCTTCATTGCCTTATGATTTATTCTTATTCTTAAGAGTGTATTTAATCGTTAGAAGTTACTTTGGTTATACGACAAACGTAACTTGGTCATACACCGAGTGAACTTCATTGGTTAGCACGACGTGATCAGGACGCTATCATAACTGTAAGTTTTTTCCTCTCTGTAGTCTTTAACAGAGTATTTTCGGTGTGATTATATTTTGCACGTTTTCACTGTATTTTTTTGCTTGCACATATTGTTATTTTAATGATGAGTGATCAAACTCCTAAGCTTGTTAAGATCAAAACTCCCACATACCCCCCCCCCAACATTCAGCTCATCCGTTTTTGGACAGAAAACATGGATGCTTCGTTCTGCTACGCAGAAGCCGAGTTTCGAGACCACGGCATCACAGATCTATGCGTTTAATTCCTTGCTGTCATAAGGTCGCTTCCACGTGAATGGAACAGGCACGTCACCCCTTCGTTTTTCAGTTCCGACTCCCTATATCCTTATAACCAAGCCAACAGATCAATTCTCATACGCTAAGACTTGTCCGACAGACAACGTCTTGATGAGTTGTTCGACACCATCGAGCTCGACAACAGTTCAGCAAAAGAAATGTTGTCGCGCATGAGAAAAGCGATTTGTTAACACGCTTTCGACGAAGGTCTCTACTATCAACTCTTCCCATCAAAACTGCCACTACAAGTACAAGCAGTTCTAGTGACGTTTAATAACAACCCAGTAGATGTACTAGCTTAATCTGCTGATCGAATTCTGAAGATAACCAGAACTTGCCACAATGAGATTTATTCCATTGCATAAAAACCCCATGCTACCGAAAACGAAGTGATAAAATTGTGCAATAGTTTTCCTCGTTCCATTAACCTACAGAGACGACACTGATAAGGCTATTCTCAGCGACGAAGTTCTTCACTGAGAAGATCCTCATTTCCACCGCGACGAAGGGAAAATTTGCATCGGTGTCGGTACAACAACATTAATGGCAAAGACTCAAAGAAGTTTAGAGATCCCTGCTGTTTCCCTAGCCACTAACTTACTGTTGACGCATTCGGGAAACTGTCCTGCTGACACGCGTCAGCGGCAACCGTAGCCGGTGGAAACAGCTGCCTGTTGTTCATCACTGATGTGATTACGTAGGTTCGCCGCCTCGTCGATACTGGCTCAAAATTCAGCGTCCCTCCCGCAACTTCATCTGGTCCCCAACATGGAGCTGCTTCCGATCTACAGAAAGCCGACGGATAGGAAATAGCCTTGCATGGAAAAAGCTGCCTACTTGTATGTGGGTTTACGAAAACCTATACGCTGAATTTTCACCATCGCCGATGTGAAAACACCTATCATAGGCATAGATTTACTGAGCCACCACAACTTGCTTGTGGACCCTAGCAAAAAGAGACTAGTGGATAGTAACACAAATCTATACGTTCGTAGAACCACTGCTACAGGTTGTAGCTTATGTCCTCTTCGTTTTAAACATTTAATTAACCTTTATTTTCAGCCGATACTCGACAAGTATCCAGATCTGAATAGGGCAACATAGAAATTATTATGTGTAACCAGCAATGTTACACATCACATCACGACTACATGTCAACCTGTATTCTCCAAAACGCGCCGACTCACACCCGGAAAACTAAGGATAGCGAAAAACGAATTCGATCATATGATTGACCTGGGAATAATACGCCCATCCTCTAGCCCATGGTCATCTCCATTACATATGGTCCCGAAGAAAGATGGCAATGATTGGCGTCCCACCGGTGATTACTGACGTCTCAACGCCCGGACTACTCCCGATCGTTACCCGTTACCACACATCTACGATTTAACAGCCACCCTGAAGTGGATGACAATATTTTCGAAAATCGACTTGGTAAAGGCGTACAACCAAATACCGATGTCTGAAAATGACATACCCAAAACCGCCATTGTAACCCTTTTTGGCCTTTACGAGTTCCTTCGAATGCCTTTTGGGTTGAGAAATGCAGCACAAACATTTCAATGTTTCATCGATGACGTGTTCCGCGTGCTTGTTTTACAGACGTAATCAGTTTTACTGCCAAAAGCATAGAATAATGGCATCTAATGAATTTCGCCAGCTAGAATTCGTTTGTGCTAATAAGTATGTGTAATAATAATCCTACCCCAGGTTGTTCCTACACAGAGAAGCCTATGTCAGATCCTTCAAACGATCTAAATGTAAACATTCCTAGCCAACCAAAGCTCAGTTCTCAATGCGTTATTCTAAAATATGACGTAACTAAATGTGGATTCAGAACTAAATGATCCCAAGTAAGCCCATAACAAATTCCGATCCGGACTAGTAGCCACACGTATAAACATTATACTCCAGATAGATAAAATTCTACGAATATGTCAGTCTCTGTAAACAAATTCTCTCCACTAGCTTGCAACAAATTCGTAAGTACTATAGGTGCCAGTCTACCCAACTTTTAGCTACAAAACACGACATAAAAGTGATAGACGACTGAATATGAGACACATATACTCGCGTCTACTAAAATGTAATGCCAGCAATCAACATTACGAAAAACGCTTCCCCACCCCTCATCCAGTACAACACTCTACCTACTATAGTAAACACACATAGGACAATAGTACGAGACACTTTAGAGTATTAACCAAACCACCACCAATAAAAATAATTTGTTTCTTGATACCAAGGCCAAGTCATTTTTACAGGCGAGATCAAAAACATAAATAGATGAATGAATAGCTTTTATTTTTTATATGACAATAATAATGTTTAATTGTTGCACAGACTGATTATGTTGTAGTATAATAGAGATAGTGAAATAACAAACGTTTTAAATCAGTATTTATGTAGCGTCCATTATAAACATGACCTTTGAAAAACCTTGTGGCTCAAAGATTGTAAGGTAAATTTTGGTTACCCTATCGAAGAATTACAGTATGACAGATGTAAACATTCAACGTTTCGTGTAGTATGAAGTAACGTATAAGTGTTTGGGTTATTGTCACTGATGCACCTCAGTAGTAAGATATTAGGTTCGGAAGACACCAGCATGGGGCACTTGAGTTTGCGTCATACTTGCTGAATCGAGGAAACATGTCGACATAGCATATAAATAAAAAAAGGGAAAAATAGAGAAAAGGAAGAGAAAAGTTCTTTTCATGTGTAATGTATAATGTATAAGGACGGTCCAAAGCATGATCTGGTTGACTATAAGCCGTTCTGTTCCTGGAAGGTGAAGTGTATGTGGTGGTGCAATCGTCCATAGATATCTTTTATTCTGAAACGTCATCGCGTTGTCTTTGATATTTAACCAACTTCAGATATTAAGGGGACCTATTATTTCCGATGTGTTTGGATAAGTGGCTTCACCAGCCAGACAACAGCCAATATTTCTTAAGGCTATATTTAGTAGCTTGTAAAATACTAGATTTTCTGCCAAGCGTACTTCCGCTGACAGTTTGTCCCATATTTAACTATACCTAATCAAATAAAAATATGTGCGATCTTTTGTTTTGTATTTTTCGATTTCAACTTGAAAGAGTTTGTTTATCAAACAATAGTCCCGAATTTGGGTACAGTAGGAAATATTAATTGAGGTATGTGTCAAATTGTGTAGCAGTTTATAGCAGAGGATTGAGTTTGTTCTTAGTCTTCTCTATAGTGGTTCGAGTTCGAGAATTTGATACCTAGTTTTGTAGTTAATTTTGGAATTATTTTTCATTACCTGTCGTGTTAAGTAGCGTCACACACTCTCCACTCCTAGTTTGTCACTTGTTCGTAGATCGCTAAATAGGAAGGAACAGTACTGTAGAATAGGTCTCACACATATTTTATAAAGAGTGAATCTTGACTTATTTTGGTATAAGCTCCTTAGAATGAAACCTGCGAGTCGTCGTAATTTGGATAGCTTGGAAGAAATGTGCTTGGAGAAGTTAATGTTGTGAGGATATTGTATGCCTATGTCGGTTGTAGAATTAAGTTTAGGAAGTGTGTGGCTACTAAGTACAAGTTGCATTTCAAGTTTTGTGTCTCCTACGCCTATTCACCCTCATTTCTCAGTATTTAATTCTAGACACCAATCTGAGAACCATTTATCTAGGTTGTTTACCCCGTCCTGCATATTTTCAATACGGTGTGCTACGTCTTGGTCTTCACTCCTATAAACTTCTTCTAAGTGGTCGGCATACAGGTATGGCTTTTCTTCTATCAAGCACCTGCATATACTATTGATATATATAGTGAAGATTAGGGGCTCCGGAGCACTACCTTGCACAACTCTTCTGGTTGTAAGTCATGGTGCTGACGTTGCAGTACCTATGTTCGTCATCTGATTCCGATTTGTGGGAAAAGATTTGAACCACCCTAGAACAGGATTGGTGACTCTGTAGTAACATAGCTTGACTAGTTAAAAGTTCCCTTCAAAACTTAAGCATATGCCAAAACAATTAGGCTCCACTATTCATTTACTTCCTTATTTTGCATAGGGATTATATTTCCTATTAGCTTATATTGAACGTTGAGAATTATGTGTGTTTGAACTACTAGAACCGCGCTCCACTGTCTCCTGCCCACGCTATTGAATAAAGACCTATTCCCATAATACTCTGGATTCTTGTGTCACTAAATCGGGATATACCTAGGCGTTAAAACTCCTATGGATTGCAGCTTGCAAATTAGTAGATTATGTGGTATTTCGTCGAAGGCCTTTTCATGCCGAAGTGTAGTATCATCAATAACTTCTGATTAAGGTTTTGAGTAACCTCGTTAAAGAAATCTTCGAGAGACGTGGCGATCGACCTCTTTTTTGAGAAAGCCATGCTGGAATGCATTAATCGAGTTTCCATTTATTAAGTAGTCAAGTGTTTGATCTTTAATTATCTTTCCATTACTCGCGAGATCACTTGTGTGATATATATTGGTCGATAGATCTGGATTAGGTTCCATGCTCATGAATTATGTTTAGAGATAGGGGGGTAAAGATTGAGTCAATTACAAGAGCATTTAATTCTAATCAAACTTGTTAACCTAGGGTATAGGGTGAAAATGTTTGCTGTCGTATGGGCTTAAGGAGGTTGCATATGCTATGTGGTTGGCAGTTATGTCGACCAGTTTTCTCGCTAGTGGTGATACTATGTCCTGTATTCGAAAAAAATTTTGATTACTATCTAATATGTTATGACAATGATGAAAGTTAGAATTTATATAGTTAAGGTTGAAACCGTCCTTATTTATGTCAACAGCTCCTATAATGAATTCAGTTCTAGCCCTAACTGTTAATATAAGCTGTCCAAAAACTAACAATCCCCCACATTTCACTCAAACTGAACCCCTGATATTAACTTTGGCACATAAATGACACTCTTAGCTAATTTTACTTACATAGTTACACATTCGCCTTACGTCTAATAAATGCTGGATCGATATCTAACAAAATGACTGGCCTAATCATGCTAGCGCCACTATGCAAACCATCAAGTATTAGGATGACTGAGTCATGGACTAATTCAAGCATTCCTGATATGAACATATTTCTCGATAATTACAATCTATACCGTAGTGATTGATTACATGGATGTAGTGAGGGTTGTATAATATATATCTTTTCAAGGCTGAACTTGCTCCTATGTTGTATTTAATGGCTAAATGCAACATAAGACTCTGTGTGGATTGTCATGTAAGCTACAAGGTTTATATTGACCCTGTTCGGTTGCATGTACCGGCCCCTAATGCTTTGTCAAGAAATATAGAATTACGAACAGAAATTTTCATCCTCACTACCCATTACTAGCAAGCTTATTTGTGGAGAATTATTATGCTGGAAATCTCACGGATCCAACTTGAAGCACCAAATAACCGCGATTCGTTTATCGAATGCTCAGAACTCGGTAGTTAAAATTGGTGCGTTCGTAACCCCATCAGACTTCAAAATACCCTAGACTTAGTTTTACACACGCTGTACACACCAGGAAAAAATTCCCTGTTAGCGGCCACAATACTGTTATATGCAGCTTTGATATAAAAACTACGGCATCTAAGCATCAAACAACTCCACACGGTCAACATTTTCACATTGTTGACTGGGTAAACTTCTAAAACTACATTGGTAGTCATAATTTGGTAAGCTACCTTCCTGAAATCGACGTTAACAATTTGAGTGATGTTCTGTACTATAATATAACTGATACCTTAGATACGACTGCGCCATTAAGACTTTGAAAGCCAAGAATTTCCAAAGAGTTGTTCATATCAGTGCATATGCAAAGACGCTTCCGGAAATATACCGCCCAATTCTATAAATGTAAAGAATTTCCATCGCTAGTCACAATGAAGGAAACATATGTAATGATTAGAGATACGTATAAAAAGAGCCGTTGCACAGGAGAAACAGGCTATCGTAAACAAAAGTCCTTCTGTTCTCCTAGCAATATTTAGAAACAAAATTAAGTGCTCTAAAATGTGGAAGTTTCTTTGTTAATTAAAATCAGGTATACGGCAACCCCAAACTTATTGCTGGATTGTCTAGTGAACACTTCACTACAACACTAATGGACGGAACTTCTGAAGATGACTACGAATCCACCATAACTTCATCATATTAACTAACAGATGTAACCTTCACTAGACAAAATATTGTTGAGGCAATAAAGACGCTAAAGTACTTGGACACCAAAGCGCCATAAACGAATGTCTTTCGGAATTAAAGACCTATTGCATTTTTTCCGTAATTCATTTATCACAGAAAGAAGGCAGATAGTTAAATATAATGACCACCTCTCTTCACCCAAACTTATTGCGAGCGGGGTTGTTCAGGCAAGTGTTCTAGGTACAACGCGAAGATAAAATCCAAACACTGAGCTCTATATGCGATTTGGGGGTATGCTACAGAAAGAGCCTTAAGTTTAAGAAACAGGTATCGTCAATTATATCCGAGTCAAGATGACAAATAGGCTATATTCTTCGAAATTTTTACACCAGGGAAGCCAAGCTTGCAATATACAGGATGTGTACATACTACCCTAGAATATTGCTCGCTTGTCTTCTCAAGCATGAACTACGCAGATACCATACTAATTAAAAATCTCCAGGAAACTTTCACCAAACGATTACTAGATGTAACCGTAACGTAAATTATACAAAATATGTAGGTTGCCTTCTCTAGAACCTCTATGGATATTCCGCCTAGAAGCCAATCTTGAGTTTTTCCATAAAATAACTCACGGTTTCACTTTCTTATTCTCTCCTCCCTTCTAAAAGACCGCACCCTAATATAACCTAAGGAATCTGGCTGAAACATTGTACACCAAAAAATACAACCACCAATCACGAGACAACCTTCTTATAACACTCTACAGTCTACTATGGAATGGGTCGCCACTTTCTATTTGGTTTAAACGATTTAAACTCATGATAAGCTTATTCCCTAATACCGATAGAACCCAGAAATTCTTTCCTGAGCTACCTAGAAACCTAGACATGATATGTCACAGACCGCCTCACATCTAGCCTACGAGTTCACGGCTCACATCACAAGCCAGTATATTATTGACAACTCAGGCTGCTTTCCTTTAGCCACTAGTCCAAATAACCCTACAAAATATCCTCTTTATATTTTGATACTCTAGCTCGTAGGCCTTCCTCATATTCGAATGTGAGTTTCCTCCAGTTACTACATATCTTTTCGTCTTTCATATAGACAGGTCATCTACCATTTCTACCCTTAACAAGGACATTACACTACCTTGTGATTCAGTTTAATTTATAAAAAAATGCAATTTCTGACCACGACGAACATTCGCCTCGGTCTAGAACAGGGCTTACACAGTGTGCAGAGGCCCAGTCACTAGATCCACTAATTTGGCAGATGCCATAGCTGTAGTAAAAAAATCCAATTATTTGGCACGTCATTGTAAATCCATATAAATTCTTATCTAATCCCGTACCCAGCAGGTTTGCTCTACTGCTAGTTGTAGTAGCCACGGAACACTATCGGGTAGACATGACTTTTACGGCCGAACCAATGACGTAAGAAGGAAGCGTTTCAAGGTCACGGCGGACACTTGAAGGCATCATGCTAACAATAGAGAGTGTTCGAGATCCTATTAGTGATAAAAATCTCGCTTTTCGTTTGCAAACTATGGGATTATTAAGAAAATGATTAAATTGTCAATGTGGCAAGGAAATGGCAGCTTTCTAAAAAACAAGGGACACGAGATGGCTGTTGTACTGATTGCTGGTGCGAAAGGTCCATCCGAAAGGATTCTTTTTTGCTCGTTCTCGGCTAGAATTGAAAAAAATCCTCGTTTTAATAAACGGATGGGTGATTGGCATTAAAGTAACGACAGCCGCTTCATTTGCGGATGTTTCTGAAAAGACGACAATTCAGTGATATGAATATTGCCGCGAAATATGTAGCTCTCTGGTATATCGGATAGAACATTAAACAGGGGACATTGTGAGAGGATTCGCGACAAATCGGCCGCTACACTTCTTCCTCTAGTAGAAAAATACATATTACCCGGAACAATAATATGTAGTGACAGTTGGAAAGCCTATTCGTACTATGGATCGCAAGGATGTTATGGAACCATCTAGATGTATATTTATATTAAATGCATCGTGATATTAAGTCTTAGGAATTTGGGAATAACTTACATAAGTTTTTAGACGATATAAACAATATATCCTGCATAATTTATCAATTTCAATCATATATAATTTATTAGAAATGACGGATTTCTCATTGCATTTTGGGTTATAGTTAAGTCTTGATATTGTATACATCTAATCTAAGAGGATAAATATTTTGTAATTTACCGAAGATTTTCGTGGGGGGGCATACTACAAGGGGTCTGGGTTTAAAAATCTCTAATAAATCACTAAAATTTAGAGGAAATCCTCGGTTCTAGATTAGAGGGCTGTGATTGGTTCTTTTCGATTAAAACTTCCGAGGTCATTTTATAGTCGCTCAAGTTCGGCCGTAAAAGTCATGTCTACCCACTATCGAGTCAATAACGCCTCATAAATAGTCACAAATGCGAACACATATTATATTAACAATTATATAAGTACAAATAATAAATTCAATGTCTATCAGAATTTAATTTACTTGAATTAACGGCAATTATTGAGGTTAATGCAGGGTATTCCAGACGATCACCATACGTATGTATCTTTCCAAGTGTCCAGTGTAGATTCGGGTAGACACAACTTTTATGGCCGGACTTGGGGAGCCTTAAATTGACCTTGGAAGTCTTAATTGAAATGAACCACTCACAGCCCTCTAAATCAGAACCGACGATTTCCCCCAAATTCGAGCGATTTATTAAAGATTTCCAAACCCAGACTCATTGTGGCATGCCTCCTTCAAGGAAATCTTTGGTAAATTACAGAATATTTATCCTCTCAAATTATATGCATATAATATTTATAACTTAACTATAACCCTTGTCACATTGACAATTTAATGACTTTCTTAACATTCCCATAGTTTGTAAACGAACAACGAAATTTTTATCACTAATAAGATCTACAGTACGCTCTATCGTTAGCATACAGCTTTAAATTGTCCGCCATCCCTTTGAAACACTTCATTCATCCCTTATTGGTTCTGCCCTAAATGTCATGTCCACCGTAAATTTGTTCCAGTCAATTGAGTTGGGAAGAGCGACAGTGACGTTGAGTATTCAGTTTCGATGTTATAAAAGGGAGCAAATTATTTATCCAAACAATCAGTGGAAAAGAGTCCATTCAGAACAAAGAATGATGCAGTAACAGTGTATTTATGCTTTAGACAGCAGCAGGCACAAAGTGCTAACGGCAAAGTGTATGAGTGTACAATTATATTAATGATACATTTAAACATTGTTATCACGGTATGAATTAGTAAGGTATCAATACAAGAACTTATTACATGCGTCAAACTGATAAACTTTTACAAATTATAATGTCTGTAAGTCAGTCAGCACATCGTCTTTTTATCCCAGTTTCTTTCTAAGTATCTCAAATAATTGGCAAATAGACCGAATGGAAACCTATGACTTCACAAGGAGCCGTAAAAAAAGCTTATTACACTTTTACATGCCTCTGAACAAGGCCGATTTTGCAAAGTCAGCGGCTGTTAAGCAATGTTTACTCGCTTTTAAACAATCTAACTTTATCAGCCGTTTTATCCATTTTAGAAATACTGCACACCGTGTGCACAATTTTATTGCTTCTTGCAGTTTAAAATTCCGAGTTCCGTAACGTTTGGTTACTGTACTAAAATGCATATAAACCTTTTCACTTCCGGTTACCTTTCCACACACTCGAATGTCCCACTACATTACTATGCACTTCAACACTGGATGTTTATTTATCGTAATCAAATTCGTTTGTGAGACTACTCAATCCTGCTAGGGGTTGATATGTTTTGTTGACCTTGTCTGCGAAAAATGGCTTGCTGTTGAATCAGGAAATAAATTATTATTATAAAGCAAACTGATAAAGTTCGACGATGGTGGCACCAATACGAGCAGCATAGAAAATATGATAATTAGACCATTAGTTAGACAATCGGACTACATACGGGGGTTAATAATAAGTCCTAGAAGATTCTGGGCAGACCATCTTTACAGCCATGGCTAGCAAAAGAACACAGCAGATCACAAGGAGATTTGATGGTTGCATGAAGGAAGTGGACTGATTTGAGTAAACTTCTGTTGTTTAAGAACCTGTGAGACGTCCAGGCATGTGGGACGAAGTCAGAAGTAAAACAAATAATATATATGTGAGTACAGTAGTTAAATGTTACAGAATATGAAATTCTAAATTGTAAAGAGCAAAAAAATTGTAAGCACATTCTGTAGAATGTCCGACATGGCTATTTAAAGTGAGGAACAGACATCGTGGAAGACAAGCAGATAATCTTTCCCTAGACTGGGATACCAATCGTTAGTAGGATACCTGTACCACATGAGTTGAGTAATGCATAACTGTAATTGTGTTGGTGTGTTAGCAAATATACGGAAGAAAGATGGAAAGAAGGTAGTACAACCAGTGGGAACCATAAATAGTCCATACGTTGAGGGTTCCGAGGATCATGTGTGTATGACCGAGGTTCACTGTTGCTGGGCATAAGCTAAGTAGGTCACCAGAAGAGGTAAACTTGTGAAGTTCATGAATTGTAGAAGAGATTTAGAAGCCCTAATGCCCACTGGTAGCTTATTTTACACCTGCAGAAATTTTTCAGAAAAAATTTAGCTCTGAGGGTGATACAGAGGGTGCCAATTGTTATGAAAAGTATGTAGTTACGCAGATCACAAGAGGAGTATAACTAAAAGTGGAATTTCCTACTTATCTTTTGTAAGCATTATACTTGATAGTCATTTTAATTGGATGAAGAAAACTGCCCGTCTGTTTGACAGCGATCTGCTAGTAACTGTGGGTTGAAAGATATAACGAGTCTCAACCCCATTTTGGTAGCTTCCTCTTCATAACCAACAGTGGTTGAATAAAAAGGAATAAAGAGAATAAGGTTCTACAGGTGGCGAGTTTTGATGAATTCTAGTTTGTATTTGTAACTTTTTTTAAGCATCTGATAATCAAAGTAATTTTTGTAGAGCCGTTGGTCTCTATTTGTTTTACGCTTAACAACACAGGTAATTTGGTTGAGCAGTTTGCAGGCGAAACGTCGAGCGATAGATCACCATCTCCATTTCTGCGTCATTTGCAAGTTTTTATCAGTGGCAACACATCAGGAGAGACTGTCCTGAAGCAGGGGTGGGTAAACGCCTTTTTAAATTATATCCAACACTGATGGGGCAAGCAAGACATGAATACTTCCACACTACAGTTAGCCAAAATGGTAGATAGAATCATGAAAAGATGGCCCTATGAGGGATTACGCACCGTCCAGTATGCAAACGTAGTAGGACGCCCGACAACCCCACTATGATGGAACTCAGCTCGTGTGAATGTTCTCACAGAGACTGTTACGCGAACTCAACTAGAAATTAGACAATGCAATAACTCGCCTCAGAAATCGCGATCGAACAGCAGATCGTGGTAGCCAAGAAAATATTGCTCGTATTGCTGGGGTTTTAGCGCTCAATCAACCAGGTACAGTCAGCCATATACCTACTTTAACAAAATACCTTGGGATATATGAAACGAATACCTCCCACCACAGATCCTGACAATTGAGGAACGGCGCCTAAATAGTAGCTTATTTTACCTCGGGGATAGGAATTCTGGGATAAGCTTCGTGTTACAAACGTGTACAGCGCGCACAATTATGCCCTGAGATGAAACTGATCCTATACGTCAGATATTTCTAGCCACTCTCCAACCTGCCGAGAAAAGGAAAATCGCAACTTTTAGGCAGAAGACTTTAACGCTGGATTTAGAATTTTGAGTTTTCAAAATCGGTGATTTGAATCTCGTGACACTTGGAATAGACTTTTCAAAAAGATACAAGGTCCTAGTTAATACAAATAAGCAATAGTTGTCATTTAAGGAGACATTTAATTATACTGTAGACTTACAATGTAAAGTTGGTTCCTTCGGTTTAATTCAAACTCTCTCCACTATCAACTCACTGGGTCGAGTTTCTACCCTTAATAATGTTAGGTATAAGAACAGCAGTGAAGAATGGCTTTCAGTGTCCGGAAACGTAACTAGTTTTCGAAACGACATTAAGAGCTTATTAGTTCGGACACTGTCAGTAACAAACACGACTAAGCCACCTAGGTTAATCGGCTACGAAACTATATGAGTGAACTTAAGCAAATCCTCGTTCGTGAACAATTACGAGTCGTATATATATACCTAAAAATCTAAATACCTGGATTACTGTTTTGGTGACGTGTGATGAAGTGAATCCTCTGCTCAGTCGTTTCTTTCAAGGACCATTCAAAGTAATCCTTCGAAAAGCAAAACACTTGGCGACATGAAACTATAAGCCAGTACACGACCATTATAAATTTATCAAAACCAACCTATCTAGATTGTGAGCAACAGTGTGTGTCATTGAATCACTTACCAAATAAAGTTACGACACTTACAAGATAACGCTGGAAAGATTGCACGTTTTCCACTCATATCAAACAGACACAACCTTTTCTTCATGGTGTCGTATTATAGTCCGTAACTTGGGTTTTGAGGCTCATCAATTCCTCAAAAGTTTCCTATACCATCGGAGGCAAAAATGTACTTTACACACAAATATTTTTAAGTTTAATAAAATATTTCCAAACAAAGTGAATAAACTGTTTGACCAGAAAAGTTAGTTATTTGTCTGCACACATTTTTTGCTCATTGTTTTTTTTTCATATTTACACAGATTTGGATGTAGAGCAAACACCCAGAAGTTTTGTACAACACAAAGCTACTATTAACATAGTGCTAATTGACCCGCCTCAGATTATTCCACTTTATATTATACTTTCAGCTTCCGCAACATTTAGGTCACAACTTTGATTTTCTTGGTAGAGTCAAAATGACCGATAGTTTAATGTCGCGCAGCTCATTCCTGTTACAATGGGGAAGGTTATTTGCTTGTGGACTACTACAATTGGATTGGCTATCTATATCGTTCATGTCTTCTTCAATTATTCAGCTTCTTCTTGCATATGCTTAACTCTGAATATGTCCTTATGGAATCCATGTACTTCCATATGAGCTGCACTGATCCAGTAAACACAACAGTTATGTATCTAATGGAAACTTGTGCTAGACTCTGTATTTCACAATAAATCAAAGACATTCCACTGAAAGTTGCCCTTAGAGAGAGAGGCTATTGCAACATTGGATTTCTCAGCCTACGAGTGGGAAGAGAGTATTTAAGTTTGGAAGTTAGAGTTTAGCCCTTCCGTTTCTTCTGTAAGCATTATACTTAGCACTCAGTGAAAATAAATGATAAAAATGATCCGTCCATCTATCCAAGAGGAACAATGCTCTACAGTAAAATTTAAAGTTGGTTGAAAAATTTAAAGCATCGGTTCCTTATTTTTCTATCTCGTTTCTTTTTATTAATAGCTATGGCAAACAGGAACTAACAGATTTATTTTTATACGTTTTCTAGCGTAAAACAAAATCTTTTTCGCCGAGAGACATAGTTTCATTTTAACTTTATTTTGGTACATATATTGATCTACTTAATTCCCTCCTACTTCCTGTTTAGCTATTATACTTGACACAATAATGACAGAAGACTCTACCAAAAGATAGACATCTCCTGCTGTTCCAAAATCCACTAAAACATCTCAATCCATTACGTTCCAACATAATGAATGGGCATGCTATTTGGAAAAAACCAACGCTTCTTTCTCTACACCTTTTCTACTACCAATATCACCAATTATTTCTACTGATTATACTCTTTACATCGCACCCGTCGTCACGCTGGTTGGCATAAACCAAATAATCCCTAAATCTGATGACATATTAATAATGCATACTTACTATCAAAACTCCCCTAGGCCTACAATTAGCTTCCATCAGGTTGTAGTACCTAACATCCTCAATATTATCCATCGTGATATCGAAAGAAATAGTGGTGACATGAAGCTAATACATGTTTCATTCACCGAAATTTATTATAAACTCAACCGACTTTCATCCTTCATGTATTTTTGGAATAGAAATATGGGAAAAAATCACAAGAACATTACTAAAGCCGAATGTCCAATACAATTTGTAGCTAAAGAGGTAACAAAGAGTATGATATCTTATTAGCGTAACAGTGTACAGTGTACCAGACCACGCACCCTTATCAGGTTGTGGATATATGCCTCCGGATATGTATCAAGAATGACGCTAACTAGTTAGTCATCCATCTTTCGAAATATCAAATATCGTTACTCGCCAGCTATTAAGTTTAACACTAGGAGATTCCTCATGTCAATAGATCAACAATTCCTTACTGAAATCCATATAAAATTCCATATGAAAATCACTTCAGACCTAGCATCTTGTAAACGTTATTTTGAGAGACGTTTAGCATCTGTCCTGAAATGAATTCTAACAATGTGACTTGTAAGGATGATATAAACGTATTGCTTGTTGTCCCTCAACTGACGAAAATAAGTACAGTGCATTAATCTGGAAATATGAACAGACTGTACCCAAACTTATAATCTTTAAAGTTTTACTGGCTAACTAAATGTGTGGATGATAAACTTCATTAACTCAGGCTGTCCCTAATCCGTAAAAACTGTTTTAGGTACAGTAAATGGCAAACAACTAACAAAATCAAATAATACTAATTTTGGTCTTCATTGTAATACTACACAACAGGAGGCAGGCCACATTGACCTCATTTCACAACATTCCACGGTAACATGGCAGCCCCAAATTATTTCCGATATATTCATGAAGACCGAAACTATGGTAACAAGGGCAAGTAAGGCAAGGTTTCCTTTGCATTGTCCGTTCGTTTTCATTTATCCGTTTCTGTCACCTCCCCTCCGTGATCCAATTCGTTGCGTCAACCATTGTTGTGACTCTTTTAGCAAATACTGATGCTTCTAAACAGTCTACACTGTCTTCATTGTATTTCACCACTCTTTCTCTTATGACCAAAGTCACATCAGCCAACCACACTACTGTTTCTCAAACACACCTGCCATCTCACTGTATTACCTCCTCTCTCTCTTCTGACTACTTCTATGTTGTCAGTCATCAGCCAACCATAATATACTAAGTGGAAAAGTATCACGCAGCTCTTTTGCTAATTTTAAATGTCTTCACTGATTTAAGAGCTCCCATTTATACACTAATCCTATAGCTAAGATGTCTCTTCTTAGAGACACTGCTCTAATATTCAGCATGTCTGTCCTGATAGTCATAAAATCCTAGTGCTATTCCGGTATCTTCGATGATAATCCTAGTATCGATGAATACATTCACTACACTTGTGACAGTGGAAACGATAGAGGAGGTAGTCGTTTAGTATGCTTTCAGTGCCCACTGTCTTTCACACGGGATATTAACCCACCTCTAAATGCTGTTAAGAAGTCCATATGAGATAGCATCAATCTCGCAAACGCCACACTACTGGTTGGGTGCATTTACAAACATCCCCTGGAGTCTTAGGAAACACACCTTCTCATGCGCGTATGGTCACAGGACCATCTGTGGTTAATTCAGTCCTCAAAACGTTAACTGGAATATATACTCCCGCCTCCCCCAAACAAGACGATCTTTTGTGCACCAGTGATATTCACGGGCAACAGCAATGTGTCACCCACCCTGTGAAGAGTGACGGCATTTTGAATCCTATATCATGTAACAATATTGATCCGCCCAATGTGTATGTAGTCCCCGAACCAACTGGGTGAGACCACGAAGCAGCGATTTATTCGTTACCACCCCCCCCATTTCAATGTGCCAGACATTAGGACCATAATTCGTCTATGGCTTTCTGGAATTATAGTGCTTCTGGATGGCATCTCTTGTCCTTGTTAATCAGCCTGTAAGAATGTGCCGTATTCTTTGCAAATGCTGATCTACAATTTGCTTATTTTCTACACAGTTCTTGCCGCTTATCTTACTGTACTTGTTCGTCCAAACAGTTTATATGGTGTGGAAATAACAAGCGTTCCATCCTATCGCACTTTCAATGTAAGCTATGATACCTCTCCGAAATATTTTGTACTTAACATTATTTCAGATCAGTGGTTTCTGTTATTAATATATGTAGCTTGACATCTTTTTACTGCAACATAGACAGGAAAGAAGAACCCTTTAGGTCTTTAAAGCTGCGCGAGACGAGCCATCTATGAAATTTCGAGCGCACTTTGATACCTAACTAGAAACGCAATGATCTCATCGCGGACTCTCATACCCAGAAAAACGAATCATTTACCATTCGAAGGCACTAACACAGGTAAGGGCTAACTTTTTGTCAGTAAGGATTTGCTGTACCCGTGATCAATTACCTGATATAGTACTACAACCCTCACAGTGGATAGTTTTAATGGAAAAACTGACGATCACTTATTCCCCTAAGACACACCTAAATCCTTCTGGGACAGTAGCCGAACATTTGCTAATAGTTTTGTCATCTCAGATAACTCATTCCCAAGCGCAGTCGTCATTCAAATTTGTTTCCATTCTCCCCATGTTCACTTCGTAATGAAATTTTAAATTATATCCGCCCACAAAAGACTGTGAGTGACCGAAGTCTAAGTTATATACATAGACAGAGAAGGAAATAAAAAAGGAAAACGACAATAACTGTCGAGAAATATTGACGGGAAATGAAGAGAATGCGAATAATCAAAACAAAATAAAATCGCTTGAAACTGTCAGAGCTAGTGCAGTCGTGTAGCTAGAAATCTATTGCTGGATGGCACCTAAGATCATAAACCAAAACCAAAACAGTTATACTAAATGTTAAGATACCTTTATACGTATGAGTTTTGACCGTCTAATTTAATGCATTATCTGTTTAATTAATGATATGACATAGCTATGTTCTCCTCAGCAATTGAATCTCCACTTTTGACTTACCATTTCGAGGTCTTGACACGCATTATTAATTGTATCAGCTCCAATCCAGTGCGCTGGGAACAAAGTTATCTCGATACATCTCTATATTTCTGACCATTGTGTTTGCGGCGCCTGTTTAATGTTCTAGTTAGAAATACAGAACGTTTGAAAAGTTATCTGGATAAAGTGAAGTCACTTACATGGACAGTTAAAAGCAGGGTCACAAATCTCTTTTCTACTCTCTTATTACTCGGCTGGTTTTACTTTTACATTACCCAGTTACTTACACTCCACACACTTTACCATTTGTTTCCTAGGAACTACTTCATTATTATTATCGTTTGCTCTGCAAGCATTATGGATGGTAGCAGTGATGAGGTAATCAGCAACTTTAGTAGTAATCTCTCAACTAGCTCATGCAAAGAATGAAGGACGGCCCATCCTGACAGTCATATTCGTTAATCGATCATCAATACCAAATCGACTGGCGAAGGATAAACCTGAGTACTAGAGGCAAGCCTCGCATTCCGAAACCTGTCCTGTGGCCTCTCAACAACAAACGGAGGATGTGTGCCCCGTGTTCTAGCGAAACACTCGACAACAGCTCATACAGGCTGCCAGAAACAAACAACACAAGCCAAACTCCAAGCTATGATAGCTCTACCAAACCAACCTATCTAAGCAAAACCCGCTTGGTCACAAAGCTGCTACAAAGAGCTGTCATACCAAGAAAAACAGAAATAGGGTGAGGGGAGACATGGATGATTGCAATATATACCACTCAATAATAAAGGAAACCGACACTGCATTCGAATGCAACTTCCGCCACAGATAGATTCACTGTGGCAGTGATGTCGAAGTACCGAAGTAGTACCAAGCTTTTATGCTAAGACATCTATGCCTGTGGTTTTGGCACATCTGCTCAGAATGTAGAGTTAAGTTTCATATAAGATTGGATGTATTAAAGGCCATGAAACCTCCGACCGCACTAGAAAAATGGGTCAGTAATTATCACTAAGTCAAAATGCCTTTTCGCCTGAGATAGTCAGACGAATTTGCTGGAAAACTCATAATAAAGATTCATCAGTTCATTATATTCACTGTACAGTGTACAGAGAGTCTTATCTCTCTAACCGGAAACATCGATCAGGAGGAAGACACAGTTGTCCTGTGGGGATGATCTTTTTCCGGCATCGACACAAACGAACTGATCTAACAAACGACCAAACTCCACTAGAAACGGTTAGAGAGACGACTTCAGACAGTAAACTGCAATAACTCATTCTTTTCAACACCTTGATCTCCGATGACAGTCTACTCGAAGGCAGGGATTTTTGCGATAGGCAACAACGGGATGCCTCATGCGTTACCATTGGACCTGGAGTCATATTATCAAGGTAATGCTGTCTGTTCAGAAGCAGAAACTGGAAAAATATGTCTTTCCCCAATCATGATTCTCCTGAACTTGCCAGTTGTTGAAGAGGGTGTACTCCTCTGGTCATAACTACCCACGGTCAGAAAGTCCTTAGCTATCACAGTGAAATCTGACAAACCGTGGTTAGTATCGGAAGTAGCTAGAACGAAAACACAGAACGAATACAAGATAACTATCATTGTTGTTCACAAGGTTTCAGAGTTAGAGCACATCGGATTAGCTCCACGCTCATGGCATACGTCATTAGCAGTTATTATTCTGCCAATTACGATCACACGATGCAACTGTTACAAGTGTAGTCAGACCTCACTAATATCAGTTAATGGCCATGGCCTGCAGGGGTCAAGTCGACCTTACGTCAACCCCGCAGGAACGGCACAACGCGGCTCACGATTTGCACGGCCGCACCCGATGCCACGAAAGAAGACTGAGACAGATGGGTTTGAAACAGGCGGGAAGGGTGGCTGTGATAAGTGTATCTGTTATTCTCAACCGACAATCCTCTATCGGAAGCCTGAAAATCTAGATAATCAGGAATCAGGGACCGCTACACTTGAGAAAAACTTGACCGGGCCAGTTCCCATGGAATAGTCCACCATAGCTCCCAAGTATGTGACCTAAGGTTACCCTGTTGCAGGCAAACGTCGCAAGATGTACGTAAAAATGTCTTTATGGTAACGCTAGAAGACTTAGAGATAAGATAACTGATCTCCATCACAGGTGTTTGCCTTAGAATTTAGATTCTGATCCTAAAAGACGAGGAAGTCTACATTTGGGAAGGGAATGTCACTACGGAAGTGTGACAAGGAGTACACTCTGGGGGGAGGGAAATAAGTGACGTTATGTATTTATATCCAACTCAACACCACCATTCACTTGCACCTTATTCTATCAGAATCCGTAGTCTGTTTGGTGATGCTTTAAGTGAGAGCCATGAAATACCCAGTCGACAGTACATACTGGCATTATACGAGCTACCCAAAAAATCAGGAGCAAATATTCAAGAAGCTGTCGGCACTTGTGCAACCAGTAGAACCAAGTAGTCATCGTGGGGGATTTCAACACACCATCATCCAGTACAACATCAGATGGATGGTTCGACGAAAAGTTCTGGACGACCATAAATATCAAAGGCTTGTTCAAGCTTATTGGAGGCGGCTCTAAGTGGAACTGTAACATCATAACTTGTAGTCTGCAACCAGGAAGGGAATGCCTAAGGGCAAAATTCAGAGTTCCTTACTTGTCTTTTTACTTTCTATTCAATGATACTGGATGATAAAAAATGTTCTGTTCGTTTAAGTTAGAAAAACAGTAGTTACAGGGGTCAAGATCGTAGGTTGAAAAATACAAAGTTATTACCTTACTTTATCCATTCTTTCTTTATTATTACCAACGGTTCGGTAAACAGTCACTAGAGATCTAAGGCTCTACAGAGTCGTGGAGGGACATCAAGGTTGGATTACCGAAAAAATAAACAACAAGCTTCTGGTCGACAGTGTTCAGGGAACAACGTCAATGGAAGAGTCACTTTCGATATCATCACCGATGAATGTGTATTCAACCTGATCAACTACTGTATATTGCTTCACCTTGATAGGTACAGATGGCCAAAACTTAAACATTGTAATTACCCAAATAATCCTCATCTGGATCCCAGGTTCGTCGAGTTCTAATGCAGTCCGGGTGACGTGTAAGCCTACTAAGTATACTAGTTTTCCCATCTACTTATTACAGATGTTTTTCCGGTTGCCCTGACACGCTTACACTCTACAGGCTAACAATTCTTAAAAAAACTAAGACTACCCACCAGTTTTATGAGCGAATGTGGTAGTGCGAGCACATATCTCTGGTGACGCTTGCAGTAAGTCATGGATTCCTATCCTCCTTGGCAAGTCATACCCTAAGCTCATCCACGGGATCCTCGGACCAAAATATATACTCCCTCAGAGACCTTGTTAGCCTCCACCAGCTCACAATCTAACTAGAGTAAACATGAGGTAACACAACCTAACACCAAACCCAGAGGACAAATGCCAAAATGACCCGACAAACAAAGGAATAAGCGTCGCAGAGGCAACCCAGCTAAAAAGTTCGATGGGAAGAAACCGTTGTCGTTTGATGACAAATGTAAGTTTTGTATAAAACTGGTCTGCAACAGGGATCCAGCATTCGAGTATAACCTTTGTAAAAACTGCATACACTACTACTGTGATACAACAATCTCTAGGGATTGCTATAATTTCACTATTGACAATCCCTACCAGTAGTTCTGGGATACATACATGGTATGTAGGCCCAATTCTTACAAACTGTTGAGTACTGGGAACACTAGCATGTCAACCGAGGTCATAGACACTTTAGTGTCAGTGAGTGATACCCAGCAAAAAAATTGTCGACTCGCGCAACTAGGGTAAGAAGATTCTTTCAAAACTCAGAGCACCTAAACAAGGCACGAAAAACGTACGATTAACCGCATAGCATAGGGAACCTAGAGAGAAAAATTTCCCAGTGGTGCCTCATGGAAGCCGGAGGGACACAGTAACTTGCACTAGAGAACCCCCTTGTAACAATAAAGTCCTTTCTTTAAGAGACTTTTTAACAGTGATCTTAACCCATGGTCAATCACTAGTGTTTGATGCAAGCCGAGCAGAAGTAGAAATTTTCATCAGAGAACCAATTGTGCTCAGCAGATGCGATTAGATGGTATTTTCAGTGTTACGGCACCTGCCGGTAGTGTGATGCGAAGCTGTTATAACTTCGACAGACAGCAGTGAAACAAGTGCTGTCAACCTTTTGGGCTGGAAACCGTTCCTATGAGACTCGTTAGGCTCTACAAGGGGGACAGAACCACACTGTCTGGCACTTCTCCCTTACGAGCTTCGTTTATTTATTTATTTATTTATTCTAATCACATACTACTCATTTACAATAAGCGTTGTGAAGAAACTATTTTGGGCTTCATCAGTTGAGTATAATAATTCAATAAATCAAATTAGCGAAGTAGTATTAAGAGTATGAATGCTAATGTGATGTAGGACGTGTAAATAGAAAAAAACAAACAAATAAAAAAAAATTCTAAAGAGTTCAATGCGTAGTCGTAGCTTAGACTTTGCATAAATAGGTTTGTTAGCCAACTAATAAACCCAATATAATTAAGAGGTCAGGTTGTAGTCACACCCGAGGTGGCAGAGTTGACATTGTTTACTCCTCAGAAGCCACACAACGTGAGAAATACGGCCGCCAGGTTTGGAAGAAAATACCTTCATGGTTGTGCATATAGTTCCTAAAATGTCTGACGGTGGTTCAGAAAAGTACTATCTGCACGACCTGTACCAATGGAAAGGGCTTTTAAGCTTACTTAACCTGCAAAAAGTCACGGCCGTAAGTATCTTTTGCTTACGTCGACTTGCCTATCGAAAGATACTAAGCCCACCATTTCTGATGGGCGGAAAATTCATAAGCCGTGAAAATCTAACTGGAGCTTTTCAGGCGTGGTACGAGGTCCAGCGTGATTTTTGTGGACATATCCCACGCTGTCAAAGGAAACTCAGGTTGACAAGGCAGAGATGACCCTCTAGTGTAGTTCTCACATCAGTTTCAGTGACCTTGTAAAGGTAACTCTCATTGCAGAGTAGATCTTTTGGGGCAGAACCGGCTATGGTAACTAATACCAGCACGGAAAACCTCTCCCAGGCTAGTTCCAAGGGAACTGGTCACCACTTTCATATAAACGAGACTAATAACACTGAACCACAGGTAATAAGCCAGTTGAAGAAGGACGTAACGGCTAGGCGTCTCGTCACCTGTCTATATAGTAATGTACAGGGCTTAAGTGGCAAGATAAAGAAACTCCGACGCCTATGAACACGCCTAAACCCAGGGATAATTATACTCACTAAAACGTGAATCGCAATGGAAACCCGAGGCAACGAGGTGAACCTCAAGGGCATGACTTTGTTAAGAAAAACATGGAATAGAGAGTAGAAGGCGGAGTCGCAACGTGCGTCAGTAACCTAATTAAAACAATGTTCGTTAATGGTACTGCGCTGACGAACGTACCAAAATCTATTTGATGCTGCCTCGGTGTTGCCAATAGTAGGTACCTAGTTTGTGGGATACATAGCCTCCCTCCCACAAACGCCCACGTGCACAGTAAGAGTTTACCCTGGGAGATTTCATTGCTCTCGAGTGAGAGGGCGGATAATGTGATGGTCACTAGGGGACTTCAGCACCCCATAACTGAACTAAAGGGACACTGCTATTAGGCTTCTGGCTGCCCTTATGGGGGGGGGACTTTCAGAAAGGGTAGGTTGTGATACTAGGTAGGGAACAGATAGTAAGCCCACGAAGCTGGAGAAACTCTTTCAATGTTAGTTGCCTATTCTTATCATACATCATTTGTTCTGTTCGGCTTGGTTCATTTCCGTTCGTGAAGGCAGCTATATTGGGTATTATTGGCCGTTCCGAGTGATAGACCTGAGAGAAATACCACTAGAAGTACTTTGAAATTTACTCACGACTCTATTTTATAAGACTTTGTTGCTGATATTTTCAAGTATTGGACAAATACAAGTGTGTGACGATGACTGAATTAATTTCAATGGTACCAAGATTGTGCGTTATCACAAGAGAGATGGTAACACAATATTCTAACCCAAAGGATCTGGTCGACGAATAAAGATCGAGTCAACTTTGACATACTTCCACCAGACAGTATTGAAATTAACGCCCAGATAAAGAACAGCGATCATGCCCTGAAAACGTTCGAAATGGTCGCAAGCAAAATTCTATTATGGGACTCTATTATGCTGCGACATGAGGCCAGTGGTATTAAAATGGTACCGGGAAGCATTGAGCCTCCAAATCAGTAATTTCTTTCAATACTGGTTACAATCCGAAACGTTGCCAGGAGAATGGTAGTGGGAAATTGTATCCCCAATCTACATGGAAGAAGACAGACGAGACCCCACTTGCTATAGACCGGTAGTGATGCTCTAAATACTTTCAAAGGTTTTGGAAGGTGTCGTGGATGCTAAACTGCAGGAGTTCCTTGACAATCGTGACCTGCTATACAAAGCACAACAGCCCCTGCACAAACATCTTTCTGGCCTAGGATGACTAGAAAACCTATTGGGACGCCAATACTCAAGTTCGTACAATATTCCTGGACTTCGCGAACACTTCGCGAACTCCATAGCCTGCTCATCCATAAAACAATAGCAATGGGCTCCACAGAACCGTTACTTTTCTGGCTACATAATTGCCTGCTGGGAAGAATATATTCGTATATGTGTGGATGACTTAAAACTAAGGAAAACTACTAGAGAGGACGGGGACACAAAACTCCTACGACAGGACCTGGCTAAGATAGAGAAGTAAACAGGAGGCGATGACTTGACTATTAGTACGCAAGAATGCTATGTAATGTACTAAAGCACTCCAGACAGTACTTAACCGGTCTGTTACCTCTGCGGGCAACGAATAATTAGTACCTCCAAGGAACGATACGAATTCGAAAACCTTGGAGCTCAGTACTTCTAACCGTTATTTATTCTAAGGTATTCATCTATTCTGAACTGGACCACCAAGAACAGAGCGAAGGCACAGAAACTAATGCATAACAAAAATTAAGAAAAAAGAAAAGGAAAACAAATTTGAAAGGGAGACAAACAAACGAAGAGAAGGAAACTGAAAAAAAATAATAAATATAATTAAGAACAACCGGCTGAAATTGCCAACAGCGGTAGTGTAGCCAGCCAACTATCGGAAGGCCCCAAAGACCAGGAACCGAAACCTCGACACTTCAGATGAGGACACAGATAAATCAGTTGGATTGAAATAGGCCATCATATAGATATTTGATGTTGGATATGACCTTAGTCTATGGGCGCGTTTCGTAGTCTTCGGTTTGCGCGACTCACTCGACCGACGATTTAGATTTTGCACGTGAGTAGTTCTAGATGATCTTACTGGTCTTTTGCTTATGATTGTTTCGTCCTCGTTCTTACCTCTTAGAACGCTCAAGTTTGGTTCCTAGATTGTTTCCTTCGGTTGCTGACCGAACCCAATAAACCAAAAAGTTGGGCCAAAGTTGCTGAAGGTTGGGCCAAACAGCATGTAAAACATTGGGCCACACGTATGGCTTCCTGGCGTTTTGCCCAATGTTCTGGCCCAATCCTTACGTTTGTCCCAATGTTCCAGTCATCTGGCCCAACCTCAAATTTCACGTTCAGACAGCTGGCCCAACGTCGATGTAGGTGGCCCAGCGTTTAAATACGAAAAGCCTAATGTGGCCCAATGTTTTGGTTTACTGGTGTTATTTACGTGTATTAATACACGTGAATAACACCAATTAAGCCCAGCTTACACACGTACAACTGTAACAATGCTGGTTTATATGTTCATTTTGTTGCAACACAGAAGAGTCAGCGTACTTAAAGAAGGACGTGCGATACGAAAGCTGAATATTCGTTTTTCATGACTCCTTATCTCCCTCTTTGGCCTCGCTTGTAACCCCCTTTCATCATTTGATTTTCAGACATAAACATTTCCCGATGACATGCTGTGTTCTTATGAAGTTATCTAATATCCACTATATGCTTGACGTGTCTTTCCAGCTGGTGAAGATCACCTGACGCACGAGTTAGTACTTGCTACAGTTTCTAGAAGCTCGAATTAACTATTTTTCGCAACTTCATCTCGTGTTGACAAATAAAGTGCATTCTATAGTTATATATGTGTATATGTGGAATACTTTCTAATATGTTTCTTGCCGTTATGTTTCTAGTGATCTCTTGATATGCCTGCATTGTTGTGACCTACAGTTTCTTTTCAGTCCCTCAGCATTGACTGTAATATGAATAACTCAGGTGATATAAGTCAATAGGTTCGTCATTTTTCACTAAAGTGCTCAACGGGATTTTGTGAATTTCAAGAAAATGTAAGCCTGTAGATCAGCTAGGGTAGATATCGTTTTGTCTGATCTCGTGGCAAAGACGAAAGGAACAAAGAAATATTTATTTTTAAATAGCTTTTAACCAATGTTCTGCATATATATACATATATATATGTATGTATATATATATAATTTGCAGGTTATATAGCCATCGCTAAATAAGTAGTTGCATGCTAGCAATTATTTTACAAGTTCGAAGTTGTTCATAAAATTATTACGAATGATTAACAAAGCAACGAAAACATGAGAGTGAAGATGGTGATTTTCGGAAGCATAAAAATATTCAAACGAATCAGCGCATTGTATGTTACTTAATATTTGTTGAAGGAACTGATTAAGTTAAAGCGAGTACTCTGGTGGTCAGGTTTGTTGCGTAAGAATTAGATGTCATCGTCATGTACACGAAAGGTGACAAATTTTCAAGCTGTAAAAGAAATCACAGTTGTGACAGTAACGATAATAAGAGTGAATGTAACAAGTCATTTAAAAACCTCGCAAGTATTGGCTATTATGATAGCCAACGCAAGGAAATAAGCTGTCCTTATGTGCACATAGGTTCGATTTGAAAGGTAGATGCCGATGGCTTCTGCTATATGCAAAAGATATATCTGCAAACTATACGGCAAATCAGATGGGACTCAGTTTATGGTTCGAGAACACTTCTTATCTACTTGATGTTTCGCGCTACTGAAGTGTCCAAGCATAGAGCTCTTTTCTTGTAGCTGTCCTTTATCCAGCCAACTTTTAGAGTGGACTTGTCTGGTTGTGCGCTCAGTGTAACTTGCTCCACAAGTCCAGTCGAATCGGTGTATATACTTGGATGAGGCGAATAAAGCAAGTCTACTTGTTCCTCGTTCTTACGTTAGAGTAGTTGTAGAATATAATATCGTAATTTTGCTGATATTATCATCTAGGATTTGCAATTTCAGGACAACCAGTTTCCTAGAAACTGTTCTATTTCCTGATTTTGCTTTTGTATCCATCGCTTATATATGAATTTTTGAGGTACGCGTTCATACTGAGCATTCTGTGAATGATTGTGAATATTGATTTCAAAAACCTGTATATATATATATATATATGCGTATAAGTGCAGTGTTTTTGTGGAAAACCAATTGGAATGAAATATTTTTGCCCACTTTCCTCTTTCCCGAATACGTAAATGAAAATTTTTCGTTTTGGAGATATTAATGTAGTAAATCGGTAAGCCCACATTTTTATGGTGCATATTATGAACCTAGCCTTAATATACGACAATTTGAATTCGTTTTGCAGACGTCAAGTACCTAAGGTAGTTTTGAGATGCATTACGAAAGTTCTTTGACTAGCATTGCTTTCTGTAGAGCAATATTGTCACATTTCCTATTTGTATAGCATCATTTGAAGGTAATATTTAGGTATCTCATATGGAGGCATCTATTTATAGGTCTCCTTGTATGTATATACTGTTCACATATAATGTTATATAAATATGATGTCATTATTTACAAAAACTTTTTCGACCATTATCTAGACACTTGAGAATGATATATGTAACTATCGCTGCGGCTGCTATGATTGCTGGTCTTTACCTTTACAAACGTAAGTCAAACAAAGTCACCTTCTCTCTTGACTGCTTTTTGAACGAGCAGTCTAAAGCTGTCAATAAGGAGGTAAGTTTACTTTACATGCATTTATAATTTGTAAATTTATCAACCATAACCTCGCGTACTTAAGTTGACTTAGTAACTTGGATTTTAGTTATCGTCACTTTTTTATTTGAGCTCCATCAAATGTTTTATTATTCAAGTTGTTTCCTGGAGATCTTTTTAACTTGAAATGGTTTCCTTCATAAAACTACAATTTCTGAGGAAATATGTAAATTATGGATCAGCAAACTACCACTTAACCACTTCTTTACTTCTAGATATACTTTCTACATTGATAGATAATGCCACCACGTTCGTGCTACGTCAAACTTCTATATCAGTGTAAGAAAAATGTTAAGATGGATGCTATTAGCATAATTGGTCTACTTGGAATCTTGGTTTATTGTTTCATAAATGGCTGAACAATCTGTGGATGTTATTCCCAAGGATGGAGTTGATTAGGTCAATAGTTTAAAGTAAACTGACGCATAAATTGTCAATGAATTACGCTCGCACATACGAGTTTGTGACGTGTATATAACATTTCTTGTTTGCTTCAACAGCCTTCTAGGCGTTTATTGTTGTAACAGTAATTTATTTAATATTATACAAAAATACTAAGTACCTATATGCTGAATCCAATGCAACCGAATATTCATTCATGATAGTTGATTGATTTTTCACGTTATGGACAGATTCTTATATATTGATGTTCTTTCATTGTAATCATATACTCAGTTTACTAATATAAGTGAAGCTTATTTTAGGGAATGTTTGGTTCAGTGCAAATAATTTCCAAACGGTCTCGAATTTTCTAACTATTCTCGAACTTTTTAAATTGCTTCTTTCATATATATCAGACAAGCTATCGCACGTCCGTAGTTCATGCTACCATTCCAGACATATGTGCTGATTTGTCTAATGTTTGCGATTTGTTTCTCGCTGGGTTGAATATTTCAGGTAAGTATTTTATTTCAGACGTTAAACCTTTTGGAGATATTTCCATCACAAATAGACATAATTATAGAGTTACGTGTTTTGTGATTTCCTATTTGGATAGTATGCTCAATCTATGAGTATTTCATTTTGTATCTCTTCAAAACATTTGCTACTTAAATATAAGAACACTAAAACGTTATATAACGTAAAATAAGCTATCGAAAGTTTAGTGCTCTGTTATTCTCATTCCGAAAATATTTAAATATATGCATTTCATTTATATATATATATATATATATATATATATATATATATATTTTTAAAAGCAATTTGGCGGCTAAATGCAGCTACAAAAACGCATAAAATGTCGACAACGCTAACATGAATAAAAAAAGGTTTTTTGATATTTTTTTAAACATACGAAAATGTGTAAAATGCATACCGTAAAGTTAAAAAGTAATTTTACTCGATTTTTCTTTTTTAATGGAAGAACAAAAATACTTTACAATCCACAGGAAGTGGAATATAAGGAAAAATTTAATGGACGTAATATTCGTTTAAGTGTTCTGGAGATCGTACATTTCTACCAGAACGTGTAGCTCTCGGCGATACGGAGCTCTTCTGAATTTCCACTTGCTTATTAGTCAGTGTTTGGGGCGTGACGACTTCGTTCATGTTAAGTTTCGGAGGTGTTGTGACGAGTTCGACGTCGAAAGGTTTACCTTCTAGATAGGCTGCTTTGAGGCGGTCAATGCTGACGTTCTCCTCGTGGCCATTCTTGTCGATCGTATAGTACTTTGTTTCTCGTTTTAAGACCTTGTATGGTCCTTCGTAAGTCGCATCGAGAGGTCGGCGTAGAGCGTCACGACGTACGAAAACCTGTGTACTATATTTTAAGGCGGGTTGAATAAAAGTAAAGTGTCTGTCGATTGTTGTCTAGTTTGGACTGGCTTATCTGAATGCATAGCATTTGTACGCCGGTTCACATAATAATTGACGTCTAGGTTTGTTGAGGTGGAAACGGTTTCACAAACTCACCTGGTAGTCGAAGAGTCGTTCCGTTAACTAATTCAGCCACTTTGCACCTGACATCTTCTTTTACAATGCTTCGAATTCCGCGTAAGACTAGTGGCAAAGCCTCTGTCCACTGCGTGATGTTTGTAGCTGAAAGTGATGCTTTCAGCTGTCGATGAAATCTTTCTAATAAACCGTTAGATTGTGGGTGGTAGGCAGTTGCTCGGAAGCGCGTTGCTCCAAGAAGTTTTGTCAGAGAGTGGAACAATCCAGATTCAAACTGACGTCCACGGTCTGTCGTTATTGTAGATGGACAACGAAAATTCGCTATCCACCGTTCGACGAAAGCGCGAGCAATCGTTTCACTAGTGATGTCTTTCAGTGGAATCGCTTCTGGCCAGCGTGTAAAACGGTCCACGCATGTCAAAAGATAAGAAAATCCATTTGATTCTGGTAAGGGTCCTATCAAATCAAGGTGGACGTGGTCGAATCGAGCGTCGGGAGTTGGGAAAGTGCCAAGAGGACACTTATTGTGCTGGATTACTTTGTTCTTTTGGCAAGCCACGCAGAATCGTGCCCATTCTTTGATGTCTTTATTCATCCTTGGCCAGCAGAATCTCTGAGCAATCAGTTTAGACGTAGCACGAACTCCAGGATGAGAGGGGTTATGCAATGTGTCGAAGATGATTCGTCGATAACTCTTGGGAACGATTGGACGGGCTGTACCTGTAGAATAATCACAAATTAAAGTTTTCTTATCCTTTCCAATCGTCTTTGTTTGAAGTTTGAGCGTTGTTGTGGATAACTCGTGATGTAGATTATTGTCATCATTTTGAAGTCGAGCTAGTTCAACAAGGTCGATACCTTGGATACGATTCAAGGCATGTATTCGTGATAAGGCGTTGGCAACTACATTGTTAGCTCCAGATATATGTCGTATATCAGTAGAGAACTAGGAAACGTAGTCTGGATGACGCGACTCTCGCGGAGAGTACTTATCTGAAGATGACTTCATAGAAAACGACAGTGGTTTATGGTCGGTAAATATTGTAAATTCCTGGCCTTCGATGGAATGTTGAAAGTGTCGTACAGCACAGTACATGGCTAACAATTCACGTCCAAAAGTGCTGTATCTCGATTCGGTATCGTTTAATCGTCTTGAGAAGAATGCTAATGGTTGCCGAGTTTGGCCAGTCCATTATTGCAGAACTGCGCCAATGGCTGAGTCAGATGCGTCAACCGCGATGCCGACAGGAGCCTCAATATTGTGATGTGCCAGCATAGTCGGATTGGCTATTGCTTCTTTAGTCGCAGTAAAGGCTTTCTGTGACTCTGCATCGATTGTGACCACTTTTTTATTCCCACGAAGCATATCTGTTAGTGGTTTCATGATAGATGTACAGTTCGGTATAAATCGTCTTTAAAAACTTACCAATCCATTGAAAGCTCGCAACTGCTTAAGGGTGGTTGGTTCCTGGTACCCCAGAATAGCCGCCACCTTGTGTTTTTGAGGTTGTATACCATTAGCATCAGTAGTATGCCCTAGGATTTCCAACGAGGTTGTTCCGATTTGGCATTTCTGTATGTTTATGGTAACTCCATATTGTTGTAGTCTTCTAAAGACTGTCCAAATGTTTCATATATGTTACCTCGCCTGGGATTGCTATCAAGCAGTCGTCGACGTATGCATGTACATAGTCAAGCCCGCGGAACACGTCATCGATGAAACATTGAAATGTTTGTGCTGCATTTCTCAACCCAAAAGGCATTCGAAGGAATTCGTAAAGTCCAAAAGGGGTTACAATAGCTGTTTTGGGTATGTCATTTTCAGACATCGGTATTTGGTTGTACGCCTTTACCAAGTCGGTTTTTGAAAATATTGTCATCCACTTCAGGGTGGCTGTTAAATCGTAGATGTGTGGTAACGGGTAACGATCGGGAGTAGTCCGGGCGTTGAGACGTCGGTAATCACCGGTAGGACGCCAATCATTGCCATCTTTCTTCGGGACCATATGTAATGGAGATGACCATGGGCTAGAGGATGGGCGTATTATTCCCAGGTCAATCATATGATCGAATTCGTTTTTCGCTATCCTTAGTTTTCCGGGTGTGAGTCGGCGCGTTTTGGAGAATACAGGTTGACATGTAGTCGTGATGTGATGTGTAACATTGCTGGTTACACATAATAATTTCTATGTTGCCCTATTCAGATCTGGATACTTGTCGAGTATCGGCTGAAAATAAAGGTTAATTAAATGTTTAAAACGAAGAGGATATAAGCTACAACCTGTAGCAGTGGTTCTACGAACGTATAGATTTGTGTTACTATCCACTAGTCTCTTTTTGCTAGGGTCCACAAGCAAGTTGTGGTGGCTCAGTAAATCTATGCCTATGATAGGTGTTTTCACATCGGCGATGGTGAAAATCCAGCGTATGAGTTTTCGTAAACCCACGTTTAAGTTGACATATCGCTTACCATACGTAGCTATGTGTTTTCCATCGGCTGCCTGTAGATCGAATGCAGCTTCATGTTGGCGATCAGATGGAGCTGCAGGAAGGACGCTAACTTCTGTGTCAGTGTCGACGAGGTGGCGGACCTTCGTTATCACGTCAGTGATAAATAATAGGCAGCTGTTTCCACCGGCTACGGTTGCCGCTAACGCGTGCCGGCGGGACAGTTTCCCGATGCGTCGACAGTGGGTTTTTGTCTATGAAACAACAGGGGTCTACATTTCTTGGAATCATTGCCATAGGTGTTGTGGTACCAACACCAATGTGAGTTTTCGCTTCGTCGAAGTCGAGACGACGATCTTCTCCGTGATGTACTTCGTCGACGGGAATTGTTCGGTCGGTGTCTTTCCTTCAGGTCAAGAAAACGAGAAAGAGCATTACACAATTTCGTCACGTCGTTTTCGGTGGCATGAGGTTTTTCGGTAATGGAATAAACCTGATTGTCGCGAGTTCTGGTGATCTCCAGAATTCGATCAGCAGATGAAGCTAGTTCATCTACTGGGTTGTTATTAAATGTTATTAGAACTGCTTGTACTTGTTGTGGCAGTTTCGATAAGAAAAGTTGACGGAAAAGACCTTCGTGGAAAGTGCGTTGGCCAATCACTTCTCGCATGCGCGATAACATTTCCGTCGCTGAACCGCTACCTAGCTTGATGGTGTGAAACAACTCATCAAGACACTGTCTGTCGGATAAGTCTCCGCGTTTGAGAATTGACCTTGTGAGCTGGTCATAAGGTTCTAGGCAGTCAGGGCTGAAAAAGAAGAGGGTGACGTACCTGTTCAATTCACGCGGAAGTGACCTTACAACGGCAAGGAATTGAACGCGTGGGTCTGTCACGCGGTGGTCTCGAAACTCGGCTTCTGTGCTTTCTGTCCAGAACGGAATGAGCTGAAAGTTTGGGGGGGGGTTGGAGTTTTAACCTTAATGAACTTAGGAGTCTGATCAGTCATCATATATATGCAATATATGAAAACACAAAAATAAATGCAATCAAAATGTGCAAGCAAAAATGATAATCACACCAAAAATACTGTTAAAAACTATAAAGAGAAACGAACTCACAGTTATGAACGTGTCCAGATCACGTCGTGCTCACCAATGAAGTGCACCCGATATATGACCAAGTTACGCTTACGGTATTACCAGGGCAACTTCTAACGATTGAACCCACTCTTACGAATGAGAATAAATCAGAAGGCAATAATGGATGGAAAGGAAGTTATATTTGGTTGTGAATAGAGCGGCAATGGAATAGCAACGTCTAGGCTGGCAAACTAGAGAGATAGATGCTTTCCACGATGCGGCGTGACGTGATCTGGTGGTGATGCGTGACCGAGCGCCTTCAACTAGTAGTGTCTGCTAAAACAAATATGGTCAGTATCAATGTCGACGACCTATGTAGCTATTTATTTTGGGGATTATTTACCGCTACAATTCATTACTTTTGTGCATGCATGATTATTCATTTACTATGTTTCTTTTTAGTCTCTTTAATATTCTATTCCGTACTTTCCTTCTCACATGTTAATAGTTTTCATGGCATTTTATATCTTTGAAATATTAGGGGATTCAGCTTGTCTGGGTAGACGTAAAATCTATGATCAGGTTTATGAGTGGATGACATATAAACAAGTAAATTGAGTTATGTTACTTTTCATCATTTTGACTTGTCAGTATAGTTTTTTATTTGTGTTATGTCTGACTTTATGACGTGCTGGTAACACTCATTTACTCTAAAGTCTTAAAATGAACAGAACGTTGCAAGAAGTAACTAATAAAAGAATGTATTAAAACATGTATAAGATTAAGAATAGTTATTCCTAATTACTGAATTCGTAATTTTTGATCATACGTATATGATACACAGTCTAACTTTTTCAATCGTTGGACAACCTCTAAGATTTTATAGTCCTAACCTAAAAGCTTTTCTCATTTGACCATGATAAATAACCTTACCGAGTATCCATATTCAGATATGCAATAAGTCAATAAATAGCCGAGTTAATTGACTTAATGAACGATCAGGATTGTGTGCATCAGTCTTCTATAATATGTAGCTGGTATTTCAGAAGCGTTGGTAATAAAACTTATTTAACGCCTCGATGTTGGTAGAAACAACTGGTATTCTATCTTTTGTTTGTATTCGTCACAGATTGATGCGACTAGGGTGCTGTTAAAAACCAGGGAACATTGAGCAGCAGTTTCATCCTTGCATTGAACCTCTCAGTGGTAGTGTGTATCCACAGCACCACTAGACAGTCGAATCATGTCTCCTGGAGAATACTTTGCCATCAGCACCACTGGGCTGACGACTAGTGGTGAAATTTCCACTTCAATTTACAATGTAGCCTGACGATAACTGTCTCACTTTTAGATTCCTTGAACTCTACCAATAACGATGTTCCACTAGATACTTAGAGGCATTTTGAAGTTAATCACTAGTGAGTTGGGTATTATAGTTGAGTTGAGGTGCTTTTGTGAAAACTGGTAATTTCACTTTTTGTTCAATTGATCCCACCATTGGTTGCGACTTCAGCGGTGCATATAGTTAAGCGTTCGGTTCTGTGTTTAGGTGGAAGCGCGTACTGTTTGAGTCGCGAACTGTGATGAAACATTTGTTCAATATTCTCTGGTTTTCGATCGTATCCAACAGACATCAACTCACAAGTAATATTATTTTAAAGTGAAGTTCTAATCTCTACATTAGAGAGACAAACAGTATTATTCGCAGAATATACCAAATTCACTGTATTTTGTGGTTTGTTTTTAACTACATGTAATCTAATAAGTGTAGTTGGTGCGAAGTGTTAACATACAATTTCTAATGAATCTAATCATCAGGTATCAGCGAAAAGAAGGAGAGAAATTGTAATGTAAATTAATTTCTAAGCATACTCTCGTAAAAGATCATAGTGCGAGTTCTAGTACATTATTAAGTAATATCCATCATCATCATCAGCAACGTAGAACCGGGCACAAACGCCGTAGGTTCAAGTTGCCATACCACACTAGCAATACGAGATTATTGAGGTAACGTATAGACAGAATACAAGAGAGAAGAGTAAGTAAAGATGTCCAGAAAATAACAATAGAGTTCAAGATTTAGATTAGGTTAAAGAGTGAATACACTTGCACCACTGTGACCGATTCTGAGCCATATCGCCTAGTATCTTCGGCCATTTGTTGCGATCATCACGCGGACCCCAACCAGGTAGTCTACATCTACCTACATAGCTTAGACCAGTAGTCAAGGTCTTCATGGACTGATGCTATGTTTTAGTTTGGCCGCCCCTAACCTTCTTCCATTCTATTACAGCCCTAGCCAACATCGCGCGATGGGGTAGACGGTGGTCGGGCATGCGCAATACATGTCCTAGCCATCTCAGTCGATGAAGGTTAATGACCTCTTCGACTGATTTACCGTGTTTCCCAAGAACCTTTCGTCTAACCTCACTATTACTAATCCGGTTATTCCATGGAATACGAGCGATGTTACGAAGATTCCTATGGTCAAATATCTGGAGACGACGCATATCTTGAGTTTGCATGCCCCATGTTTCGCAGCCATATGTTAAGATGGCGCGGATTGCTGCGCAGTACACCCGGCCTTTCGTTGAGACACGGATATCTCGTCTGCGCCACATGTGCCGTAAATTGGCAAATGCCAATCGAGGTTTCTGAATCCGCGCTGAGATTTCGTCAGACACCGACCCACCAGGGGTGATGAGACTTCCGAGATAAGTGAAGCGATCAACGCATTCAATTACTTCACTCCCTATAACTAATTTGGGAAAAGAAGCAGGCCAGTCCTGGAGTAACATTTTGCATTTGGGAGGGGAGAAGCGCATCCCAAATATGCCTGCATTGTTACTCAACGTGTTCAAGAGACCTTGAATGCTGTGTGCGTCTTCACCAAATATGACTATATCATCTGCATATTCTAAGTCGACCACAGAACCTCCTGGAAGGAGATTAATTCCTGAGGATTTAAAAGAAGTGAGAGCGATTTCTAACAGTACATCTATGATGAAATTAAATAAAAATGGGGATAAGGGGCAACCCTGACGGACTTCACTTGAGGATGAAGTTTCTTGTGACATTTCGCCATATGCTCTGACTCGACTAGTGGTGACCGAGTAGAGAGCCTTTATAAAGTTAATGTACTTTTGAGGTACGCCTTTTAATGACAAACATTGCCACAAGACTTCACGGTCAACAGAGTCGAACGCTGCTTTCAAGTCAAGAAATACAATTATAGTTGGACGTTGGTACATATGTCTGTGTTTGAGGATCTGACGCAGGGTGAATGTGTGATCAATGCAACCCCGGCCAGGTCTGAAACCAGCCTGGTTTTCTCGAATCTGCTTTTCCCTAGTGTTGGTTAAACGTCGGATGATTATAGAGGCTAATATTTTAGATACTATGTTAGTCAAACTGATTCCTCTGTGGTTGTCACAAGAGGATTTCTGTCCCTTTTTGTAGACTGGAACGATCAGCGATCGAGACCAGTCAGATGGAATGGAGTTTAGTTCCCAGACTTTGGCTAATATATCAGTCAACCTGCACGCTAAAACTAGACCACCATCCTTAAAGATATCGGTAGACAACATATCAGGTCCTGCTGCTTTCCCTTGTTTCAATTTACTTATGACGTTTTTAACTTCACTGAGAGTTGGGGGACCTGTGTCAGTTTTCCATTGGGGTAGCTTGGAGATTGTGGGTAAGCTAAGAGTGGCTGGGGGCCAGTTGAACTGTTCCTGAAAGTGTTTTGCCCATCGTTCTAATCTTCTAGATTGAGAGTAAATCATCGACCCATCTTTTTCAGAGATGATTTCACTAACTGCCGATTTCTTGATACCGGTGTCCTTAATAAGTCGGAACAGCTGTCTACTATTGCCTGTCGCTGCCGATGATTCTATCGCTTTTGCTTTTGTTACCCACCACTGTTCACGATCCATACGCAGACTCTTTGTCAGTCTACGTTTCAATTGTCGTCGCTCTTCATCATACTCCGAGCCTGCTGGAATGAGTTTTCGAGCCTCCATCAGTTCCATAGAAGTTCTAGAGATCCAATGGTCTTTCATAACCATTGGATTGGGGTTAGATGCTGATAGCGCTGCTGCGTATACACCTGCTTTAAAATCATTCCGAGCTACTTCGGGGGAAACCTGTTGGTCATGGGCGAGTAAATGCTTAGCCAAACCATTCCTAAATGCAATTTTAGCGTTGTCACTCTCAAAGTGATATCTAAAGGGTTTGCCTGATGTAACATTTCTGCGACCAGCAAAACGCATAGAGATACGTGCTCTCACTAGGGCGTGGTCAGAATCTAGACACGTGCCCCAGAAAGAGCGGCAGTCCTCTATACAACCTCTCCAACGATAGCTGATGCCGATGTGATCAATTTGTGTCCATCGTTGTGTAGATGTTGGGGGTCGCCAGGTTAAACAATGTCTCGCCTTATGCTTAAAGTTTGTGCTAGCTAAGAATAAACGGTAGTCTGAACATAACTGCAACAGACGATCTCCGTTGTCTGTTCGCTGGGCTGGGATGCCGAGTAACCCACCTAAGTGCTTTTCAGCCTGATTTAGTCTACCTACGTGGGCATTAAAATCTCCTGCAATAATTACTATGTCTGAGTGCTTAGCTTTCTGAAGGAGGCTAGAGAACTTCATATAGAACTCGTCGTTCACTTCATCTGTGCTGCAATCAGTGGGGGCATAAGCAGAGACGACAAAAAGGCATCGGCGTGTGTCCCTATCTTTCCTAGTTCGTACTGTGCCATTTAGACGGACAGCACATAGACGACTGTCTACAGGAATCCACTCGAGAAGTGCCTGTTCTGCCCGTAAGCTTAGTGCTATACCTACACCAGCAAGGCCGCGTGAGCTTGCTGTAGGGTTTCCAGATAAAAGAAGAGTGAAGTGTGCAGTTCCATTGCATTGACTAGGTGAGGTCAAACGGATGACCATGCTGGGATCCTGTATGCGTGTTTCGGAGACACAGCATACATCAATTGCAAGAGATTCTAATGTTTTAGCTAAGGCAGCTTGTTGACCGATTTGACACAGCGTACGCACATTAAAAGCTCCAACATGAAGTTTAGAGCGTGGCTTCAGGAGACCCGGTATGATAATTTGGGAACTCGGGTAACCAGTAAAAGTGGCGCGCATAGAAAATGTAGGAGAAGAAGTGTTATAAGTAGAGACCAGAGATGGAGAACGTGTTTGATCATGAACAAGGTGAACTCGAGTGCTATTAGCGGTATGAGGGCGGTTATCACTTCCCGGTTGCCCACACCGTGGAAGAGTCATTCTTGAGGAATCTGAAAGAGAAAGAGGATTAGGGGAGGTCGTGATGACCTGAGAGTGTGACCGCAGTGCCCAAGGGACAGCTGTTCGAGGTCGGTCACCTATATTAATTGTTGCTCCGGTTGTCAGAAGGGGGGAGCATCGGCCTCATGGCTTCCGAAGGAACTCGGCTTCCACCATGAAGCGTCATATTAGTCCTTCCAATCCCCAGGGCAGAGTTAGAATGGTTATAAAGGTTTTTACTCTTAAGCTGTTTTTTAGCATGGTAGTTGTTTTACGGGGTGTGGTTGCTAACCCCATTCTTAACCCTCCTCCTTTATCCGGGCTTGGGACCGGCAGCAACCCTGTGGGGGCTCCGGGTGGAGTTATTAAGTAATGTGACAAAATGTGTTTAGAAAATACAGGAAAGTAAGACAGAAAATTGTGTCAATGTTCACGTTGTAGTCATTATTTTTTTGTAAACCGAAAGCAAATTGTTTTATATTATTGCCTTTCGTTTCCAAAGCAGTTAAAAGTTTATAACAGTTAAAGTTTCAGAGAATTTCACTGGTGTTGTATTATGCTGTTAAGTGATTACTTTGATTGGAAAAGTTTCGTGTACTACATTTTCCGTATATAATGGGTGGTGTGTAATCAGATTGTGTAGACTCCTTTCTCCTCTGAAACGAGGGTTTTTAAATGTAAGCATTGTCTAAAATAACTTGTTTAGGTTCGATATGAAATTATTCCGAATTTACTACTTGTCCATATCCGATAGCAAAATCTTAAAGGCTGATTTCGGATGCACCAGTTTCTCGTCGGTAAGAAAACTTGTTGGCTTTTTGTTACTGCTAGTGTTAATATTAAAAATGTTAGTTGCATTAAAATATACATTAGACAACGTAATCAACACTGTTAGCAAATCCCGTTGGAAGTTGCAATTAGCTTTCGGTGTCTTTGTAACTTCGGTGGTTATGTTTCCATCCCATTGCGTTGTCAAGTTTGTTACCAGCTGTTGATGTTAGCGGTTTTTCTAGTAACGGTGCACAAGTTCGGGAAATTAGAACTGTATTTGTATGAATATTGGTCAAGTTTAAACTAACAACTAGACAAAATTTTTGCACCAAGTACGTAGAATACATTATATATAAATTTCATACAAAATAATCTTAGAGATGTAACTTTAAATAATCCCGGCGTTTCACCTGATAGTCTGATCTTTGGGAAAATATTCGTAGTTGTCAGAGATCAATAAATACTAAAGCCTTCAGTTCAAATATTAGGCGATGTATACTACCGATCAGCAAAAAGGCGTACATTCTTCAAGGGTTTGTTTTACCACGAAAATGACCGACAACCGAAAGTTTGCCTTATTGTATGCTTTTCGCAGTCACTTCCAAACATTAATGCCGTTTATATTAAATTAATTTTTATTGACTTTGTTTTCTTCAAAAGCATGGGCGTTTTATATTCTCCGTTATCACACTGTGCAAACACGGTTTGCTTCAGAATATACCATAATGTTTTTCAAATAAAATCTTGTTAAAGTGATTTCTTTTCCTGCTACTTTTTATAGGTGGATGATAAAATTCATGTTATACGATCTGCTCTTTATGCACTTAAAATTGAAGATTCATGTGAAAATCTCTTTGTTGGTATTTTGTCAAAAAACTCTCCTGAAGTAAGTTATTTGAGCATCTGATTCTCTTTATTTGAAATAATAACTAACTCTACACATTCAAGATTGTTTACTTTAAAGATGGAAGGCATCACGAATTAACTTTATCCCGATGACCGATGAAATATATAAAGCTCTGAATAGATTATCTCCTGTTGCATTGGATTTCTCAGAAGTGCATGCCTACGAATTCGATAGTGATCTAACACATAATAGTTATCATTGATAGTAATATTTTATATTAGCTCAAGTTGGTAATGTAGACCATCGCGTGCCAGCTTATTAATCTAAATACAAGATTACACGTAGAAAGTCTTGAGACTCTAGGTTGAATATCTTGCGCAGTTAGGCTTGTGTTCTTCCGAGGAGTACTGTATAATTACAGTTTCTATTTAATGCTTCCTGCTTTTCATTGTCTTTCTAGTTGAAGTCGGCTTGCAGTGGAAACTCAATTCTCTCTTTAAAAGGTGGCTTTTCTGCAGTAGACTAGTACGTCTGTATAAAAACTGTCTAAATGCTCATTTGGAAACACTGAACAAACCCTGTTATTTTTTTTCAATTAAAGTTTGTCTATTTTAAAAAAGCTATCTCGATACACGTGATATAAACTTGAGGTTAACAGTCAATTTAGAGTTAACAACGGTTTGCTTGTTGTGTTTTTAATTGGCGTAGGCATTGATTATCGGAAATATTGTTGCAGTCAGTTACGTATTGTTACAGTGCGCATCAAAAGGTAGCCTCACAGTTGCTTTGTGAAAATATTCTGGATTAGAACATAAAAAACATGCATTTAATTGGCTCGACGAGACATTTCGGCGTGTAGTCACGCGATATTCCAATCCACCTTTTATTTCATTTGCACACAGTAGTCATCACTTTTATTAGAAGTAACCAATGCACTTGTTCATCAACTTACTCTGTACTTATTTTTGTTTTGTTAGATGCACTTTTTAAATTTCTTTACCCCTTAGTTGTGTGATGCTTTACAGCACTACACATTCTTAAATAAGCTAATTAATCTTGAAAAATTTTGATGGTTCACGTGTTTTAAACTTTAATGTGCAAGTAATTTCACTTCCACATTACCTTACGTTGAAATAACATTAGAAAAGATACTGAATGTGACATAGTTTCGCTCACTTCCAGCCAAAGTATGCTTTTGTTTTGTGAAGCATTAGTTTTTTCTTCCGTGTTTATTGATCTCAATTGGATAAAAGGTAATCTATTACTCCTCTAAAGTGACATAATTAACTCACATAAACGAGATGCAACTAAATTGTTTTGCATTCAGTAACATTTGATTTTTCTGTAATTAATTGGCAATGGCTACAGTTTGAAAGTAGCATGTGACTGTCATCTGTAAATCTAATTAGGCTATACATGGTAAAATATTGAATTTAGCGAATTGCTAAATGGACTCTACACTATAGTTTATATCCCACTGATAAGTTTACAAGTTCAGTTAAAGTTTTTCCAACCCCTGAAAAGTCAATTGATTACCTGATATATTATACAATTAATCCAATGATATGAATATGAATATTTGTCTAGACTCTATTATTATACTAGATTGTTTTTAATTGCTTTTAACTACCTATCCTAATAAAATTTATTTGATAATTTACGCAGTTATTATCATGTTGCATAGTTTTTGAACGTTGGTATACCGAACTGGTGTTAAGAATTATCGTCCTAAATATATGAATTTAGATTTCTTTCTGTTTAACACTAATTATTAGGACATATCTTGAACTCCGATAGGACTGTCATGTTACAGAGAAATAACTTGTGAACTTCGATCTCGATCAGAACTGAGTTATAATACAGCCAGTCGCCAAACAGTAAGTGATGCAACCTCTATAACTGTAATTTAGCAAAGGATCAATGCATCGATCACTCATCAACTACTAAACTACAATTAAACACGTTCAACGAATTGTGTTTACTGCTTACTGTTTGTATGCGATCGGCTGTCGGTAAGGTAAAGAATAATTCAAGTGACTTCTCTTGAGGTTCAAAATACATCTAATTAGTATCATAAAATATGGAAATAATTTGAATACTTCCTGAGAATCGCATCCGAATATGTGATATAATACGGAGTAAGAGTTATTCAAAATGACGTGACTGAATAATTATGTAAGCCTGTATAGATAGATTCATACCTTAACATATAATTAATGAGTTTTAGTAAATTTTTGTACTTATTAGTGGTACGTAATATTTTGCTATCATTCTAACCTACTTTATTATTTTAGAAAATTGTTCTCAACATTTGCAGTGTACGCATGAACGAGTGTTTGAAAAGTAATAAACCGTCGACCTCGAATACGTTTTAGACTGTTTAATCCATCTTTCTCGTGTTCTCATTCCCGACCTGGGACTACTTAATATCGAGGTAGACCTACAAGCATAAGTCAGTCAGTGTTTCTGTCATGGGTTGGTGTGTTGGTTTGAACAAGGTCGTTATCCACAGTTGATCATTTCGAAAGACATAACTAACGTTAACGTATTTTTAGATTGACTGAATTTTGCGAATGTTCGATTCGATTTTAAAATGACTTGTTAGATTGAGACCTTAAATCTGAAGGTGATGTATTTGTTTGAATATAATTGTTTTACTAGCGATAGTTTTATAGTAAGTGATTTAGTTCTCATATTCATGATACCATATGCAACATCTTGATAACTTGGGTGGTGATGTTAACTCGAGGCTAACCAAAGTTCACATGCGTAGTTCCGTCGAGTTTTCTTTCCGGATAATTAGATTGAGATTGCTTTACGAATCTACTATCCGCTTTGCAGGTAGATTTAATCATGATCTACTATCGGTTGAAAACTATATTAAGGGAGGCGCTGAACAAGTAGTTCGTTTATCCCTATAAATGCATAAATTTCATAAAACTTGTAATCTCATACCAGTCTCCTATCAAAATGATTTCAAATGATAATCTTTTTAATATTCCTTAGTATTTTAACGGTTATATTATTAAATTTCTACATTACTGTGGGTATAATGAGGAATTATTCAAGTTTTATGTTAATTCTATTACAAGTTGGATGAAAATACTAGAATCGAATTGAAGTGATGCTGATCAAATCAGACTGACTTTCGGTTGGTAGTGTTCTTGAATTGTTTTCAACAACTTATATTGAAGTTGCTCCTTGTTTTTTTGCCAAATAGCATTTGCGTTCATTTGAATATATTGTATTGAACGTTTACATTTTATTTATTGTATTAGTACTTTGTATATTCATCATATATCGAACCATTCGTTTACCTCACTTCACTACACTCACTTGTGAAAAAGTTGTTGGTCTGTAATTAATTTTTTTAATTGCTGTCGTTACTCATTTTATCTGAATTGATACTAGGATTGATGAGTTTCTTGCTTTAACAAGTGAAAAGCAGGAATAGGACATCAGAAATGAAGATATGTTTATTGGCTGATTTATCGTATTATGATATATAATAGATATATACATATTTGAAGCAAACACATATTTCACACCCCCTTCAGGTAAAGTAGCACTACGTGAAATCGATCACTTGTTTACAAGTGTATCTTTTAGTGTTTAATTTGATGTCTCAGGTGTTCATTCATATTTCATGCCTAATATATCCTCAGAATATAACTGCTGATTTATACATGTAAAGGTGAAAACAGCCTAGGATTCAAAATGCGCATGTGTATATATACGACACACTTCACAAACTAATTCCCGTAGAATTAATCAACCAGAAAAAAACTATGAGGGTGAGATTAACAACGGAAGCGCAAAATAACAGTTGCATTTCATGATTAAAATTAAATTGTGGCTGGCAAGTGGAATCTATGACCTGCGTTTTGTCCTCTTTGGTACTCGCCAGCTAGATATGCCAGCATCCTAGTGTTAATGCTTATATCATGACTCATACTCAGTCCATTCGTGTCTAATACCACCACGTTCTCTGGTGAGTCATTGAGTCTAAACAGCCACACTTATGCAACAGGTGCGTATATATAATTTGAAAGTGTTAGAATTGATCCATTTTTGTTGGCAGATGTACGTCCTGAATGGGTTGTAAACTTCTGCTATATCGAGGTAATCCACTCAGGGTACACATATGACAACAGAGGCTGATAACGGGAATATTCAATACTTTAAATGATAGCATTACATTCCTAGGTATTTCATTGATGAGAAGATATAATGAAACTATAAAGAGGGTTATCTATTGGACATCGATCTCAGCAGGTCAATATACTCACTCTTTGAGTTTTGTCTCATTACCATGTAAAATAAATCCAGTTAAATGCTTGATTTTCAGTGCTGAAGCAATTTCCTCTGGAAAAAAAGCTGTAGAGTAGCATAAAACAACCCATGAACTGTTAAGTAAACATAAATGTTCATCGAAGTTCTTAACAGTACATACATATGTAATAAAACCACTAACTGTACCAAATATACCTTCATTCTTAAAGCTAGTTCAAAGATGATATAATTAGTGAAATTGTGGCACGTCGGTTAGTCAATGCGATTTAAAGAGCACTTAATAGTACCGTACTATTATCTTATTTCCCTAGCCAATCGGTATTAATGTTAGAGAAAACTACGAAGGTCTGCCTTATCAGCTTAACTGCTCATACGTCGAGATAAATTCATCATCGTATTACGAAACATGTAGTTTAGAAAATGACAGAAAGTAATAAGTTCCATTCTTTCACATTTATTCGATATAGGTCATAAATACAGCATCTAAATTTTTGCAGAGAATCCAGTCAAACTTCCTCTTATCTCTAAGTATCGCTTCGTATAAACAGCGGAGGCCATATGCATTTATTTAGGTAAGCCGGAACTTTGCCTTCATAAAAATTTTAAAAGGTTTGTCTCTATCCCAGAGCCATTAAACACGTTTTCATTTATTTTATTATTGTATAACCCTTTCTCATTGTCTCTAAATTAACTCCAAATTTACCATTCGTTTTTGTTCGTGTAATGAATTTACGTAACTTCATAATCTAAATTTAATTTTTCATTCTGCTATTTCGTATTCTGCTATTCATTCTGCTATTTGCTATTGAAACAAGATAGTCGGCTCGTGTGTAAACAGTTTTCATTATTAACCGGCTTTTCATTAATACCACTTTTATTATTATTATTATTATTATTATTATTCCATCACCATTTAAGTGTCGTTTTTATAGTTAAATGTAAAACTATATATTAGTGTTGATCAAGGACGAGAAGGTAATTGAAATAATTTTTCTCTCGTTTTGTGTTCTTAATGTCTTAACGGGAATATTTAGTGAATTCATGATGTATTCATCCAACACTTATAGTGATTATTATCTCATTAGTGTGTCCACGTTCATTGTACTTTGAAATGATGAAACTTAAACTGTTTAATTACTGAATTGTTTAACAAATATTGCTAAACTATCAATGTTTTGTGTATTTATTATCCAAGTTGTAAACACACTTCACAGTTTCATGCAATTTACTAACACTAATCTACATTTATCCTCTGTTTTATCCTAATTATATATCCTCTGTTTTGTTTGTATGCCAGTGGATTATTGTTGAATTGGCTTGTACATACTCCGGCTACACTATTGTCCCGTTATATGATACTTTAGGCGATGAAGCTGTTTTAAATATACTCAAACAAAGTAAGGAGGGAAGTGTTTTGTCAGTCTTTTTTTTTAATTAAACTTAGTATACATTTTATTTGCTACAATGATTGGACTTGAAATACGATTGATTTATATAAAAGAGAATTAATTTTTTTTTTTATTATACTAAGTAGGATGGTTTCCAGTGTAGGGTTTACCTAAATGTATAGCCAATGTGACGAGCTCTGAATTATCCTGCTTACGTTTATCCACGATTGAAGTTGATTGAAAACTCCCTACTTCCTCAATCAATAAATGTATGTATTAGTAGGACACACTAATTGTTAAGTTATTTGCAACAATGTCGTCTAAGTTATTTACTGATTTAAGGTTTAGCATTCATATTATTTTAGTCTTAATTAGTTAACTAAAACTGACCCATACTTTAATCATGCCCAGTTGTTTCCACAACCCGGACGAATGAAAAGAGAGGTTTAGATGTATATAACCTTTCTTGATGGATTGAGGTGTATGTACATGGGAACTTTTTGACATCACCATCACTGTTTATAGCCTTGCTGAGATGTAATCAAGTTTGTGAATTAGGTGCTTATATTTTGGACTTAGACTGCAGAATGAAAAGCTTTTTTATCTAGTTACTTTTGTTGATGGCGTTCTAATTACTAACAAAGTGTTAAAATATTATTGATGAAATTTCCAGTTCAATATACGGTAAAAAGTGTATTAGAAACCAGCATTTTAGGTTACAGGTCGTTGTAGCAAATCTCTTACACTCCAGAATGTGATTCACTCTTCTATGTTATCGAAGTAATGTTGCTAGACAATCTGTTTTACAGTGGAACCAACCAACATAAATTGAGAGGAAAATTTTCATTCAGGCATCTAATGAAAAGCAAGACAGAGAAAATACAGTTAGTTTTTCTTCGGGTCTCTACACTAATATATATGATTTACAATGGTGGAGCAATATTAAATGTGTTGTAGTGTTACATAACATTGATCGTGATTTTAAAATTTCAATTTTGGTTTCAAATCAGTTAGAAGTACGTATAAAGGGGTGTAGTGATTTGAAAGGTTGTTTGGAGGTAGTCTACTCGAAACCAGGGACTTATGTCCTTTACTATTCGGAACCCATTAGCAAGCCGTTCCAACAACCTAGAGTGAACGGACGCCTCCATGTAGATTCGATCCTACAGTACCTAGTTCTACAGCCCACCGCTGCTACCACTGCGTTATTCTTACTCCAACTGAAGTCTGTAAAACTGTGATATATACACTGATTGGTCACTGAACAGCGACCAGTATCATATTTGCCTAGTCCGTTCATTTCAACATAGTACCGGTGATACCAAGCTGTTTAGACCAGTGATCACATTCCGACTTGACTCACAGAATTCGATCAGCCGTACAAAAGACTAGGCCGACATGTCATTGGTATATACCTAGTCATTTATAAATGTAGGCATTTCAACCTTACATGGGTCCGTAGAAGCCCGAACAGCTCAATGTTAATAGTTGCAGGCTGTGAGACCAAGTGACTTGGAATTCAATCTGCAGGGATGCGTCAGTTTTTGTAAGATTACAGATACGTCTGGATGACAGGTTCCAAATAGCATGAAATTTAAGTCAAGGGTTTCCTATTTACCTACCCCCAAACAATCTTCCACTATAACAGTACAATAAAATGAGTTATCATTATGTAATCTATCACTTAGACAATGAAAATTACTACTTTGCGGACTCTTAGTCTCAAAAAGGCGAAATTCAGTAAAGCGGGTCGGAAGACTTACCCGATTGGGCTACAGGTAGCATACTAAAATAACTTATGTAAAACCGGAAAAATATACAGCTTTGGAAAATATTCCTTCATTTCTACGATAGTCTTCATTACCGGATTTTTTTTCTGGTGGCCGTCGGCTATATCTATTTCTGAGTATATTAATTCTCAGCATTCCTCAACATCTATTACAAGCAACTAAAGAAGTGAATTTTATTCAATGAAAATCGGTATCGTCCTCAGTAGTGTACAAAAGCCGCGAACGCCTTTAAAAAATTAGATATAAAGGAACTGGAGAGCGAATGGCTTCAGGTTCCTAAATTACAAAAATATTGCTCAAACATAGCAAAATAATTGTCCAGTTGTGGCTTTCAGATGTAAATCTAAACACGTACCGTTGTCATCTACTTATCACTCATATGATTCATTAAATACATTAGAGATGTTTTTTCTCATTTTTGTGCAATTTATTCGAACCGTTCAAAAATCAAATTATCTAGTTGAATCGTGTTTCATCAATTATAGATTCTGATTTTAAAATTCTTGGTATTACTTTCAAATAGCTATTCCATTTTAATCTTACTTTCCTAAATAGCTAAGCTTCCGTTAATGTTTTGTGACTCAACTGAGGTAGTACAACGTCTTATCACTTCTGCTCCTGATACCTTACAACACATTATCTTATTTCCTGACTCTTCCATAAATGAAAAGAGTGCAGCAGTTTTGTCGGTTAACAGTTCGGTGAAAACTCACACCTATGAAGAATTCTTAGTGAGTTTCATCTTTATATATGTTTTAATTATGTGAATGACCCGGTTGTGTATTTTGTTAATCGTGATGTAAAATATCTGAAACGAAACTAAATTATCTTTTCATAAATGTGAGATTATGTATGTTTGCTGCTTTTAGATGTCGTGGCTGCTTTCTTGCATTTCTATTTATTATCTATAATCATAACTCGTTATTTGTAATAGTTTGCTCATGGGTTTTTGATGTGTGAATGTTAAGCTGTTACAGATCATGTTTATTCAAGGAGGGGGTGGTGATATACACGTTTACCTAAGCCCAACCACAACTATTTAGGTCTCTTATTCAATATTGTTCATTCTATTCATTATTATGATTCTGAAATGCTTGTTTTTAGTCCCAGTTTCTAAACCATAACTCTTTATGATAAAGTATGTAAAAACCAATCTATTAGTCACTAAATATTGCAAAGAATAAAATAGAAAGCCACACTTGATCTAGTGTGTGATAAAAACTTCAGTTAATTGATAAAAGAATCATACTGTGCCATTGTATTAAGTGTCTAAACTTAGCGACGATAAGATATCTTGGACTTAATTTTCATACTTCTAAGCACATATCTATTTGATTTATCCTCATGTTTGAGTTAGCCAATCTTATATGTATGACTAATTCGAAAATCGTTAATCATTAGACCCACTATTCACATTTATCCGAGGCTGTAGCCCGCACAGGGTTGCTGCCGGTCCCAAGCCCGGATAAAGGAGGAGTGTTGGGCATGGGGTTAGCAACCCCTTCCCGTAAAACAACTATCATGCTAAAAAACAGTTCACGAGTAAAAACCCATATAATAATAATAATTCTAACTCTGCCCTGGGAATTGGAAGGATCAATATGACGCTTCATGGTGAAAGCCGAGTTCCCTCGGAAGCCATGAGGCCGATGCCTCCCCTTCTGACAACCGGAGCAACAATTAATGTACTCGACCGACCTCAAACAGCTGTCCCCTGGACACTGCGGTCACACTCTCAGGTCATCACGACCTCCTCTAATCCTCTTTCTCTTTCAGGTTCCTCTAGAATGACCCTTCCACGGTGTGGGCAACCGGGAAGTGATAACCGCCCTCATACCTCTAACAGCACACGAGATCATTTTGCTCGAGGTCAAATCCCACCCTCAACCCTCAATAACTCCCTTATTCCCACGATTAACCCGACGAGCCTAACCTTATCACCTGACGCCTCTAATGCTGATGGTTTGAGTTCACAAAACGTTATTCCTGGTCTCCTGAAACCTCGCACTAAACTACATATTGGAGCTTTTAACGTTCGAACCTTAGGCCAAATAGGACAACAGGCCTCCCTAGCCATGACCCTTAATTCTCGTTCCATCGATGTCTGCTGTGTCTCTGAAACGCGTATACAGGATCCAAGTACAATCATTCACCTGACCTCACCTTGTGTAAACAAAGAACCGGTTCGGTTCACCCTTCGTGTTTCCGGAGACCCCACCGCTACCACTCGAGGCCTTGCTGGTGTAGGTATAGCACTAAGTTCAAAAGCTGAACAGGCTCTCCTTGACTGGATTCCCATAGACAGTCGGTTATGCGCTGTCCGTCTAAACGGGACGGTAAGAACTCGGAAAGATAGGGACACACGCCGTTGCCTCTTTGTTGTCTCTGCCTATGCTCCTACTGATTGTAGCTCAGATGAAGTAAAAGATGAATTTTACAGAAAGCTTTCAGACCTCCTTCGTAAAGCTAAGCGTACTGATGTAGTGATTATGGCTGGTGACTTTAATGCCCAAGTAGGTAGATTAGACGAAACCGAAAGGCACCTAGGTGGATCCTATGGTGTCGAGGCCCAACGAACAGATAATGGCGACCGTTTATTACAACTGTGCTCAGATAATCGTCTATTTCTCGCAAGCACTAACTTTAAACATAAAGAAAGACATAAGTTGACATGGCGGCCTCCACAGTCAACTCAACGTTGGTCTCAAATAGACCACATTGCTATCAGCCACCGTTGGAGAGGCTCGATAGAAGACTGCCGCTCATTTTGGAGCACATGTTTAGACTCAGACCACGCTTTAATACGAGCGCGTATTAGTCTGCGTCTCACTGGACGTAAAAGACCCACGGCAAAGAACCCCATAAGAGTCCAACTTAATGATGAAAAAGTCAAGAATATATTTCAGGAACAACTTAAAAACCAATTAGTGAACTGTATAAACGATACCCACCCCGAGTCAGCTTGGAATGATATCCAAAAAGCTGTTGAAACAGCAGTGATATCTACTAGTAAACTAAACCAAAAAGTTAGGAAAACTCAGTGGATTTCAGCTGCATCTACTGAACTGGTAGATGCTCGGCAACACATCCCGTCTAGTCCTAAATACGATGAGGAGCGAAGGCAACTTAAACGCAAACTGGTTAAAAGCTTACGAAATGATCGTGAGCAGTGGTGGGTAGCGAAAGCTAAAGAGATGGAAAAGGCAGCGGCAATAGGTAACAGTAGGCAACTGTTCAGACTTATCAAGGAAACGGGCATCAAAAATCCAACTGTAAGTGAAACTATCGCAGAAAAAGATGGGAGCACTATTCACTGTCAATCCAGAAGGTTGGACCGATGGGCAGAACACTTTAGGGAACAGTTCAATTGGCCCTCGGCGTCATCCCAGTTGCCCACCATTCCCAAGCAATCTGAATGGCAAGTTAATACTGGTCCCCCAAGTCTTAGTGAGGTTGAGAAGGCTATAGGGAACCTAAAGAGAGGTAGAGCAGCAGGACCCGATGGGTTGACCCCTGAGATATTTAGGGATGGTGGTCCAGTTTTAGCAGCGAGATTAACCGGGATCCTGTCTAGAATCTGGGAATTGGGCGTAATTCCACCTGACTGGTCTCAAACACTAATTGTTCCAATCTATAAGAAAGGACAGAAGTCCTCCTGTGACAATTACCGAGGAATCAGCTTAACTAATATAGTGTCCAAAATATTAGCTTCAATCATACTTCGACGCCTAACTAAAGCTCGTGAAGAGCAGACTAGAGAGAACCAAGGTGGTTTCAGACCTGGACGTGGCTGCATAGACCACCTATTCACACTTCGGCAGGTTCTAGAACATAGACACACTTTTAGGCGCCCAACAATAGTTGTATTCCTTGACCTTAAGGCGGCATTTGACTCTATTGATCGTAAGGTTATGTGGCAATGTCTGTCAATGAAAGGCGTACCAGAGAAGTACATTAACCTTATACAAGCTCTCTACTCGAACACCACATGTCGAGTGAGAGCTTATGGCAGATTGTCATCAGAACTGATTACCACAAGTGGTGTTCGTCAAGGTTGTCCGCTTTCCCCATTTTTATTTAATTTTATCATTGATATACTTTTAGAGTTGACATTTTCATCGTCTGACTTCGGCGGGGTTGACCTCCTTCCAGGAGATAAACTAGCTGACTTAGAATATGCAGATGATATAGTTCTCTTAGGCGAAGATGCTGATAAAATGCAGAATCTTTTGACTACCTTAAACATGAATGTAAGGATGTTTGGGATGCGATTCTCTCCACCCAAATGCAAAATGTTACTTCAGGATTGGATTGATTCGAAACCGAAGTTAGTGATAGGGAGTGAGGCAGTTGAATGTGTTGACCGCTTCACTTATCTTGGCAGCCTCATCAGCCCTGACGGTCTGGTGTCTGCTGAAGTCTTCGAAACATTGTTCGTGTTTGCTGGGACCACCGAGTAAGGAATACGTGGGTTAGGAATAGAGTACTAGGTAGATACGGTAAGTCTATTGATGAAGTAGTAAATCTTCATCAGCTAAGGTGGTTAGGACATGTGTTACGTATGCCTGACCACCGTCTACCTCGACGAGCAATGCTGTCTGGTGTAGGAGCAGGGTGGAAGAAAGCTAGGGGCGGCCAAACCAAAACATGGCACCAGTCCATGAAGTCATTGACAACTGGGCTGAGCCATGTTAATAGGTGCAGACTACCCGGTTGGGGTCCGCGTGACGCTCTTAATAAATGGTTAGAGACTTTGGGTGATATGGCTCAAAATCGTTGGCAATGGCGCAGGTGTATCCATTCCTTGTCTTCCTCCAAATCCTAAGTTTCTGAACTTATCATAATTTTCTCTTTACTGGATCATATTTTCTTAAATGTTCTCGGTCTCTATTCCCTTCCATGAATACTAACTCTGCTACTACCTTCCCCACTCTGGGATTTGATTCGACAACTTAATCTCTATCTGCTAATTGAGGCATGGCAACTTGAACTGACGTACGCATGTACCAAGTTCTACGTTGCAACTGTCTGTCTGTCTGTCTGTCTGTAAATTGGAAGAGCATAGTCTTACATGTTTATAGAGTTTCTAAACTTTTTCTATTATTTTTCACTTATGATAATTGAGACCTTGTCAAGAAAATAAATTAATAGTTATGATTACTTATTTACTAGTCCACTGAATTTTCACATGTCTATTCTATTGTTGCATATTGATCATTTTTCTACATGCATAGACAACAATAATTAAAACTACAAACCACCTGTCCACTGCTTATACACTCTATAATAAATTAACATCTGGGTATTCGTAGAGTTGAGTATCGGCTTAATGATGAATACACTGCTTTCACTTAATAGGTGTGTTTCGATCACTGCTCCACCTATTTCGATTTAAGTGGCTAAATGACAATGACTCACATAATGTGCCATTAAACTAGTGAATAAACTTGTTCTTGATGGGTGAGTTATATAATTACTATGTGTTCGTAGGAGTTATTTTTTTTATCTTCAGTGTATGCAAAAGACCTGTAATTTATAATCTCCAACTTTATTTCCATCTGATCGGGAGCCTATCGACTGTAATAGTATTCAATGTTTCCTGACCCACCGTTATTACTGGTTCGGGATTGCATTAACAACAGGATGTAGTAATTCTGACTTTGTTATGACGGTTGCTACTTCCAGCCCACAATTTAAAACAAATATTAAAAATTTTAGGGTACGTATAGAATCATTCAGTTATTAACTAACTTCTTTTCGTTTACCTTTCTTAAGATACTGACTAGGTATGCTAGGCGGTAAGTATAAGCTGTTAGTAGAGTACTTAAATGTGTTGGTAAATGGGATTTAACTATATGGTCATGTAACAGGATAATAAGCTATCAGTGCTGTTCACTACTTTATTTTACTTCCTAATAGTCGAATATTTAATTATAGTCTATAATATTTTGTCCACAGAATAACTAGTTAAAGCGGCTTGTTGCTGTATAGTTCAAATGTATGTAATGAACTGAATAAATTACTGAGATTGTCACTCCCTATTTGCGGCAGCTATAGAGTTTACGTTTACATATTTTACGCTGAATAAATAATATAATGAACTCTCTTCTTTTCACACAAGATGATAATGATGGTGTTTTTTCCTGGTAACTTCACTCAACAAAATATGTTTGTTCGTTTACCTTTACTTCACCGAAAGATGATAAACGCATTCAAAGTAGTGAAGTTTTCTAAAATATTTGTCCAATGGCACGAAATAATTTACGGAGTGAAAATCCTTGTAAAATCTTATTCTTCGTTTAATTAACCTTTAAGTATTAAGTTTGGAACTGACTATAAAAATTTGCAATTTATTATTTTCTTGTTCTTTATTGTCTCTTTTGGTTACCGACCCTTGTATGTCTTTTCGGTCTTTCCTTTTTTACCATTATCATATTATTGGATACTCTCCTAGTTTATTTTTGCTTTTTAATTGTTCGTTCTGCAACTAATTTTCCACTATCTCTAATACTCTGCGTCTTACCTCATGACTACTCTCCAGGTAGTTTCAACAAAGACGACCGATATTTCGTAGACATTCGGGGTCGGATATCATCGTTTTCTCTAAACATGACTATACCATCTTCCTATCGTAAGTTAACAAGCGAACCTCCTGCTAGAAAATCGATTCCTCAGATTCGGACGACAAAGCTTTATTTTTAGCAGTGTATTTTTGATGAAATTAAACAACACTGGGAACGACTGATAGACACCACTGTAGGTCCTAAGTTTAGATACAGTTTGCCATAAGCTGTAACACAACCATCAGTGTCCTACTATAGAGCCTTTCCCAGGTTTATGTACTTCTGAGGTACTCTCTCTAATGACAGACACTGCCATAGAGCCTCTCGGTCTATGTAGTCAAATGCTGCCTTCAAGTCAAAAAAGATCATAATTGTTGGACAATGATAAGTATGTCCATATCCTAAAACCTGACGACTGGTGAATATTTGGTTGATACAATCACGATCAGGTTTGACACTAGCCTCTTTTTTACATTTCCAATTCACGTGTCTTTGTTAAGCTTCCGATAATTATTAAAGCTAGTATTATCGATACTATATTAGTCGAACTAATTCCTCCATGACTAACACAAAATGATTTTGGTTCTTTGTTATGTACTGGAACATTTAGCGATTGAGACCGTTCATATTGCGTCCGGCTCCCAGACTTTCGGTGAAGTATCAGCCAGCGTAATTGCTAAAATTGGACCACCATCCTTAGAGACTTCTAGATTTAATCCATTGAACCTACTACTGCCATCAGATTAACCATAAATGTTTTAGCTTCGACAAGAGTTAGTGGCCTCATGTCGACTTTTCATCCAGGCTGTTTGGAAATCATGAGTAGCTGTAAAGTAGCTGAACGACATCTGAATAGCTCTTTGACATGTTCTGCCCATCATTATAAACGTCAAGACTGAGAAAAGGTAAAAGCTACATATTTTCCAGAGATTATCTTATTAACACTTGACTTGATAATCCTGGTTTCTTTTATTAGTCTGAAAAGCTATCTGTTGTTACCTATAGCTACAATCTTTTGCCTTCGTTGTCCAATACTGCTCACCATCGTTCTACAGACTTTTTTCAGTCTAGGTCTGACTTGTCTTTGCTCCGCATCGTGTTCGGAGTCTGACAGAATAATTTTACGACAGTCCATCAGTTCGGTAAGCGTTACTGATGTCCACTAATTATTCTTAACCATTTAGTTCAAGTCACTGATAGATGTCACTTCTGTTTCCACAGCTGTTCGGATATCTTGCCAAGCTGCATCCAGGTGAGTCTCATTTCCAAAATTGCTTGAGTCTTCAGTTATTCATGGAATTTACTCTTGGATTTATCATCTCTAGTTTCAATTCTTCCTGTTGTGGTTTCTTTGAGTCCAGCATAAAGTAAGCTAATGCGTGCTCGTACTAGAGCATGATCATAATCTAAGCGTGTACTCTAGAGAGAGCGATCATCTTCCAATCACGGCTAATGGTGATAGGGTTTACTTGAATCTATTGTTGAGTCAGTGCAGAGGTTCGCCATTTTAGACTATATTTCCTCTTATAGTCAAAGTTGGTGCTTACTAGAACTGAATGGTTGTCTGAGTATAATTACAGTGGACGGTCGTTATTATCCGTTCTCTGAGTTGGGACATCTAAAAATTCACCTAAATGTCTTTCAGTCTGATGTAAGCTATCTACCTGGGCTCTATAGCCACCTGCTATGACTACCAAATCTGAGTGTTTAGTCTTATGAAGAAGTTAAGAAAGCTTTCTATAAAATTCAACTTCCACCGTTCGGGCTGCAGCCACTGGGAGCGTAAGCATGAACGACGAAAAGCTGACGACGTTTATCTCTATCCTTCCGGGTTCTTACGGAATCACTTAACTGGGCAGCGCATAAGCTATCTTAGGCCAGTTACACACAGCCTTTCTGTCAGTAGTTTTTACTATGTTAGATCCTTTCTTATCGCCAGAAACAAAAGTCTATGGAATAAGATAAGGTGTACATTTTTATGGCCAACCCTTTCTAACCCCATCCTTTGTCCTATCCATTTCCAACGTCTTTTCCTAATTTCCTCTTCGGCTGGAAGTTGGTTTGTCCTCTCCCATAGTAAGCTGTTGCTGATGGTTTCCGGCCAACGGACATTCAGTATCTTTCGTAGGCAGTTGTTTATAAATACTTGTACCATTCTGATGATGTTTGCAGTAATTCTCCAAGTTTCAGCTCCATACAGCAGAACTGTCTTCACGTTCGAATTGAAGAGTCTAACTTTGAGGTTAGTTGATATTTGTTTTGAGTCCCATATGTTTTTCAACTGTAGGAATGCTACCCTGGCTTTGCCAATCCTTGTCTTTACATCTGCATCGGACCCTCCTTGTTCATCGATGATGCTCCCCAGATATGTGAAAGTATTCACTTCTCCCAGAGTCTCTCCATCAAGTTGAATTGGGTTGGTGCTCCCTGTGTTGTATTTAAGAATCTTGCTCTTTCCCTTATGTATGTTCAAGCCTACTGATGCTGAAGTTGCTGCTACACTAGTTGTCTTTGCTTGCACCTGTTGGTGTGTATGTGCTAAGAGCTAGATCATCCGCAAAGTCCAAATCATCGAGTTGCATCCTACTTGTCCATTGAATTCCGTGCACCTCTTCAGATGTGGAGGTCTTCATGATCCAGTCAACCACTAGGGGGAAGAGAAAAGGTGAGAGCAGGCAACCTTGTCTGACTCCGGTCCTCACTGGGAATGCATTTGTCAGTTGTCCTCCATGCACAATTTTGCACTGTGTTTCGTCGTAAGAGTTCCGGATGATGTTGACGAGTTTCTCTGGTACGCTGTAGTGTCGAAGAAGTTTCCATAGTGTTCTCCTGCCTACACTGTCAAACGCCTTCTCATAATGAATGAAGTTGATGTACAGTGGCGAGTTCCATTTAATTGATTGTTCAACGATGATCCGTAGTGTTGCGATTTGGTCTGTGCACGACCGATCTTTACGAAAACCAGCTTGTTGATCTCGAAGTTGAGTATCCACTGAATCTTTCATTCTGTTCAACAATACTCTATTAAAGACTTTCTCTGGTATCGACAGTAGCGTGATCCCTCTGTAGTTGTCACATTTGCTCAAATCTCCTTTCTTTGGTATCTTGATAAGATGTCCTTCTTTCCAGTCTGCAGCCGGCACTTGTTCTTCCTCCAAGATCTTTTTGAATAAAACGTGGAGTATCCTTGCTGTTAGGTCGATACCTGACTTGAGTGCTTCAGCTGGTATATTGTCCGGTCCTGCTGGTTTCCCACTTTTGATTTGTCTGATGGCCATCTTGATTTCTTCCATCGTTGGTGGAGTGACATCTATCGGGAGATCTGTAGGTGCTGCTTCGATGTCCGATGCGTTCAGTGGAGCTGGCCTATTTAGAAGTTCCTCAAAGTGTTCTACCCATCTATTATTTTGTTCTTGAATCTCAGTGAGTGTCTTGCCTTCTTTGTTCTTGACCGATCGCTCTGGTTTACCATGTTTATCTGCCAGTTTCTTCGTTGTGTCGTATAGCTGTTTCATATTTCCTTCTCTTGCAGCTTTCTCCGCTATCATTGCAATACCTTCGATGTATTTCCGTTTGTCGGCTCTAATGCTCTTCCTTACCTGCTTATTTGCTTCTGAGTATTCAGCTTGAGCCTTTATTTTCTCTGCTCTTGTTCGGCTGTTGTTTATTTCTATCTTCTTGTTCCTCCTTTGTTGAATTTTGTTCAATGTCTCAGTGGAGATCTATTCCTTATAACGGTGTTTCTTGCAGCCTAGAACCTCCTGACACATTGACGTTAGTGCTTTTTTGATTCCTTTCCAGTTATCCTCCATGGTGGTTTCTTCTTCTATCAGTAAATCTTGTAAGGCTTGGAACCTGTTGTTGAGAGATATTTTGAATTCCTTGAGTTTGTCAGTGTCTCGGAGACAGCCTGTGTTGAACCGTTGTACTGCTGCCACTCCGGTTGTCCACTGCTTCTTTAGCTTCAGTTTTATTTTAGAAACCACCAGGTGGTGGTCTGAAGCTATGTCAGCTCCTCTCCTTGTTCTTACATCTTCCATTGATCTTCTAAATTTTTTATTGATACATATATGATCGATTTGATTCTCTGTAGTATGATCCGGTCAGACCCATGTAGCCTTGTGTATGCGTTTGTGGGCGAATATTGTACCATCTATAACCAATTTGTTGAAGGCACATAGGTTTGTAAATCTTTCACCATTGTCATTTCTTTCTCCCAGTCCCTGTCGTCCCATGATTTCTTCATATCCGGTGTTGTCCATCCCGACTTTGGCGTTTAGGTCCCCCATCAGGATTGTCAGATCCTTTCTCCGTCACTTTGCTATAATTAATTGCAGTCTATCGTAAAACTGATCTTTGTCTTCGTCGTTGGTTGGTGCATAGCATTGGATAATATTGATTGTAATCCCTTTCTTCATTGTTTTGAAAGATGCTTTGATGATCCTGGGTCCATGTGGTTCCCATCCCACAAGTGCATTACGTGCTTTTTTGGACAGCATCAGAGCAACTCCTTGGGTGTGAGGAGCATTTTCCTCTTCGTGGCCGGAGTATAGTAGCGTCTCTCCCGAAGCCAATGTTTTCTGTCCAGCTTGAGTCCAATGAGTTTCGCTGATTCCGAGTATTGTCAAGTTGTATCTCCTCATTTCTGCAGCTATTTGATTTGTCTTCCCGCTCTCCCACATTGTTCAAACATTCCATGTACCTATAAAAATATTTGCTCTGGTTGTTAGAAGGTGGGACATCGGCCTCATGACTTCTGAAGAATCTCGGCTTTCATCATAAGGCACTATAAATCCTTCCACTCCCAGGGCAGAGTTTAAATGGTTTATCTTGTTTAATCTGGTTTGCGTGTTTTTAGTAAGCTTGGGTTTTACAGAATGGGGGTGCTAGCCCCATGTCTAACCCTCCTCCTTTACCCGGGCTTGGGATTGGCAGTAACTCTAGGAGATCTACAGGCGGAGTTTATTTGATGTTAGTTAACCAAAGTTTCCAAACATTCATATCAATAACTTGGGTTTAACTTTAATGCATATGTCATTCATATGTTTTGCCCATCTCTTTTTGATGTGCACTGATACAACGTGGTTTTTCGAACAAAAGTAGCTGGTTTCTGTTTGCAACATAGATTGAAATGATTAACTATAAACCACAAATTCACATCAGTTGAGTTTTTGTAGGTGCATCCTCGCAGTTGTGATAGCTTTGAAATCTTTTGCATAATATACGTCTTTATTTTTATTTTAGAAACCACCAGGTGGTGGTCTGAAGCTATGTCAGCTCCTCTCCTTGTTCTTACATCTTCCATTGATCTTCTAAATTTTTTATTGATACATATATGATCGATTTGATTCTCTGTAGTATGATCCGGTCAGACCCATGTAGCCTTGTGTATGCGTTTGTGGGCGAATATTGTACCATCTATAACCAATTTGTTGAAGGCACATAGGTTTGTAATCTTTCACCATTGTCATTTCTTTCTCCCAGTCCCTGTCGTCCCATGATTTCTTCATATCCGGTGTTGTCCATCCCGACTTTGGCGTTTAGGTCCCCCATCAGGATTGTCAGATCCTTTCTCCGTCACTTTGCTATAATTAATTGCAGTCTATCGTAAAACTGATCTTTGTCTTCGTCGTTGGTTGGTGCATAGCATTGGATAATATTGATTGTAATCCCTTTCTTCATTGTTTTGAAAGATGCTTTGATGATCCTGGGTCCATGTGGTTCCCATCCCACAAGTGCATTACGTGCTTTTTTGGACAGCATCAGAGCAACTCCTTGGGTGTGAGGAGCATTTTCCTCTTCGTGGCCGGAGTATAGTAGCGTCTCTCCCGAAGCCAATGTTTTCTGTCCAGCTTGAGTCCAATGAGTTTCGCTGATTCCGAGTATTGTCAAGTTGTATCTCCTCATTTCTGCAGCTATTTGATTTGTCTTCCCGCTCTCCCACATTGTTCAAACATTCCATGTACCTATAAAAATATTTGCTCTGGTTGTTAGAAGGTGGGACATCGGCCTCATGACTTCTGAAGAATCTCGGCTTTCATCATAAGGCACTATAAATCCTTCCACTCCCAGGGCAGAGTTTAAATGGTTTATCTTGTTTAATCTGGTTTGCGTGTTTTTAGTAAGCTTGGGTTTTACAGAATGGGGGTGCTAGCCCCATGTCTAACCCTCCTCCTTTACCCGGGCTTGGGATTGGCAGTAACTCTAGGAGATCTACAGGCGGAGTTTATTTGATGTTAGTTAACCAAAGTTTCCAAACATTCATATCAATAACTTGGGTTTAACTTTAATGCATATGTCATTCATATGTTTTGCCCATCTCTTTTTGATGTGCACTGATACAACGTGGTTTTTCGAACAAAAGTAGCTGGTTTCTGTTTGCAACATAGATTGAAATGATTAACTATAAACCACAAATTCACATCAGTTTGAGTTTTTGTAGGTGCATCCTCGCAGTTGTGATAGCTTTGAAATCTTTTGCATAATATACGTCTTTATTTTTATTTTAGGCATCCAGTACTAGGAAGTTCATTTGTACTGAAGTGAGTTTCCTCTTCTTATTAACTAATTGTTGATTTAGTATTAATGGCGTACCTTTCTTCTTTTAATTTCTGTGTATTGATTTCCTTGAACATCGCTTTAAAATTATTCTTCTATGGGAGTAGATCTACGTCAATTGTTGTGAAGTCCCATATTTAATGAATGTACCACGGTGTTCTGTAGTCCACTATGGATTTTAGAATACCGGATGATGTATTTCTAGACAGACATTTTAATCTCCATACTTTGTGCTGTCGCAAGAAATTTTAGTTCTATTACTACGTAGGGCGTGATTATTGTTTTTTCAAAAACTGCGTAGTATTTACTTCTACATTTAAATCTCGCCTTTGTTTTTCCTGATGTGTGGAATGATAGTTGAGTGATTTGAAAGAAGCTTCGGATTAGCTGATTATTAGCTTAGTTGATAGAATTACTCCTTTAATAGAAAACACACTGATATTTTACGTCACTTGTTCGTCTTTGATCATGAATATAATTTTCTATTGTAATCTACTATCTAATTAGTATCACAATTATGTTGTTATTGTTTTATTTATGTACTTAAGAGAAATTTCCATTTTGTAGTGATAATTCTTCGTGAAAGAATTTAATATGAACTATCTATGTTAATGATGTGGTATTTCAAACTAACCACCATCATTTCGTGAGTACTTTCTGTTATGTATTGAAAATAATACACTGTGACCCTTGATAACTGCCAATCAGAATATGGACACGTCTGTCCCACGACTACCAGTCCCCCAAGCCGGAATAGAGAAAACGATTTATGAGCCAACCAGACACAATCTAATGCAGTCCAATCCCGGTCGTATTGTATTTCAATCATGCCTTTATATATATACAAAAATTCAGACCACACAGCAAACCAATTAGGGATTTTACATTAATACGAAACAAAAGAGATTGTGGCAGTGAATGTAGGTGACTTGTACACATCTGATTAACTGTAGTCCATAATAAGAAACAATATAATAACAGCAAATATACTAAACGGGAGGATAGGGTACGAGGAACGTAACAATAATAGAAATGTAATGTTTACATTACTCACGACCAGAATAAATGAATTAGTCCTCTAAAACACAGTTCTGTAAGTTTTTCACCCTTCGTTAGTGGACCGACATAACATTTTCCATTTTCTAAAACCAGTCGTTTATTTTTTTATTTTAGACTCCAAAGCCGGAGAGTTTATTTATGATTTGTTACACAAGTGGAAGCACAGGTTAGTTTAATGATATTCTTGAAGGAAACTTTCTTAGTGATCATACTCCTTGAACATTTTTGTTGTGATTAATAAGTCAGTTAATTGTTTATTCTTTGTCACTCGTAAGTTGGTCAGTAGTGCACTCAATTGGCTAAAATTTGCCATGTCATAAAGCTCCTGTTATCTCAAGGTAGTTCTGATAGCAAATCTCAAAATAAGATAGAGAAAATAAATGGCATGCAGTGAACTGTTGAAGATTTGAAGACCATGAAGTGTAAGGATATCTGAATTTTTATAATCCATTCTGAGCTATTTCTCTCGTGTTGTGGAAACATATCCAGAAGTCCTTTTTTGAAAGGAGTTTGAAGTTGTAAATCGAGACTTCCTATACAATGTAAACACACATAAAACAATATTCAGTTACAATATATGTTGTCTAATTGGTTTACCACTAACCGTGGAATATGAACTATCATCGCTGTTTACTTTAAGGCGGATTCATAAATAAGGTCCCAGTATAAAAGACTTATCATTATATGAGTTATGTGTGAATGTTATAAATGGGACTTTCCACTTTTTTAAGTTACTGTCACGAAATTGTAGATTTCTTCAAATCATCTAACAATTTTTCCTGTCTTACCTAAGTAATTAATAATTAAGAGAAGTGGGGCACGTTAAACAATAGTAATACTATCATTTTTCAATTGAGTTGAAGAAATTGAAGAAAAGCGACAAGTAAAGTGTATGTAAAAATGCGAATCGATTGACTGTGGTTTCTTCACATAAATCTTCGATCTATGTACATCATTATCAAATGCATCTAGTGTATAAATAAAACCAATGAGCGTTAATCATTAAAATTTCACAAATATGTTATTTCTAATGTAATTTATTGTTATTATTAACACAGGCGTACCAAAAGGAGTTAACATCACACACCGCTGTGTTGTGAAAACTATTCAAAGTTTGTTTCAACGACTTGAAGGCGACGTGAGTATTACATTACTTCCAGTGTCTTATGAATTTATTCATTTGCATTTTTTTCACAGTAAGTAGAGAAATTGACTTTTTAGAAGAATAAGTAATCAAATGACTCCTCACCACATAACTGGATATTTCTTTCAATAATTTTATTCAGAAATCATGCATTTCACTTCAACATTCTTAGTTTATGTGATTAAATACGGATAGTTATTTCCTCTTTCGTTTCTAATTAAAAAATGAATATATTCAATACAATGTGTCAGCTTAATTTTATTGTCCTATACGTCGTTCAGTAATATACTTAATTACTTCACTCAGTTGGATTAATGGCTTTTAGTTAAATAGTACCACAGTTAAGTTATCAACAAGAATTGACGATTATCCCTTACGAAAGTTATCTCTGTTTAATTTCTGCAAGCAAAAATTGTCTTTATCGAAAAAAGGACTCGTAGAAAGCTCGTTCTACTATGGGTGTATCAATAACTAAAAACGTCGGTCCAATAGAAGCATGGTATTTAAATCTGGAAATGAATAATACATATCTTTTTGGGTATCTAGCTTGTCGGATACTCTGGTGTTATTTCTGTGATTTTCGGGTTTCGCGATCTGCTAAGGCCATTGAGACAGTACATGACGTTGTTGTATTGTACCAAGGTAAACGTTGATTGTGTTATATGTTCTTTGACCGTTATTGTTCCTATCATTAACAGTAGCTACTATTTTAACATGGCGGTCGGGTTTGCATATCGTGAAGATCCAGTCGATTTACATTAGGGTTTTGATTAAAGCTAGGCGTTTACCCCCTAAAATGCAGCACTGAAGTTGCACTGCCTTTCAATAACGGAAGGAAGGAGTAGAAAAAGTTGCCACTATGTTTCACATTTTACCTTACACCACAGATTTTCGTCTTTGATGATTAAGTATGAAATGAACACATCCTAAACTACTCACAAACGACTGATCTCAAACAGTTGTTTCTTGGGGTCTGCTGTCACACTCATAATAGAAAAACCACTCTTAATTCAACACATAAAGTCGTAGAACCTTTCCAAAGTGCGGCATCTGGAAAGTGATATCTCTAGTACCTAATAACAACACTTAAGATCACTTCATTCACAATCGGATCCCTTTCCATCTGTTGTTTCTTCTCCATCCGTTTTCATCCCCCATCTTCTCTCCCACATTCTTCATATGCATTACTAGTGCCAACGACTCGAGCTCACGACGTATTAATGCACGTTTTCCGGAGTCGCTCTGCAAATATGTTGTAGTCTCCAGTTTTCTGTCTGTTGTATCTCCTAAACATGCATTCAGGAAACTAGTGTGGTCATCTACTTGACCTCATGCAGGCAGTGTTATGATCCAACGCGTTTTTCTGTTCGTTTATCTGGAGACCCGATAACAGCTTCTCGTAGCTTTGTTAGTGTAATTATGCGACTTTTGTATCAAAGTAAAACAAACACAACTGGATTCCAATCTACAGCCACTTGTGTTTTGCCTGCTATGATAGATACGAACAGACTATATTGCCACTAGACATCGTTGAAAAGTCTTGGTAGAAGGTCACTACTCGTTTTGGATCAAATGTTTAGGCTCCGGTTATACTCTAATTATATTATGCATTTCCATGCGTTTTACTCGACATGGAAAAGTAATAACTGGTGAGTTTGTTAGGTTTCACACGAAGGACGACATGCTCAAGATTGCATTCTATAAGTGATTATCTTAGTTGATTGTAAGAAGAAGCTCTATCCCGACGAGGTTTGGAGCAGTACGTAGACTCCCTCAATGCAACCGTATCTGCCACCTGTGGGTTTCATAAATTTTTGATGAACTAATACTGTAGAATAATGAAAAGGAATAATGATTTTCAAGTAGACTAACAAAAAGTTTACTAAATGACCGTGAGCGGTGGTGGAGGACTAGAGCAAAGGTGACAATAAAATCTACAGTGATATTCAATAACAGACAACTATTGAAACTCAAATAACTGGTATGAGTAAACTGCTATTAGTGAGACTATTTCTGATAAACTCGAGATTATAATTCACTCCCAGTTCAGCTGTTTAGACCAGTCACTGGAAAGTTTTGAGTAACATTTCAAGTGACCACCTACCAACTGTTTGTATACAACCTATGTGGAAAATTGTCTCATATCCGTTTACTCTTAACATGGTCAGAAATCTATAACTAATTTTGAATAATACAAATCTTCAGAACCTGGTTGATTAATTCTAGATTTATTTAAAGAAGATGGTCCAGTCTAGCTGTTAAGTTGACTTATATATTGGCTAAAGTCTGTAAGCTGGATGTTATCCTATCTAATTGCTTTCGATCACTTGTATAAAATATTAGCATCTGACATCACTCAACGCTCGTCTAAAAACTGGGAACAACAGATTCCGGAAAACTAGTCTGGTTTTATACTTGAGAGAGGATGCATTGCCCTAATACTCACCTTCCAGCGGGTTCTGAAACATAGCCAGGCCTACTGGTTATTGATAATAGTGACATTATTTGACTTGAAAAGGGCTATATGTAAAAATAAGTGTTCTTTGGCAATGTTTGTCATTGAACGGTGTTGTAAATTCTCATTGTCTCTGATGTTTAGGTCATATACTACGCATGCTCATCCACTGACTACCTTATCACCCGCTCTTGATTTGTGTAGATTTAGGATTGAAAGAAAGTAGGGGTTGGAAAACCAAGACTTGGCATTGGTGTACGATTGTTGATATGTGCTGCGTTGATTGATGCAGTTTGTCTGGTTCGCGCGATAATCGTGATCAGTGGTTGGGGACATTGAGTGATATGATTCAGAATCCGTCACAGTGGCACAGGTGGATTTACTATTTATTTTCTAGGCCCTTAGTTCCGTCATTTTTTCGTATATACCTTTTCATACATTCTTTTGTAACTATATTTCATTGATCTTATTTATTTGATCTCGTCATCCTAATGTGGGATCGCTGGCTTTACATTGTCTATCACTGACTAGCACTGTTCTTGATAGTGAAAGCAGGTATCATTTTATTGAAGAAGATTCACGGTGTATTGGCGCCGGCTGAATGACAATGACTACTATTTTTTTACGAATATCCTGATAACGAAAGAAGCTCATCGAGGTAGAAGTTAAAATAACAGCATTGAAAACTTTTTGCGAATCGAATTTTCTTAGGGAGAATGTTAGTCTGTCTCCAACTCAATATAAAGGATATTTGACCAGTTTTAGCCTCGTTGGTCCCCCAGAAACTAACTTCCTCCGATGTCAAACGTTGAAGCTAAAAAGGAAAACTTGTAAACCCTCGAAATCATTTGGAGTCCACCATTCCAAGCGTAATCTTTATGTACAGAAACACTACGTGCAATCACACACTTTTCTGACCACAACACTTTTTTCGGTTTCCTTGTTGTTTCCTCTAATCTCTCATAGTATCACTTTTTATTACCTTGGTAATGATATGTACAAATAGCATTGTTGCAAAAATTCTCCTCACTGGGTTGTCTATATTACTTCTTTACCAAATAGTCACTATCTACCAAACCATTCCTTATTAATAAATCTGTTACACCCTATAGTGTAATTTTAATAAAATAAATAATTATCGGTATTTGGTTATTGAGTGAACTGACTGAGAATTTTTTTCTGTCGAATACTGCTAGTACCTCATGCCTGAAAAGATAAGGAAATTAATTAAATATTCGAAATCGAGTTTTTGTGGTCATCTAAATTTTTATAATTTTTGTAATTTTTTTTGTATACATGTGCACATCATTATTCAGTTATCTTAGTAACATAAAATCAACAGTAGGTTAGTCCCAGTAATTTCCCAGTTCTTGTGTTCTCTTTTAAAACTAGTTCCCATTTTTCAAAATATAACGCAAATACACCCAATTAGAATGACCCATAGATTAAACTGCTATTTTACTAACCAATCTCAATTTAAGGAAAGGTCACTGAGTTATATTTCATAAGGAAAGAAACATTCCCTTTATATTGCGATTTTACTTGCATAATGAAGCATAATAGCGTGAACTGAAGTTATTCAACTAGGTATTCATTTTTTGAACCTTTTACAGTATTTTGGAGGAGGGGGGGCGTGGATAACGGATATCAACTGCTAGGTAAGATAATAAGACCTCACTGTACCAGCTTCAGTTTACTCAGCCAGACAGTAACACTAATCTTCAGGCAAAAACTGTGGCATTAAACCTAGTACATAATCTTGAATTGGTAATTTGCTTGCATTTTTAAATTTACAATTAGCAATTTGAACTACAATGTTACAAATTCAAACAATCTTGTTTCTTCTCTAACCGTTACACTTCTCGATAGAGAAAATCTATTTGATATCCTTATTTAACAGTAAGAATTAGCTGTAAATTAATGAGCAACAAAATACTATATTTAAATTCGAAGGCTATATACAAATGCAACCACACTTTAATAAACCCACCATTTTGTTCTACATATCACCTTCAAATATTATCTACACTGAAATTGAAATGTGCAACTGATATTTTGTTGTTTACAGATCTTCAATAGCTGTGCTTCACACCTATCTTACTTACCACTGGCTCATGTAATGGAACAAATAGTTTCTGTAAGTTGTATTTATGACTTTTATCTCGTTGTGTATGTACGTTTTATATGTGCAATAGTGAAATATTTTCTCTATCACAGTACAGTACAAGTTCACATTTATCCTAAAATGTATTTCACTTCCCCATTACATGAAAAGAGGAGGAGGCACGTTAAACTGCGAATTTCGTTATAAATTATTTTTAAATGTCATCTGACAGAATTGTTACTTAAGATTTGTTAAAAGAAATTTCCTATCCAACTATCAGTCGTATTTGCTGATAAGGTTTCAGTCTGACATTTCCTTATTACTTTGACGATTTTCATATTTCTGACTAGTGATGTTTACTTGCTTCTTTATTTTTGCATTCATAGCTATCTACTATTTTGGTTGGCGCAAGAATCGGTTTTCTAACCAATAATGTTCAAGGATTACTGGCCGATTTACAAGCTGTTAAACCAGATTATTTTTTCACAGTTCCTCGCGTTTTATCTCGCCTATATTCTGTTACTATGGAGAGGATTTCATCAGTACCCTTACTACCGAATGTGTTTAACTATGCTATTGAATCTAAGCTTGCAGAACAAGAACAGTAAGTCAGTTTTTTACACTATCGATATTCATAAGCTACATAGAATTCCGGATATGCTTATTTTCCTACTTTTGAGGTACTACGTAATCAATATGTTCATTTTGCTCGGTGTCTAACATTTTTCATCTCTCCCTCTCTCTGCTCAGCTTATCTTCCTCTGAGAAGTGACCATTTTGTACTCTCTCCGTACGTTTATCTTGATAAGCCAGCCATCATTTTATGTTGTGTCTTTTGTTTTAATATTATGCCCACTCTGAAATAAGGTTTTGTTTCATACTTAACAGTTATGTAGGTGTATGCTATACATACCAATTTTCATTGTCTACTAAAGAAGTCATCCCCATTTTTTGTGATTAATAAGTGCAAAGAGGCAGATATATCGAATCTATAGAGTTAGTCAGCTAATACTAATCTCGATCATTCTTGAGTCCATCCCGATCTTTGTCTATTAATCAAAGGTCAGGTATACGTCATGTCACTGAAAGTGGTTCTTTTAAACGCTCAGGCTTAGACTGAGAGGAAGGTTCTGTGAAGGTTGTTAGCAAATGACATTACATAGAGATATACAAGGTAATCATACAGACCTGGGATATATAACAGTCAATCACAAGATCATAGTTGGGACCCACAAGTTCACAAGACTGTTTCTCATTAAGAAAAGTGAACTAGGTATGTCTTCATCTCGTCACAGCTATGACTAACTATATATATTTTTATCTCATAACGTACATTATAGATTCCGTTCACTAGCTGAACCATTTCACCTCGTTAGCCTGTCATCTCATAGATAAACGTTTATTTTGAAATCTATTGTGTGTATATATATTTTATATAGATAATTTAGGACAATAAGTAAATCTGTTTTAGAACACATAGGAAAACAAGTGTCAAAAGGAAAAACAACATATTTTTTGCTACTAGATGTCTATGTACGCTCAAGTAGGGATATAACCTTTATGTATTAATAAATAACCGATCAATTATAAGTAAGTTTTCCCAACTACCTGTGTTTTCTTTTGGAAAAATAAACAACCAGGTAACATCCTCAAAGTATCTGATTAACTATTAAGTCTCTACATATTACAGACAAAACATTTCTTTTTCCTAAACATTTAATTAACTCTATTGAATACAGTGTTGATTACAGATGGTTTTTTATTCCATGTAAACTGGTGAACATATCTTTCTTCGCAGTTAATTGAATCACCTAATTTTGACTATAATAATAATAATAATATATCATTACCAAGGTTAACTTTGATAATTTCAAATAAATTGAACATTGGAATTTCACAAATATATGTAACTTATTTTATAAACAATCTACCAATCCTCAATTTATTTGAAATTACCAAACTTAACCTTGGTAATGATATGTACAAATTGGATAGGTTGTATATAAAAACGAGTGATATATATTTGTGAAATTCCAATCAGTAGAAATTAAAATTTCTGACGTTTCGCGGATTAATGCAAGTCGCATCTTCAGAGAAATGAATAACCAAATTTACTTAACACAAAATTAAATAATACAATGGAATAAAATCAAAAACAAAATAAACTCGTACAATCAAAGTTTGATCGTGTCATGATATCAAGTCATATAGGTCAAGGTGGTTTGAAATGAGACATAAGTAAATGTTAGTGTGATGTGAGAGGAAAAAAAGTAAATATGTAAAAATAAAATCGCATGTATGTTCATGTGTATAAAATTTAATGTACTTTTATTGTGGTCAGTTGAATAGAAAGTCCATGTTGGGTTGATCAAAAAGCCTGATAATACTTATTCTCACTGTGATGTAAAATTAAAGGGTTAGGAAACTTTGTCATGTTTTAAAATTTTCCTAACCCTCACTGTGGTCCTTTTCGTCCAATCAAAAAATAGTTTGCGACAATTTATCTTATTGGTTTGACAATTCATTGATGTGCTATAAAATGGCGATACCTCAATTGAGTGATCACTTTTCTAGCATCATGAGCTTAAAGTCTGCTGGTAACGAATCTCGTACTAACGATTGCATTGGTTTGACGTCAACGCGTAGTGTCGTAACGGAACAAGAAAACTTATTCTTGAGTATGTTATTCTTAGTTGCATTTCCATCACTAAATGCACTTAAGAATGCAGAAACGGGAAGGAATCCTATTTCATCGATGTTTAACTTGTTTCTTGAATTCCACATGTGAGTCTGTACTCGGGCCTGCATCCAATAACCAATTCGCAGTAAAATGTGGAATATTGAAGGCAATATTGGCACTCGTCTTGATAATTTGTGTAGTTTCATCATTCTGTGGGTGGTTTCAATGAAATTTTTATTGTTCTGCTCCAGAGGTACTCCTGTAGGTCTGAAGGCCACTGCCCACTTTTCCTTTTTCGGTAGAAGATAATTTTGCAAGTATCTATGAAAAGATGGATCCCATGTTTCCAACAAGGATAAAGTTCTTGCAAAACTACGAGTAAGCGTTTATTACTTTAATTAATACAAATTACCTATCAGCATTTTTCGTATACATCAGTCTATAAAAGAACTGTACTACCTGCGGTTGCAGTCGCTACAATTCATAACGTTATTACAAATAATCGATTTACGTACTCGTTTTGTAACGTTGCGGATAATATGCACACGACATAATAAATGATGAGCATTAGGATACACGGTATTGATCGCTGCCGCAATTGCTACTGCATCATCTGTTATGAAGCATCCCACGTTCCTGTTGTGCGTGACTTCTTGGAAAAAGTTTAGAAAATGCGTTATCATCGTAGTGGTTTCTCTTCTGATGAATCCAAATGCTATTGGGATGGCCATTAAATTAACATCCAGTGCTGCCAGTTGGTATAAGAAAATATTTTCGCAGTTTGTTTTGTACGTGCCATCCAATCCAATAACTTCAAGGAAACGTGAACTTAGATTCAACTGGTCGGCAGTCGCAAAAAAGAAAGATTCCAAGGTGAATTCTTCATTCAACTGGTAACTACATGCATCGCCAAGAGAAGTTATATGTGATTTCAGTTTTCCAAAATTACCTACAGATCAACATAAGTTTTAAATATTTACCAGGAAGGTTGGATTGCGAGAATACCTTTCGACGCATGTTGAATACATCTTGCGGCTGCAGACGCTTACGAAAAGTAGCATATGCAAAGTCAATAACATTAAAAACGGCTGTGCCTGAAAACAGCAAAGGTTGAATTGTCGCGAACTCTGTGTCAGACAACCGCCTCATCCACATGTTGTTGTCGTACGCTAGAGAGTTACACTCGTGATTGTGTTGTAGATTTCTGCGTACGACAGTCCAATAACCATCGACTTGTTTAGGGAATATGAATGACGGGCATGCACATTTCAATGACACCCTACGAGGAACTTATTAAATAAAAGTAAGCAACTCACTTCCTCCTTTGCGGATGACCATGAATTGCATTCCGATGACACCGGCCACTTCTCCAGCACTGAAACTTAATATACGGTTTCTGATTCCGATGGAAACAGAAATCACGAATCATAAAGTGACAATATATCGCTTTTTCAAATTCACTGACTGCATTCTTAAGTGCATTTAGTGATGGAAATGCAACTAAGAATAACATACTCAAGAATAAGTTTTCTTGTTCCGTTACGACACTACGCGTTGACGTCAAACCAATGCAATCGTTAGTACGAGATTCGTTACCAGCAGACTTTAAGCTCATGATGCTAGAAAAGTGATCACTCAATTGAGGTATCGCCATTTTATAGCACATCAATGAATTGTCAAACCAATAAGATAAATTGTCGCAAACTATTTTTTGATTGGACGAAAAGGACCACAGTGAGGGTTAGGAAAATTTTAAAACATGACAAAGTTTCCTAACCCTTTAATTTTACATCACAGTGAGAATAAGTATTACCATGTGGTCGCAGGATTTGCTGCTATCCAGGATATCGGTCCACTGCCTGAAGTCACTACACCTCGAAATATGTTTTCACCCAGACGCTTACAAACTCGGCAATCAGAAACCATTTCAAATAGTCAGCGACAAAAATGTACGTTGATATAGATGAGTTGTCTGCAACTCCTGATGCTGTCAGTGTTATCTCAATAAATTTAGAAGAATTTGACGGTATTGACCAAAACCTCGACGAAGAAGCCAATGATACTGCCTTATGTTATGTGTGCCAGCATTCCGATCCACCTACGACTAACACCTAGGAAGTAACATGGGTCGTATGTAGATCCAACGCCATGTTTCATTCTTTTTGTGCCTGGATTCTGATCCGATGGTTCTTGAAACAGAATGCCCTGCTTGTAGAGCTGTTACACATTTAGAGTAGAATCTGCAACCTCTCTCGAGAAACTCTGAGAATAATTTAAACAATTTCATGAAGTGGAAATCGGTAAATGAATTTAGTCACTTATACTTATTTCCAGAAGATGACAAATCGACAGATCCTTTGAAAGTAAAAACTGTCATCAGAATGAAGCCGATTCACAATTATGTACCTACTTGAGACCTTAAATAAAATATTTTTACCGAGAACGTCTTTTAGTCTTCTTTCGTAATTGATGAGCTTCCACTTAATATGTACACGTAACTCGTTACATCGAATACTCAATTATCGTTATCGGTGCTAGTAGAAAACCAATGAAATGTTATTCGTGTCCCTTATCAGAAACTAGGTGTGAATATTGAAAATAATATAACTTGGTTAAACGGATTACTTACACTTATTGTTACCAAAGGGCCTAGCACTTCGAATTGAATTTATTGAGGTGTAATTTTACAATAGGTTGTAACCATTGTATTGTGCTAGTAGAAAACAAATGAAATGTTATTCGTGTTCCTTATCAGTAAGAATAACAATAAACTATGTACTTTAAGGATTATTTATGAAACTGTACTTGATAATAAAACCGTAGTTTTTGTTAGCGATTTGATGAATCCTAAATTTTTAAACGTTGTATGGAAACAAAGAAATGTTTAGTGTGAACTTATGGTTAGTATAAAAAACTAAGAATAGATGTTTGTCGATATACATTAGGCAATGAGATCAGTGTCATGATACACAAAGTAGACAATATTATCCTTCAAATTGTTTCGACGACCACCCATAGTTTTCGAAGTTACGGTGGTGCAGCCGATTAATAATTATGTACTTACTTGTAACCTTAAATAAAAATATTTCTACCGAAAACGTATTTAAATCTTTCGTATTCAACAAGTTTCGTCAACATATATACCTGTAACTAGTTAGGTCGATTACTCGCTTATCGTTATTGGCACTAATACATGTTGCTCTTATAGTGAACAACAAGCAAGTATTTCTTCAGTCTTTCCGTCTTTTTTTACTAGTCATATTTCTAAAATAGTACATCAACTGTACGGTTTCGTCTGCGAAAGCTGAATGATGTTTACATGATTTCATTGAGTTTTAATTCTTACAATCAATACTTCACTGTACATTTGTAACTAATGTTGTTTAGTCGTTTATTTTGCAAAGGCAATGGTTATTATGCTGAATGATTATTATGCAAACATCATTTATCAAAGGTGAATACTACTGAATCACTTCATTAAAATTTTTGGTAAAGTGGTGAGGGAAACTCACTATTCTGTCAATACAACTTGTGAGAGAATCCAAGTCGATTAGAGTAGCACTCAACTTAAATATTTCAGAGGTCTTGCATAAATATTATTAACAGTTCAACGAAGTGTAAACGATGTTTAACGTTATTTTGTTTTTCCAAGCAAAAGGTCATTATATAATGAATGTCACTCACAAGAAAGTGATCAATAAGCCAACCATGTACTTTAAGGATTATTTATGAAAACGTACTTGATAATAAATCTTAGTCTTTGTTAATCAACCGATTACTAATAAATTTTTAAACCTTGTCTGGAAACAAAGAGATGTTTATTGTGAACTGATGGTTTACACTCAGTTTGGTTCGACGAGCTATTGTGTGAACAGTCTATAATATTTTAAGTTATGGTGACTAGGGTTCTATATATCATCATGCTGCTTCGTATTAATTCCCTTTAATAATAAATAAATAGAGTGTTTGAATCTTGCTATATGCGAGAACCCTTAACAAGCAGCACTTATTATTTGAACATAAATTCAATAAGAAAATAATTCCAATAAATCAATTGACTCCATTCGATTGCTAAATGTTTACAAACCATTTTTCATTGAGGTTTTGTATGACAACTTAACACAATCTACATTACAACGTTACTACTGGTAGTTACGCCATCATCGTAATCATACTAACAACAAGTGACAAAATAATTATAGTAGTGCACATGTGTTCACCTTCGTATTTATTAGTGCGTTTACTGCAATGACAAGGAGAATTATTCATTTCCTATTTTGTCATATTAGTTTGAGTTCATTTTTTCTAGTTGCATGTTTAGCCTGTTTGACTTACAGTACGGTTACAATCAGTTATTTTAACATGTAAGTGGTTTTAAACTAATTTACTTCAGCAAAAAGTTTATTAATAAATGTTTGAGACGACAATTGTCAATAATAGGCATCATCCTTACGTATACTGTAATACGATTAAGTCCATCTCTGGAACTAATCTATTATCTTTCTACACATATGGAAATGCTAAAGCACTCATCCTGACTAAAATAATCATATGCTCTTCTCATGACTGTCTCCTCAAACCATTAGATAATTAACTTAAACATTTAATTAATTTTCTATGCAATGATACTTCGTCATGACACTAGTGATTTACTAGTTAAGTAATTAAAACAGTTTGCATACAGTATATCCCTAAATTCGTGATAAAAACTGAAGAACTACAACCTCCAAATATTAAAGGGGCATACAGACTTCCTGATGCATTTACATGCATCTTCAAGTCATTCAGTGTCTTACCACTTACAGGTATAATAAACAGCTGAATAAGTCTTCTTGGTTTATTGGTAAACTTAGTTATATGTGTCATGTATATTAAGATCATCATATATTCAGAAGATTTCAAGATTATTTGAATGAACATTTCAAATTCATTCTGTTTATGTTTAATAGTTGAAATTAGTGAATATTGTCATATAATTTAGTCTGATGAATAAACCACGTCTTATGTTAACTTTCGTTAATCGACAAGTCTTTTAAATTACATTCCACATCTACGTAGATGCATTCAATCATACGACTTCAATTAATCAAAGTGTTGGAGTAGAAATATACATTATATAGCATAGTCATAACAGATATACTTAATCTACATTATTACTAGTGAGTGAATATTTACTCCTTACTAATTAGTAGTTTTTTTCAATTTCAATAGATATACAACTACTTAGAATATCTACTTTATTCAGTTATCAATTTATATCTGCAGACAACCTACTCCAATAATTAAAAATAAAATGAGCTTAGCATAGAACACTTAACTTCTGTCTTAATCGAACTAGTATTATTGATGAGATTATTATTATTATTATTATTATTATTATTATTATTATTTCTACGTCTTCATTAACACTAAGTGACCCAGTTCCAATCCTCAGGCTTTTCATATCATACTATTAAACTATTAATCGATGCAAATGATATTAACTAGAATCATACTATTCCTAGTTGACTATAATAGAGTTCCTATAATACAAGTAACATTCCATTCGTGTTTCGTTCACTAATCATTTATCCAAGTTAACAAGAAGATTGAGCGTTTTCCAAAAAACTTTTGTAAAAATGATTCTTTTGTGAAAATTTGTTGAAATTTTACAACCAATCAAGAGCAGATAGCATCAGTTTTATTTAACTAATCGGATTGCACTAACAAGTGATTTTAGGGGATACAAATTAATAGCAGTTTTACGGTGAAAATTCTATCCCTTTCAGTTATCAGCCAATAACATTTTACTTATTATCTATGACAAGAAGCTAAAAATTCAGACCACAGTAAGTTTAAGTCCAACCCGAGTTTTGATTTCTCGTGATAACTCTCTAATATAGAAAGCATCACAATCAACACAACCTAGCTTGTAGACACAATTCTGTGTAGAGGTTGAAGGGATCTTGTCCTTTATTTTAACCAATGCACCTCGAATAGTGTTAGTAGTTTTGTAGAAAGTTTGGATTCCGTGTTGTTTTAGAATTCTTTGCAATTCATCTGTTGTGTCTTGGCGGTAAGGTAAAACGGCTGTACCAATCCAAGATATTTTAACTGATTTACTATTAGTAATAAATCATTTCGTTTTTTCAAATTTTTAATAACGACTTAATAATTTTAAAATAAAAATGCTGATTATATTTTTGTATTCGGATTTCTTGTCATCTTCAAATGTAATGAGTCTACTGGCTTTTCTGAATAAGTTTAGAGCCATGGATATTTTTGCACTGAATGGATGTTCTGAATTGAAATCGATATATTGATTTGAATGTGTGGGTTTACGACAAATTCTCAGACTAAGAGTCCCATTTCAATTTCTTTTGACTAGGCAGTCTAAAAATGGCAACTCATTGTGTTCATTTTCACTTTCTAAAGTGAATTTGATATGCCAAAATATGGTGTTGATTCGTTTTGAGAATGTTCTCAGAAAAGTCTTTTTGATAATGACAAAAGTGTCATCTACATATCTTAGCCAAACCCTTGGTCTAATGACATTATTGGAAATATGAGATTCAATATGAGCCATGAAGAGGTTAACTACAATTGATGAAAAGGGGAAGCCCATTGCCACTCCGTTAGTTTGTTTGTAGAGAATCTCTTTGAAGGTGAAAAAAGTTGAATTCAAGCATAGTTTTAGGGATTTCATGATTAAACTGATGCTTAATGGACAACGGCTAGATAGTGTATGATCATTTTCTAGTAATCTATTAATAAATTCTAGATATATATCTATTGGAATACTTGCATATAAAGATACATCATAGCTTACCATTGTTTCAATATCTTCAACTATTAAATTTGAGATTATTTGAAATCATATGTAGCTTTGCCAACATTGTGTAAATTTTGTTTTAGTGGTTTTAAAATGTTGCTTAGATATCTAGCAAGAGCATATGTTGGAGTGCTGGTGAAGTTAACTATTGGTCTCAGTGGGACACCAGATTTATGAATTTCATACAGATGAACATACATGCAATTTTATTTTCACATATTCTCATATTTTCCTTTCACATCACACTAACATATGCATATATGTCTCATTTCAATTCACGTTGACCTGTTATGACTTGACATCATGACACAATCAAACTCGCGTTTCGAACTTGTTTTGTATTTGATTTGCTCCATTCTATTGTTTAATCTTGTCTTAATTCAATACGGTTATTCATTTTTATAATAATAATAATAATAATAATAATAATAGTGCAACCAGGTATCGGTTGGTTAACGTTATTTCTTACCTGTTTTATAAGGTTTTGTGCGTTTTCGTCGTCACTATTCAGGAGTGAATATCGAACAGTCGCTTGTTTATATGCACCCTGGGAAAATGGCTTGTTATTATCTGTTATTAAAGTTAACTGAAAGTATTCACTTAGCTTGGAGTGAGAAACCAACAACATTTTTTTGCATATTCCAATGAAAGAATGTTATGCAATTAAGTGTAAACTACATGATTCTACCTTGGCTTTTATCCAAATCTAGATATTCGCTTATAGCACCATCACAGATTATATGTATCAGTGAATTACTTTTCTACTGACAAACTCCTTAAAATAATTTATATTTCCAACTCTTAAGTTGCTGTTAGTATTTATTTTGATGGTTTTATGTCTAGCTAGTATTTTTCCATTTTACAACAAGTATTATCAAGATATATGTCTTTATTTTGCGTAAGTACTCAATCTCCATTATGAATTGAACTTCGTTTCAATTGTTTTTCTCCTGCAACATGTATATTGGTTATAATTAATACTGGGAGTTTTTCAAATATGTTATGTGTTAGTACGTTTTTTAGATTGTATCATGATATTATTCTATTTATAATTAAATATCTATTTCCATCCTCAAGTTATATCAATTGTAGAATGAATCCATTATCTAGTTTTTTGCATACAACTCTCTGGATGTTAATTTTCACACCTGGGTTCAAACTCAGTTCATAGTTGCAAATTAACGTTGTATTGGGTCAATCTACCCGGAGTACACATATATAGATAAATATTATTCAGTTCCAGCTTTAACAATATATCTAGTCATTTTGTAGTACATTCCAATTACAGTAAGATAATGTTGTTTACTGTATATTTCAGATTCGTCTTCTGCAATATTTAATGTATTCCGTTTTTGGTTGTTCACCTCTTTCTGTCTCAATGGTGTAATTAATAACCACGATTTTACCACTAGTTTTCAATTCTGCCTATTTGGTTTTAGTGAAAACATATATACTATTAAAACTCTTAACTTTCAGTGTTTAGGTTACAGATTCGAACCCTTCGTCATTTACTACTGTTCGAGTGGTTTGGCATCACTGCTAGTTAATCAATTAACGTCTGTGTCAAATCTGAGTACATAAATGTGGTAAATAAGTTGTGCTATCATTATTGTTTATTATTCTCCTTCGCAAATCACTTCATTTGGCGTCAAATACCATGTTTTATTTATTCTGCTTACGTTATCTACTTAATTATCACTGATATTAATTTAAGCTATCCTATCCTAAAATAATAGAACGCTTCGTTTACTGTTGAGTTCCTGTAAATAATAATTAGAAGCGAAAGACCCTTGTTGTGTTCTAAAGTTTGATCGAGTTCTGGTTGCTGCATCTCCGCTGGTCGGTGGATGCATGATCTTGGTGGGTTGACCAAGTAATGTATGACCCTTAGGTCGATCAGATATACTTAGCCTGTCGTCAGTCTAACCCAAACCTAGGCGACGAACCCTGACTCTTTAATGTTTCATTTACATTTACACTTATCAGAAAAGGAGATCTGATACATATGATTTGTGTTCTATTAGATTGTAAGTTCTTTATATCAATTCTTCTAGTCATTGGTATTGCGCTTAGATGAGCTCCTTGCTGATCTTCTGTGTGTTATTTTGAGTGATTGACTTGAAACATCACACTGTTCAGATTCAATTTTATTTTACAATTGACCTCCTATACCTTTCTTACGTCTTAATTCTGTTGATATTTCATACTTAAATTAACTAGAATCATGGTTTACCGAATCAAACCCCTCTTCATTTTTGTTTATAGAATTTCTAATTTGTTGCTATATTACTTAATGAAATTATCTTAAAGATTCTGGATGTGTCATGTTAGACAGTTACAAAGCCCCTTTTAAAACGCTTGTTCCTAACTTTATTTGCTTCCCAAAAAATTTATTATTTATTGGTAAAAATTCCCTTTATTCAAATCGTACATTCTGTCAATAATTCAAAATAATCAAATTTGTTTGTAGCTTACGAAGAAGCGATGAAATAATATGGATTCATTGTATTCAGCCAATTATATCGTCTTTACCTTTTTTCCATTTTGACATTATGTACTGTAAATACGTTTGACAATGATAATCATGTACTGGTCATTCGAGAAAAATTGTTCCCTGGAAGGTAACTTTGATCGATAAACATCATATTACTCAAACAAATGTTTTATTTGTAACCCTATTTCTCTAATCAACCTATCAGTCAACATTTTTCGCCGTATTTAACAAAATTTCTTAAGAAGCAAGTTGATGTTAACTAAAGTTCATTCATTTGAATACTGTTGCATACATGGTTTGGTGATTTTTATAACTAGTATTGTTATTCGTATCATTCTCATTTTCATTAGAAATATATATAGCAATTTCAATATTTGGGACTTATTATTCTTCAATAAAATTAAACGAACTTTGGGTGGCCATATCAAGGCAATAGTCTGTGGAAGTGCACCTATTTCTAATGACATCGTACGTTTTACGCGAGCTGTTTTTGGCTGTCCAGTGAGTGACTACTTATTTTGATATTTTCTATGTCTAATATTTCTTGACACATCAACATACATAAGCCTGTGGGCTAATCTATAATACATATCATTTTATTGGATTTATTCATAAATTACAGTTAATCCGTAAAATTATTCGGAAAAGTCAAAACAGTAATATGAAAAGCTATTCTCTTCTAAGTTAATATTAACTGTTGGTCACTATTATACTCTAGCTCCATTAATGATGCCAACTTCACTGGCCGTAATAGATCCTGGTCGAGATTAATCATTGTGAACGTCTGCTTGTGTTCGTACTCTGTAACGTTTGTAGATCAACACGCATAACGTCGTTTTTTCTTGGGGTTTGGGGGGAAGCAGAATAACGTTCTGATGTACCCTTACCCTTATTTTAACCAAAATGAAATATAGCCATACAAAAACAGTTGTACGGTGTAAAACTGCTTTTTTTTAATAAGGAGGACAAACAAAGTATGCTGAGGATTTAACTAAACAGAGTCACTCCAAGTCAAAAGGAAATTATTTGTTTGTAAGTTAAATAAAAACTGAGTGCTGGTAAGCATGAAAATTAAATCTGCGATATCTTGTCGGCAGTCTATAAAAATCTTACATCCTACGAGTAGACAGTGTTTGAGACATTTTTGAATGTCTATCAATTATAATGGCATTTACATTTATCAGAAAAGTAATCGGTACTTTTCAATCTCGTTAATACGGGCTTAAAGGAGTCATATGTTCTCAATATTGTTGGGTCCTTACGTTCAACAAAATATTCATTAATTTAGTAATATTTTTAATGTAGATTTGTGATTCAATTGTCAAACTTTGATTCGTTATCATTACGTAACAGGTTCAACTCTTATTACACCTACATCTGTTTCTACAAGATCTAGTGTGTTTATTGTCAACACAATAACTGTATCTTAAAATATAGGACAATAAATCCATGCTAATTTAAGCATGATTACTAATATGTTTACTGTTATTTAGTTTATTAAAACTTCTGTGCTCTAACAAATAATCTCAACGAATAGTTTAAGTAAAATGCTTGTCAGCATAGAGTGGAAATGTCATCATATCTATTTCCAGTACTCGGTATAACTATCTATACACAATATGCATATTTTTATTAAGCTTAGTGCATTCATCTGCAACTCGACCAGCAAGTTATGTTAATTGTTATTATGAATCCACTGCTGTTGAATTTCGAAAATTAATTACTGGAAATGTAACTTTCCATAGCTCATGAGTTTCATTTTCACCATATTCGTACACCGTTTATGTAACGTAATCTCTTGATATATATTCATCTTTGTTTAAAATAGGTCCTAATAGGTTATGGTCTGACTGAATCTTGTGGCGTTATCAGTCTTACATTATTCGGTGATAGAGCTTTGGGTCATGTTGGTGCACTTATTCCAGGAGTTTCAGCAAAATTAGTGGATGTGCCATACATGGGTATTAGTGTCGATGAGATGAAAATGGGCGAAGTAAGTGTTATTTATCTTGTAATTATTCATTATATGTATTTCTTGATGGTTTAGTAATCCAGGAAAACAAATTTATGCCATACATTCTGGACGATTTTTTTTCACCTTCGTTAGTGTGAAATGTGCGAATCATAAGACGTGTAGTACACTGAACAAATTAGGTGTCTTCTTTACCTGTAAAAATGTATAAGCTTTGTTTTTTGTTTGGGGTGCCTACAGTTAGGTTCCGTAGTGTTGTTTTGTGGATAAATTATTTTACCTAACAGTATAGTTTTTATCTCAAACGGACATCAATTAGAGTTTTTGCGAATCACATGCCACATAATAGCCACTAACAAAGAGTCCTAAATTAGAAAGAGATAGTCCTCTTAAGTTTTTATTCGTTTTTATGCTGATACTTATCCATCACTAAAGGTGCGTGTGTCTATATCACGCCAATCACTATTACGTATTTCAATAAAGAAACTAGATGTTTTGCAAATTTATCTAAGAGAAACATCTAAAGTGACTGTTTTAATAGTAAATTGCCATTTTATTTCCATGTGGGGATTTCATATTGATATGTGTGGAAAATAAGAGAGTCGATGTATAATATACACCTAGTTGATCTCATGTTGCTATTTTACTCTTTATGATATATCACTTGTATTCATTGTCATAAGATTAATCAAGTAATAAAATCACTTCTGTCCTGGTTCGTAAATATATTATATATTATTAAAACTTACAGTGAAATGGGATGATATGACCAACAGTTCATATTTCAACAGTTCTATTTCCTTCAAATAATAATAAAAGGATATGTACATAATAAGAAGCCGATAATCGTACATGAGTACCTTCAATTATCACTGCCTAAACCTTTAGTTCATTAGCTCTAAATTTTGTTCCTAAAAATCATGAAGTGGTTAAAAATGATGGTACTGCGGTTTCAACCAGTAGTTCATTAGTATAAACGTCCCTGCGCCTACTTTGGTTTGGACATCTACTTATGACAAACAATATAGTTCAATTTTAGAAACATAAACCTTGTTAGTGGGTTGCAACAGTATGAGTGACTTGCTTGTGGATAACTATGCAACCATTCTTTTAATAGAGCTCGTAAATTTCTATGATATATCTATTTCATCAAGATACAATTATCATTAGTATTCTTTTCGCTAATTCAGCTGATCGGTTTAAACAACACTCTGTCAATAATAACCGAAGTTAACACTTTTAAGCTTTTGGATGTATTTTGTTCCGGGATTTATAGATCCTATCGTCGAAACTATTCTCTCTGATATTTGATCAGTTACCTTTCATTAGGGTATATAATCAATTTCAATAGGTTTATTAATATATGCATACTTTCTCACACGTTAATTTCATTCCTTTTCCTATCAATTGTACAGGTGTGTATCAAAGGTGAAAATTGTACTCAAGGTTATTATAACGATGAAGAAAGTACAAACCAACTCATTGACAAAGATGGATGGTTGCATACTGGTGATATTGGCTGTTGGACGAAAGTATATTTTTTAATTAATAAGGGGATTGTTAACCTAGAAGCTTGTCTTTGTTTATAAACTATATAATGATGTACAACTCCTTCACGTTTGTCAGTCTAAGTTTTCTTTTTGACTTATTGCGATCTTCTTTAACCAATTCCAGTTTGCACGAGGTATTTGTTAAAACAGCTAAATTCATGGTGTTGTTTTCCAAGTAGCTGGCAATTATGCACGTTTAATGATCTCAGTAAAATCTCGTGTCGCATAATTAGCCCACATAAATTTTAACCTCAAACGTAGCGCCCACACTACTTGACATTTTCAGTAGATCGGTGTCAACAGGCAGATAGTCTAGATACATGAGTTCTCTTGAAATTGAAACAAAGTTGTTTGCTTATATTTTTTGTTTCAATTCACATAATGGGAATTTTAAATAAAATACTTTATATATTTATGTCTTCAAGTAACTTCCTCGACAGTATACCTGGTAACACTAGTTATTTCAAAGTTTGCATCATGAACACTTGAATATATGTGTTCCTCTGTGTATATCTAAACTAGCTTCTTCCTTAATTTTGGCTTGAATGTTAGCATTGATTTCTGCAAGAAGCCATTAAATTTAAAGCATACGGTTTTATACTGCATAGTATTATAGGTGCTTTGTCATTCTCTATAACTGATGCATAAAACATAGCATCGACCGTAAAATAGACAAATGCCTGTTTAATTAAAATATAGCCGCCTGTCTACATCGTTTCCTTTTGCGTTTATTTGCACTGTCTTTTCATCTTTATCTATCCAAATTTTAGGAGGGTGCCTTAAAAATTGTCGACAGATGTAAAAATTTATTTAAGTTATCACAAGGTGAATATATTGCCCCAGAAAGATTAGAAAATATCTATCAACTAAGTCCAATGATTGAACAAATTTTTGTTGACGGCAATCCACTCTATGATTTTCCAGTAGCCATAGTTGTGCCAAGTATCAAGGAGTTGACAAAGCACCTATTAATCAAGTTGTATTCAAATGGCTCAACACTGCTAGACGGTAATAAAGGAGAGGAAGACATTCTTAGGCATAACTTGAAAGGATCTAGTGCAATAACGGATAATTCCATATTATGTTCACAACCGACTGCACGAAAACTTATTCTTTCAGAGTTAGAAAATATAGGAAGGAAAAATGGGCTAAAAGGATTTGAGATAGTAAGTTTTGTGCAATAGTTTTCTTCACTGTTTTCTCTTGTACAAGCAAATTCCACAGGTAACTGAAATATTATGACTAAATTAGTAATATATCTAGTAAACTGAAGGCGTCAACACGCTGTTCTTCTTAGTTTCCAAAATCATCGACTCCTGAACTCTGCAAATAAAATAGGTAATAAACATACAGGGAACAGTACTTTGAAAGTTGGACTATATACAAAATCAAAGCTACTTCTAGAATTTTAAGATTCTAGTGGCTTTAGGAAAAGATATTTAAATTGGTTAATTAACTTCACATTCACGCAATCAGATTTAAGGAAGCCTGTATTGTTTTCAGCATGATTTCTGACCTCTGAAACGCTATTTCAAATAAGTGTAGATAAAAATTAATTCACTAGAAACAATGTTAACATCTCACTAAAATGCGAATTATGTATTTCGTCACAGGACCGCATATTGATTCAGTTTAACTGAAGTAAGCGTTAGTTATCCTAAATATTTGTTTGAATGCTCTGTATTTATGATTAGATTTCAAAGAATCTATTAGTACATCGCGTCTTAAATTTCACTTTAGGTACACCCATTCAAAGAACTGTTGACTCAACTAAATTGTTTGTAATAACTATTAAGCGATTCAGTCAAATAACTTCCTTCACTGTTTAATTTAATCTACTTGACAGGAAAAGAGATTGAGAAATAGGTAATAATTTAAAACTGTAGTTCTCTTCAAGTTATTCAAGATTAAATGATTGATATTCATTCCTTTCAGGTCAAACGTGTTTACCTATCACCGATTCCATTTACTGTGGAAAATGGTTTGCTAACAGCCAATTTGAAACTAGCAAGATCTCACTTGCGTAAAACATTTTCGGATATACTACTTTTATTATACGGAGAAGCTTATATATAATATAATACTATCCTTTTATCTGTTATCACTTTAGATGTATGATAAGGTTATCAAATAAATGAACATCTTTGCATAGAAAACTTCATAACTTTCTCACATATATTTTTCCTCTTCAATGTTGTTTAACTCATTGCAAGTAAACCCTTTAAATTTTCATCTTTTACCTCGTTTAACCCTGTAATGTAGCTAGTGAATACTAAGTAATCAACATCACGACAGTTTCTTAAGCAATAGGAGGCAGCGGGACTTTCTATCGATAAGCAAGTCGATGAGTTACAGCGACAAGTTGCAACGGTTCGAATGCGTACGGTGAAGCGAAGTGAGTGCTTTGAATGTGGTGAACTTGGACTGACGGAGCAAGGCCTGATTGCAATACGTGGGATAAATGAAGACAAGTGAAACAAGCCTACAACCAACATTGATCAAGGAACGCAAAGGATGTTCTTAGCAGTACTATGGTGCAGCAATTTCATTAAAGTTCCTTATATTTTAACGGAGTAACGTTACATTTGGCTATCTGTGACGTTTTATTAATGCGCAACCCAAACTTCTCAATTCATTTGAGAACTGTGTCCAAATGCTTTATGTGGTATTCCTTTGCCTTGCTATACACCACTATATGGCCTCCGTTTACCGATTTTGTAGCAGTAAATCCATCAGTCTTGCGAATATGAACAGTGGCCCCTGCCAGTACCTGTCACTTACTTTTATCGGTAATCGCCAATATCGTGACCTGAGGTCTAGTACCGTGAGCAACTTTGATTATTGTAAGCGATCTAGGGTTTTCGCCACAGTTGGCATTTTGCACGGTTTTAACTCTGTTGTGCTGTTTAGCTCTCTGAAGTCGACGCAGAATCTATAATTTCCAACGGGTTGCTTTGTTAGCAACACAGATGAGTTGTAACTTGACAGTTTACTTGTTTCTAGATAAACTGGCGTCTGACGCGTGCAAAATGCTGTCTTCCTTTGACTCCTTGGAATTTCATGGGTCACTATCACAATACCCATAGGCTTCTCCATCTTTGGTGAATAGGCTTCTACATTTTCCTACCATAGTATCGATATCTACTCTGTATACCCTTGGTCACTACAAGTGGATATTGCACTACACGATCACCGATTTCGATTGCACAGTTTGATACACGAACTTCGATTTTATCTCTCGTGTTGTCGTTGCAGAATATGTCTTACAATTATCCCCTGTGGTCGAAAATCCAAAGGTTCATGAGAAGAATTCTATTTTCGTCTGTAGGTATAATCTAGAGGGATGGGTATCGTCTTTGCTAACCCTCTTCTTGTGGAGTCACTTTTCATATAATGATCTGCTTGTAAAATGTGATTGGTTGTCTTTTATTAGTAGAATGCACTCAAACAAAATTATTAGTATTGATGTCGAGTGAATAGATGATTCTTAATTTAGTTAGATTAATTATCATTTCAGTTTTTTCCTAGAGTATGGGTTACATTCATTTATAATAATGACTGCTAGTCAGATTTCGCTAAATACTGTTGACATCCATTCAGACGCATACGGTTGCAACGGGCTCTATGAATTACGAACCATCTGATGGCACTTCCTGCTACCGATAGAAATATATTTCATAGTTATTTTGATTCAAAGTTTAGATCAATGTGAACCTTTTGCCGTTTTGTTTTATTTTCAATCATCAATGTCAAGCCATGTGTTTAAAGTTGTTCTCTTCTACTATTATTGTCGCTACTGGCTTGGAGTTTCTCTATGTCTACATTACACGTAGTTACTCTAGAGAGACTTTGGCGCTCGCTGCTAACGGATTCTGTAAAAGATATAAGAAAATGTACATACGTTGTTGTCTATGGTATCATGGAGGGCCTATCACTATATGCATTTCCACGAATTCCATTAATATTTGATTTTGGCTATGCGTCTGAGAGAGTTGTGTAAAATCGACATTTCACAAAATGAAATAAGGTTTATGGAGCCATAAATCTAATACAGAAAGTTAAGTTTATTTAGCTATTTTGTACCTAGTTGACGGATGCTCATTATATCGTAATGGAAGGCAAGTTGGTAATAGAAAGGTCGTGATTGCATTATCATAACTTTATATACGTTTTCAGTCACGATTATAAAATGAAAGACAAGTTGCATGGCCAAATGACTAGGGTTAACTTATTGTTACTACTGTCCTAATTGATGAGGATCTAAATTCATTGGTTGTAAATCTCTTATCAGTTCGATATAAGTATAGCGGAATTGTAATATCAACATGCAATACCGTTAAGTTGATTATAATATACGCAAATAAAAGACAATCGAATAACGACGGGGGTCTTCGTTGACAACGATGAACGGTAGTAACTTTCATAACATGAAATGCGAATAAACAGCGTATTAAGTGCTTATACTTGAGAAAACAGTCACAACAGCTTTTTAGAGTTATGTACGGATTCACGCAAGCGACAAGTCCTGGCAACTTCAGCTGGTTACTGCATGTCCATGAGAGAAAACGGGACACCACTAACTTGTCTAATATAATTACCAAACCTGTGATCCTCTTCAAATATGTAAGTGAGGACGGCAGAATATGGAACTTTAGTTTCAGAAGGGTAGCAATTGTTTTGCTAAAGCCACCAGCATTAAAAAACTACTTAGTTAATGCAAGTTTCGACTCTACGCTTAAGCGATTAGTCCCTCATGGTATGGAGAAATCCTTCGGTAGCAATGTATTCTCTGTTGGTATTGTATTGGAATCAGTAGGCTTTACATATCTGTCATATGCACATAGGAGCAATTACGAAACGTAATGCTATTCATTAGGTTTCTTATACAGCGAGAAGATTAACTATAATATATTTAAACAAAGTTCTAAGCACTCAGGAGATTGATGTGTAGAAATAAATGCCAACGAATATTTGTAGTGTCACTACTGCAACGGAACTAAAGCACGCGAGCTAAACTTCTTCGTGATGCTTGTTACTTACCCAGATATGTAAAAATAATGCTGTCCACCTAATTCAGAATAGTGTTGCCTTCCGTCGCCACGTCAAAAATTGTGGTAGATGCATCACTAAATACTTGTTTCTGTCTCATGAACATAGTAGTTCAACAAACCAACAAGTAATTCAACAAGTCTTACGTCACCCAAACGACTCCTTTTGTGAAACAAACATCTAATGGTTGCAGAAAGTGATGATATCTTCAAAAGTACTTCTAGAAAAATGTCTATGATAATGTTGCCCACTTAGCATAATTATTTTACAAACCGACTAACTATTAAAAATGTAGCTAAAAATCATATGATAATAAAAACTTGCATACTAAAAGTCACCAATGAATGTTGTTTCGTAAGTTTCAGGTATAAACCGGTTACCAAACTTAAAATTTTATCTTAGCTTATAACTTCTCCAGACGATTAACAATGAATTAATATACATTGGATGATGATGTCGATTACTCACAAATATAACACGAATTCTGCTCAACAAGGAAGTTATTTTAATGTTTACAATGGTCTTAAATAAGCACTTGGGCATTCTGCATAATATTCTATCAGCAACATTTGCACAGGTTGGGCGACGTCATGGTTTGGGCTTCCAAGTGATTCCAGTCAATTTTATTGCTATCACTCAAAATGGATCTTTTGATATATTTCTGATATTTTCCACTTCCCCGCTGGTTTGTGAAAGGTTTCTGACTTTCAGGTATTTTGGACGAATTCTTTAGTATTCAAACGATAAAAACCTTAAACATCAATTCTCCTAATAAACAGTTAAATATTTGATGGCGCATACTGAATAATTATAAAGCGAAGGCTATTAAAAATGATCAACCTACACATGGACCTTTAATGATTAGTTATTCATTTCTGCAGCTAAAAATACTACACACTTCATAAATTTGCTTTAAACAATGCAACGATTTGTGGTTGGATTCTCATGCAAAAATGCATTTAGAGAAAACTGTTGTGATACGCAACAACTATTTTATTACTTCTGATCTGTCACCATAAGAACTTTTGTGGAGCAGAAAACATATCTTATGAATAGTTATCAGAAGATCATGCACTTCTAAGTAACATTAGATAAAAGGTACATTTGTTTGTATTGTATGCAATTGAATGCACTTATCTGGTCATGTTTTGCAAAACACAACGTGATCACTCCGCCTTGCTTAAGCGATAACTAAGTCTCTTTAAGTTGGTTTGTGACTTTGATCAAAGATACATGTTTCGTCCTATTCGATACTCGTGCTCATTAGACGACGAGTGCCAAAAAGGACGAAATGTGCATCCGAAATTTCACCTGACAGTCACAACTCATCACAACCAATACTTGTAATAAATGGATATATTGAAGCAATCCTCTTAAGATGCACATATAAAAACTGAGTTTGATGAGCATTAGTCCATAGCAATTCAACGGGAAGGTGCCAGTTTATCCTAATAAAAACAAAACCTGTTGAAAACAGTTGAAATAATGGGCTTAAAGGTGGGTCACATGACTAAACTCAAGATTACACAAAAGCCGATTATGTTCACTAAGTTTATATTTGCTTAGCTACAAAAGTATGAGCCATGATTAAACAGCGGTTTGCAATGGATTAAATAGACGTACGAACCTTGTGTAAGGCACTTCCGCTTATAAATCTCCCACAAGATTTCTCACCAAAAGTCACACTCTCGAATTAGGTCATACTTTAGAAGAGCGCAAGGTATGTGACCATGCTACGTTTGCGGTATTACCAGACCAACTGCTAACGGTTGAGCCCACTCTTACGAATGAGAATAAATCAGAAGGCAATGAAGGATGTAAAATAAGTTATATTTGATCGTGAATACAGCGGTAGTGGAATAGCAACGTCAAGGCTGGCATACAAAAGAGAGATGCTTTCCACGATGCGGCGTGACGCGGTCTAGTGGTGATGCGTGACCGAGAGCCTTTAACTAGTAGTGTCCTTTTAAACAAATATTATCAGCATCAAGGTTGAGGACCTATGTAGCTATTTATTTTAGGGAATATTTCGCACTACACCTTTTTTATTTAAAGTTTATTCAATTCGCAGTGTTTTCCCACTTACGTGACAATAATAACCTTTAAGCATCGATTGAACGGATACATAACCACACACAAAATCCCATTTACCTCCTGGAATGCAGACTGACTACGTTTTTGATAGCACCTTCATTTAACACATTTATTAATGTATGTGTGGCGGTAAATAGTCCCCAAAATAAACAGTTGCATAGGTCCTCGACACTGATACTGACCATGTTTGTTTTAGCGGACACTACTAGTTGAAGGCACTCGGTCACGCATCATCACCAGATCACGTCACGCCGCATCGTGGAAAGCATCTATCTCTCTAGTTTGCCAGCCTAGACGTTGCTATCCCATTGCCGCTCTATTCACAACCAAATATAACTTCCTTTCCATCCATTATTGCCTTCTGATTTATTCTCATTCATAAGAGTGGGTTAAATCGTTAGAAGTTGCCCTGGTAATAATCCAAACGTAACTTGGTCATATATCGGGTGCACTTCATTGGTGAGCACGACGTGATCTGGACACGTTCATAACTGTGAGTTCGTTTCTCTTTATAGTTTTTAACAGTATTTTTGGTGTGATTATCATTTTTGCTTGCACATTTTGATTGCATTTATTTTTGTGTTTTCATATATTGCATATATATGATGACTGATCAGACTCCTAAGTTCATTAAGGTTAAAACTCCAACCCCCCCCCAAACTTTCAGCTCATTCCGTTCTGGACAGAAAGCATAGAAGCTTGGTTCTGCTACGCAGAAGCCGAGTTTCGAGACCACTACGTGACAGACCCACGCGTTCAATTCCTTGCCGTTGTAAGGTCACTTCCGCGTGAATTGAACAGGTACGTCACCCCCTTCTTTTTCAGCCCTGACTGCCTAGAACCTTATGACCAGCTCACAAGGTCAATTCTCAAACGCGGAGACTTATCCGACAGACAGTGTCTTGATGAGTTGTTTCACACCATCAAGCTATGTAGCGGTTCAGCGACGGAAATGTTATCGCGCATGCGAGAAGTGATTGGCCAACGCACTTTCCACGAAGGTCTTTTCCGTCAACTTTTCTTATCGAAACTGCCACAACAAGTACAAGCAGTTCTAATAACATTTAATAACAACCCAGTAGATGAACTAGCTTCATCTGCTGATCGAATTCTGGAGATCACCAGAACTCGCGACAATCAGGTTTATTCCATTACCGAAAAACCTCATGCCACCGAAAACGACGTGACGAAATTGTGTAATGCTCTTTCTCGTTTTCTTGACCTGAAGGAAAGACACCGACCGAACAATTCCCGTCGACGAAGTACATCACGGAGAAGATCGTCGTCGCGACTTCGACGAAGCGAAAACTCACATTGGTGTTGGTACCACAACACCTATGGCAATGATTCCAAGAAATGTAGACCCCTGTTGTTTCATAGACAAAAACCCACTGTCGACGCATCGGGAAACTGTCCCGCCGGCACGCGTTAGCGGCAACCGTAGCCGGTGGAAACAGCCGCCTATTATTTACCACTGACGTGATAACGAAGGTTCGCCACCTCGTCGACACTGACACAGAAGTTAGCGTCGTTCCTGCAGCTCCATCTGATCGCCAACATGAAGCTGCATTCGATCCACAGGCAGCCGATGGAAACCACATAGCTACATATGGTAAGCGATATGTCTACTTAAACGTGAGTTTACGAAAACCCATACGCTGGATTTTCACCATCGCCGATGTGAAAAAGTGGTCACAATCGATGCAGAGTCACAGAAAGCCTTTACTGCGACTAAAGAAGCAATAGCCAATCCGACTATGCTGGCACATCACAATATTGAGGCTCCTGTCGGCATCGCGGTTGACGCATCTGACTCAGCCATTGGCGCAGTTCTGCAATAATGGACTGGCCAAACTCGGCAACCATTAGCATTCTTCTCAAGACGATTAAACGATACCGAATCGAGATACAGCACTTTTGGACGTGAATTGTTAGCCATGTACTGTGCTGTACGACACTTTCAACATTCCATCGAAGGCCAGGAATTTACAATATTTACCGACCATAAACCACTGTCGTTTTCTATGAAGTCATCTTCAGATAAGTACTCTCCGCGAGAGTCGCGTCATCCAGACTACGTTTCCTAGTTCTCTACTGATATACGACATATATCTGGAGCTAACAATGTAGTTGCCGACGCCTTATCACGAATACATGCCTTGAATCGTATCCAAGGTATCGACCTTGTTGAACTAGCTCGACTTCAAAATGATGACAATAATCTACATCACGAGTTATCCACAACAACGCTCAAACTTCAAACAAAGACGATTGGAAAGGATAAGAAAACTTTAATTTGTGATTATTCTACAGGTACAGCCCGTCCAATCGTTCCCAAGAGTTATCGACGAATCATCTTCGACACATTGCACAACCCCTCTCATCCTGGAGTTCGTGCTACGTCTAAACTGATTGCTCAGAGATTCTGCTGGCCAAGGATGAATAAAGACATCAAAGAATGGGCACGATTCTGCGTGGCTTGCCAAAAGAACAAAGTAATCCAGCACAATAAGTGTCCTCTTGGCACTTTCCCAACTCCCGACGCTCGATTCGACCACGTCCGCCTTGATTTGATAGGACCCTTACCAGAATCAAATGGATTTTCTTATCTTTTGACATGCGTGGACCGTTTTACACGCTGGCCAGAAGCGATTCCACTGAAAGACATCACTAGTGAAACGATTGCTCGCGCTTTCGTCGAACGGTGGATAGCGAATTTTCGTTGTCCATCTACAATAACGACAGACCGTGGACGTCAGTTTGAATCTGGATTGTTCCACTCTCTGACAAAACTTCTTGGAGCAACGCGCTTCCGAGCAACTGCCTACCACCCACAATCTAACGGTTTATTAGAAAGATTTCATCGACAGCTGAAAGCATCACTTTCAGCTACAAACATCACGCAGTGGACAGAGGCTTTGCCACTAGTCTTACGCGGAATTCGAAGCATTGTAAAAGAAGATGTCAGGTGCAAAGTGGCTGAATTAGTTAACGGAACGACTCTTCGACTACCAGGTGAGTTTGTGAAACCGTTTCCACCTCAACAAACCTAGACGTCAATTATTATGTGAACCGGCGTACAAATGCTATGCATTCAGATAAGCCAGTCCAAACTAGACAACAATCGACAGACACTTTTATTCAACCCGCCTTAAAATATAGTACACAGGTTTTCGTACGTCGTGACGCTCTACGCCGACCTCTCGATGCGACTTACGAAGGACCATACAAGGTCTTAAAACGAGAAACAAAGTACTATACGATCGACAAGAATGGCCACGAGGAGAACGTCAGCATTGACCGCCTCAAAGCAGCCTATCTAGAAGGTAAACCTTTCGACGTCGAACTCGTCACAACACCTCCGAAACTTAACATGAACGAAGTCGTCACGCCCCAAACACTGACTAATAAGCAAGTGGAAATTCAGAAGAGCTCCGTATCGCCGAGAGCTACACGTTCTGGTAGAAATGTACGATCTCCAGAACACTTAAACGAATATTACGTCCATTAAATTTTTCCTTATATTCCACTTCCTGTGGATTGTAAAGTATTTTTGTTCTTCCATTAAAAAAGAAAAATCGAGTAAAATTACTTTTTAACTTTACGGTATGCATTTTACACATTTTCGTATGTTTAAAAAAATATCAAAAAACCTTTTTTTATTCATGTTAGCGTTGTCGACATTTTATGCGTTTTTGTAGCTGCATTTAGCCGCCAAATTGCTTTTAAAAAAAAAATATATATATATAAATGAAATGCATATATTTAAATATTTTCGGAATGAGAATAACAGAGCACTAAACTTTCGATAGCTTATTTTACGTTATATAACGTTTTAGTGTTCTTATATTTAAGTAGCAAATGTTTTGAAGAGATACAAAATGAAATACTCATAGATTGAGCATACTATCCAAATAGGAAATCACAAAACACGTAACTCTATAATTATGTCTATTTGTGATGGAAATATCTCCAAAAGGTTTAACGTCTGAAATAAAATACTTACCTGAAATATTCAACCCAGCGAGAAACAAATCGCAAACATTAGACAAATCAGCACATATGTCTGGAATGGTAGCATGAACTACGGACGTGCGATAGCTTGTCTGATATATATGAAAGAAGCAATTTAAAAAGTTCGAGAATAGTTAGAAAATTCGAGACCGTTTGGAAATTATTTGCACTGAACCAAACATTCCCTAAAATAAGCTTCACTTATATTAGTAAACTGAGTATATGATTACAATGAAAGAACATCAATATATAAGAATCTGTCCATAACGTGAAAAATCAATCAACTATCATGAATGAATATTCGGTTGCATTGGATTCAGCATATAGGTACTTAGTATTTTTGTATAATATTAAATAAATTACTGTTACAACAATAAACGCCTAGAAGGCTGTTGAAGCAAACAAGAAATGTTATATACACGTCACAAACTCGTATGTGCGAGCGTAATTCATTGACAATTTATGCGTCAGTTTACTTTAAACTATTGACCTAATCAACTCCATCCTTGGGAATAACATCCACAGATTGTTCAGCCATTTATGAAACAATAAACCAAGATTCCAAGTAGACCAATTATGCTAATAGCATCCATCTTAACATTTTTCTTACACTGATATAGAAGTTTGACGTAGCACGAACGTGGTGGCATTATCTATCAATGTAGAAAGTATATCTAGAAGTAAAGAAGTGGTTAAGTGGTAGTTTGCTGATCCATAATTTACATATTTCCTCAGAAATTGTAGTTTTATGAAGGAAACCATTTCAAGTTAAAAAGATCTCCAGGAAACAACTTGAATAATAAAACATTTGATGGAGCTCAAATAAAAAAGTGACGATAACTAAAATCCAAGTTACTAAGTCAACTTAAGTACGCGAGGTTATGGTTGATAAACTTACAAATTATAAATGCATGTAAAGTAAACTTACCTCCTTATTGACAGCTTTAGACTGCTCGTTCAAAAAGCAGTCAAGAGAGAAGGTGACTTTGTTTGACTTACGTTTGTAAAGGTAAAGACCAGCAACCATAGCAGCCGCAGCGATAGTTACATATATCATTCTCAAGTGTCTAGATAATGGTCGAAAAAGTTTTTGTAAATAATGACATCATATTTATATAACATTATATGTGAACAGTATATACATACAAGGAGACCTATAAATAGATGCCTCCATATGAGATACCTAAATATTACCTTCAAATGATGCTATACAAATAGGAAATGTGACAATATTGCTCTACAGAAAGCAATGCTAGTCAAAGAACTTTCGTAATGCATCTCAAAACTACCTTAGGTACTTGACGTCTGCAAAACGAATTCAAATTGTCGTATATTAAGGCTAGGTTCATAATATGCACCATAAAAATGTGGGCTTACCGATTTACTACATTAATATCTCCAAAACGAAAAATTTTCATTTACGTATTCGGGAAAGAGGAAAGTGGGCAAAAATATTTCATTCCAATTGGTTTTCCACAAAAACACTGCACTTATACGCATATATATATATATATATACAGGTTTTTGAAATCAATATTCACAATCATTCACAGAATGCTCAGTATGAACGCGTATCTCAAAAATTCATAAATAAGCGATGGATACAAAAGCAAAATCATCATCATCATAGGAAGCAGCAGCAACCTAGAACCGGGCACAAACGCCGTAGGTTCAAGTTGCCATACCACACTAGCAATACGAGATTTTTGAGGTAACGTATAGACAGAATACAAGAGAGAAGACTAAGTAAAGATGTCCAGAAAATAACAATAGAATTTAAGATCTAGATGAGGTTAAAGTGTGAATACACTTGCGCCACTGTGACCGGTTCTGAGCCATATCACCTAGAGTCTCCAGCCATTTGTTGCGATCATCACGCGGACCCCAACCAGGTAGTCTACATCTGCCTACATGGCTTAGACCAGTAGTCAAGGACTTCATAGACTGATGCCATGTTTTGGTTTGGCCGCCCCTAACCTTCTTCCATCCTACTTCAGCCCTAGCAACATCGCGCGATGGGGTAGACGGTGGTCGGGCATGCGCAATACATGTCCTAGCCATCTCAGTCGATGAAGGTTAATGACCTCTTCAACTGATTTACCGTGTTTCCCAAGAACCTTTCGTCTAACCTCACTATTACTAGTCTGGTCATTCCATGGTATACGAGCGATGTTACGAAGATTCCTATGGTCAAATATCTGGAGACGACGCATATCTTGAGTTTGCATGCCCCATGTTTCGCAGCCATATGTTAAGATGGCGCGGATTGCTGCGCAGTACACCCGGCCTTTCGTTGAGACACGGATATCTCGTCTGCGCCACAAGTGCCGTAAATTGGCAAATGCCAATCGAGGTTTCTGAATCCGCGCTGAGATTTCGTCAGACACCGACCCACCAGGGGTGATGAGACTTCCGAGATAAGTGAAGCGATCAACGCATTCAATTACTTCACTCCCTATAACTAATTTGGGAAAAGAAGCAGGCCAGTCCTGGAGTAACATTTTGCATTTGGGAGGGGAGAAGCGCATCCCAAATATGCCTGCATTGTTACTCAACGTGTTCAAGAGACCTTGAATGCTGTGTGCGTCTTCACCAAATATGACTATATCATCTGCATATTCTAAGTCGACCACAGAACCTCCTGGAAGGAGATTAATTCCTGAGGATTTAAAAGAAGTGAGAGCGATTTCTAACAGTACATCTATGATGAAATTAAATAAAAATGGGGATAAGGGGCAACCCTGACGGACTTCACTTGAGGATGAAGTTTCTTGTGACATTTCGCCATATGCTCTGACTCGACTAGTGGTGACCGAGTAGAGAGCCTTTATAAAGTTAATGTACTTTTGAGGTACGCCTTTTAATGACAAACATTGCCACAAGACTTCACGGTCAACAGAGTCGAACGCTGCTTTCAAGTCAAGAAATACAATTATAGTTGGACGTTGGTACATATGTCTGTGTTTGAGGATCTGACGCAGGGTGAATGTGTGATCAATGCAACCCCGGCCAGGTCTGAAACCAGCCTGGTTTTCTCGAATCTGCTTTTCCCTAGTGTTGGTTAAACGTCGGATGATTATAGAGGCTAATATTTTAGATACTATGTTAGTCAAACTGATTCCTCTGTGGTTGTCACAAGAGGATTTCTGTCCCTTTTTGTAGACTGGAACGATCAGCGATCGAGACCAGTCAGATGGAATGGAGTTTAGTTCCCAGACTTTGGCTAATATATCAGTCAACCTGCACGCTAAAACTAGACCACCATCCTTAAAGATATCGGTAGACAACATATCAGGTCCTGCTGCTTTCCCTTGTTTCAATTTACTTATGACGTTTTTAACTTCACTGAGAGTTGGGGGACCTGTGTCAGTTTTCCATTGGGGTAGCTTGGAGATTGTGGGTAAGCTAAGAGTGGCTGGGGGCCAGTTGAACTGTTCCTGAAAGTGTTTTGCCCATCGTTCTAATCTTCTAGATTGAGAGTAAATCATCGACCCATCTTTTTCAGAGATGATTTCACTAACTGCCGATTTCTTGATACCGGTGTCCTTAATAAGTCGGAACAGCTGTCTACTATTGCCTGTCGCTGCCGATGATTCTATCGCTTTTGCTTTTGTTACCCACCACTGTTCACGATCCATACGCAGACTCTTTGTCAGTCTACGTTTCAATTGTCGTCGCTCTTCATCATACTCCGAGCCTGCTGGAATGAGTTTTCGAGCCTCCATCAGTTCCATAGAAGTTCTAGAGATCCAATGGTCTTTCATAACCATTGGATTGGGGTTAGATGCTGATAGCGCTGCTGCGTATACACCTGCTTTAAAATCATTCCGAGCTACTTCGGGGGAAACCTGTTGGTCATGGGCGAGTAAATGCTTAGCCAAACCATTCCTAAATGCAATTTTAGCGTTGTCACTCTCAAAGTGATATCTAAAGGGTTTGCCTGATGTAACATTTCTGCGACCAGCAAAACGCATAGAGATACGTGCTCTCACTAGGGCGTGGTCAGAATCTAGACACGTGCCCCAGAAAGAGCGGCAGTCCTCTATACAACCTCTCCAACGATAGCTGATGCCGATGTGATCAATTTGTGTCCATCGTTGTGTAGATGTTGGGGGTCGCCAGGTTAAACAATGTCTCGCCTTATGCTTAAAGTTTGTGCTAGCTAAGAATAAACGGTAGTCTGAACATAACTGCAACAGACGATCTCCGTTGTCTGTTCGCTGGGCTGGGATGCCGAGTAACCCACCTAAGTGCTTTTCAGCCTGATTTAGTCTACCTACGTGGGCATTAAAATCTCCTGCAATAATTACTATGTCTGAGTGCTTAGCTTTCTGAAGGAGGCTAGAGAACTTCATATAGAACTCGTCGTTCACTTCATCTGTGCTGCAATCAGTGGGGGCATAAGCAGAGACGACAAAAAGGCATCGGCGTGTGTCCCTATCTTTCCGAGTTCGTACTGTGCCATTTAGACGGACAGCACATAGACGACTGTCTACAGGAATCCACTCGAGAAGTGCCTGTTCTGCCCGTAAGCTTAGTGCTATACCTACACCAGCAAGGCCGCGTGAGCTTGCTGTAGGGTTTCCAGATAAAAGAAGAGTGAAGTGTGCAGTTCCATTGCATTGACTAGGTGAGGTCAAACGGATGACCATGCTGGGATCCTGTATGCGTGTTTCGGAGACACAGCATACATCAATTGCAAGAGATTCTAATGTTTTAGCTAAGGCAGCTTGTTGACCGATTTGACACAGCGTACGCACATTAAAAGCTCCAACATGAAGTTTAGAGCGTGGCTTCAGGAGACCCGGTATGATAATTTGGGAACTCGGGTAACCAGTAAAAGTGGCGCGCATAGGAAATTTAGGAGAAGTGTTATAAGAAGAGACCAGAGATGGAGAACGTGTTTGATCATGAACAGGGTGAACTCGAGTGCTATTAGCGGTATGAGGGCGGTTATCACTTCCCGGTTGCCCACACTGTGGAAGGGTCATTCTTGAGGAACCTGAAAGAGAAAGATAATTAGGGGAGGTCGTGATGACCTGAGAGTGTGACCGCAGTGCCCAAGGGACAGCTGTTCGAGGTCGGTCACCTATATTAATTGTTGCTTCGGTTGTCAGAAGGGAGGAGCATCGGCCTCATGGCTTCCGAAGGAACTCGGCTTCCACCATGAAGCGTCATATTAGTCCTTCCAATCCCCAGGGCAGAGTTAGAATGGTTATAAAGGTTTTTACTCTTAAGCTGTTTTTTAGCATGGTAGTTGTTTTACGGGGTGTGGTTGCTAACTCCATTCTTAACCCTCCTCCTTTATCCGGGCTTGGGACCGGCAGCAACCCTGTGAGGGCTTCAGGCGGAATTAAAGCAAAATCAGGAAATAGAACAGTTTCTAGGAAACTGGTTGTCCTGAAATTGCAAATCCTAGATGATAATATCAGCAAAATTACGATATTATATTCTACAACTACTCTAACGTAAGAACGAGGAACAAGTAGACTTGCTTTATTCGCCTCATCCAAGTATATACACCGATTCGACTGGACTTGTGGAGCAAGTTACACTGAGCGCACAACCAGACAAGTCCACTCTAAAAGTTGGCTGGATAAAGGACAGCTACAAGAAAAGAGCTCTATGCTTGGACACTTCAGTAGCGCGAAACATCAAGTAGATAAGAAGTGTTCTCGAACCATAAACTGAGTCCCATCTGATTTGCCGTATAGTTTGCAGATATATCTTTTGCATATAGCAGAAGCCATCGGCATCTACCTTTCAAATCGAACCTATGTGCACATAAGGACAGCTTATTTCCTTGCGTTGGCTATCATAATAGCCAATACTTGCGAGGTTTTTAAATGACTTGTTACATTCACTCTTATTATCGTTACTGTCACAACTGTGATTTCTTTTACAGCTTGAAAATTTGTCACCTTTCGTGTACATGACGATGACATCTAATTCTTACGCAACAAACCTGACCACCAGAGTACTCGCTTTAACTTAATCAGTTCCTTCAACAAATATTAAGTAACATACAATGCGCTGATTCGTTTGAATATTTTTATGCTTCCGAAAATCACCATCTTCACTCTCATGTTTTCGTTGCTTTGTTAATCATTCGTAATAATTTTATGAACAACTTCGAACTTGTAAAATAATTGCTAGCATGCAACTACTTATTTAGCGATGGCTATATAACCTGCAAATTATATATATATACATACATATATATATGTATATATATGCAGAACATTGGTTAAAAGCTATTTAAAAATAAATATTTCTTTGTTCCTTTCGTCTTTGCCACGAGATCAGACAAAACGATATCTACCCTAGCTGATCTACAGGCTTACATTTTCTTGAAATTCACAAAATCCCGTTGAGCACTTTAGTGAAAAATGACGAACCTATTGACTTATATCACCTGAGTTATTCATATTACAGTCAATGCTGAGGGACTGAAAAGAAACTGTAGGTCACAACAATGCAGGCATATCAAGAGATCACTAGAAACATAACGGCAAGAAACATATTAGAAAGTATTCCACATATACACATATATAACTATAGAATGCACTTTATTTGTCAACACGAGATGAAGTTGCGAAAAATAGTTAATTCGAGCTTCTAGAAACTGTAGCAAGTACTAACTCGTGCGTCAGGTGATCTTCACCAGCTGGAAAGACACGTCAAGCATATAGTGGATATTAGATAACTTCATAAGAACACAGCATGTCATCGGGAAATGTTTATGTCTGAAAATCAAATGATGAAAGGGGGTTACAAGCGAGGCCAAAGAGGGAGATAAGGAGTCATGAAAAACGAATATTCAGCTTTCGTATCGCACGTCCTTCTTTAAGTACGCTGACTCTTCTGTGTTGCAACAAAATGAACATATAAACCAGCATTGTTACAGTTGTACGTGTGTAAGCTGGGCTTAATTGGTGTTATTCACGTGTATTAATACACGTGAATAACACCAGTAAACCAAAACATTGGGCCACATTAGGCTTTTCGTATTTAAACGCTGGGCCACCTACATCGACGTTGGGCCAGCTGTCTGAACGTGAAATTTGAGGTTGGGCCAGATGACTGGAACATTGGGACAAACGTAAGGATTGGGCCAGAACATTGGGCAAAACGCCAGGAAGCCATACGTGTGGCCCAATGTTTTACATGCTGTTTGGCCCAACCTTCAGCAACTTTGGCCCAACTTTTTGGTTTATTGGGTTCGGTCAGCAACCGAAGGAAACAATCTAGGAACCAAACTTGAGCGTTCTAAGAGGTAAGAACGAGGACGAAACAATCATAAGCAAAAGACCAGTAAGATCATCTAGAACTACTCACGTGCAAAATCTAAATCGTCGGTCGAGTGAGTCGCGCAAACCGAAGACTACGAAACGCGCCCATAGACTAAGGTCATATCCAACATCAAATATCTATATGATGGCCTATTTCAATCCAACTGATTTATCTGTGTCCTCATCTGAAGTGTCGAGGTTTCGGTTCCTGGTCTTTGGGGCCTTCCGATAGTTGGCTGGCTACACTACCGCTGTTGGCAATTTCAGCCGGTTGTTCTTAATTATATTTATTATTTTTTTTCAGTTTCCTTCTCTTCGTTTGTCTGTCTCCCTTTCAAATTTGTTTTCCTTTTCTTTTTTCTTAATTTTTGTTATGCATTAGTTTCTGTGCCTTCGCTCTGTTCTTGGTGGTCCAGTTCAGAATAGATGAATACCTTAGAATAAATAACGGTTAGAAGTACTGAGCTCCAAGGTTTTCGAATTCGTATCGTTCCTTGGAGGTACTAATTATTCGTTGCCCGCAGAGGTAACAGACCGGTTAAATACTGTCTGGAGTGCTTTAGTACATTACATAGCATTTTTGCGTACTAATAGTCAAGTCATCGCCTCCTGTTTACTTCTCTATCTTAGCCAGGTCCTGTCGTAGGAGTTTTGTGTCCCCGTCATCTCTAGTAGTTTTCCGTAGTTTTAAGTCATCCATACACATACAAATATATTCTTCCCAGCAGGCAATTATGTAGCCAGAAAAGTAACGGTTCTGTGGAGCCCATTGCTACTGTTTTATGGATGAGCAGGCTATGGAGTTCGCGAAGTGTTCGCGAAGTCCAGGAATATTGTAAGAACTTTCAGTTCACCCATCTCAGTTAGCCATTGTTCCATTATCGTTTGATTTTTTGATTATCGAGCTGACTGTTTGACAACGTGATAGATGCTAGTTTTTATCAACTATCTGCTCTGAGATATTCTTTTGTGACCTGGTGAAACCAGTCAACCACTTATTTGATACATAAGATAGGTATTATGATGTCAAGTTGCTAGAACATCGTCAGTGGACAATAACAAAGTTTTGGAACCACACCTAAACATTTAGTCACAGAGAGAAATAAATAACTTTATAAATTGTAATAAAAATATATTGGATATTGGATCATGACGCCTAATTGTGGGCTGAGGCAGGTTCAATTTATATTTCTACCACCCGGTCGTTATTTTCTACTTGTCATTGTTTGACACCCCTTTCCTTTTACCCACTGCTCTTATTACCAAGTGTAGCGCATCTAGTACATTCTCAAAAGGCGTCAATCTACTTTTACATTATTCTTAAATAACTGCACTTTCCGAGGTTAGACATTACCTAACAAGCGCTGGACGTTTACATTTAAGTTAAACTACAAACTCTTGGTAGGTATTTGCCTGTCGTTAACTATATCCCACAAGGCATATTGTGATTGATACTCATCTGAAAGTTGTGCATTAAGACAAAGGTTTTGCGGAATCTGCATCCGGTTCCTGTATTACTAATCCTATTTATATTGACTGTAAAGTTATACGTGCCTATTCCTAATGTTATTAGTACTAGAATCACGAAATAGTGTGTCTGGGGGAGTGTTTTAGAGTAGTATTTACATGCCTAAATATTTAAAAGTGAATATGTAGCTACCAAGTTTATTATTATTAGTAATTTGTTTTTGGTATTTGCTACAAAGTTTTTATTGTTAGCGTTTACAATAAGCAAAAAGTCAGTACCACTGATGACAGAAAATTGTAAAATATTCTGCAATGTATATAGGTCTCCTCTCAACTACTGTGACTGGTTTTACGATATAATGTCATCGTCTTATCCAGATTCTGATACATAGAAAGTCATTAAGCTAATGTTTTGTGAGCATGTTATCTGTGGTGGGTATTGCTCATAATTGTTCTTATTGTTGAAAGCAATACAATTTACTAAAGTTTGTGTGTTCCGTTTAGAGACCTTATTTGTTAGGTGTCTTCTGCTTGTATTGCTGGGTTAACTAATCTTTCGGGTATCAAACATGCATAGCACATTAACGTAAGTGTTGTCCTCTTGTTATGAAGGTCACAATCCTTTATGTTAGTTCTAACGTTACATTAAAGTTTTCCAGTCAGTAGAACATGGTTTTTATATAGTGTGTCATAGTATGGATTTGTAAGTCTTGTTTAATTCACTAATGGACTGAGCGGTCATTATGTTGGTTAATATGGAGTTGTAATCAAGCGGTACAATTTCCTATAGAGCTCGTAACTCTGTAAATCCTACTGGAGTACTTTTAGTGACATTCTGTATTTTTCTCTCGTTTTCCTTAAAGTCAGTTGATTCCACTATATCTTTGAAAGATTTGTTTATTCTACACTAGTCACAAGTGTTTTCCAACTTATTTTTAAAACAATCTAGAAGTTTGTGGTTTGTACCACCGAAACCATTATGTTGGGCTTTCGTTTCATACCGTCAACAAAATTAGTTCGGACTTCAAAATTTGAACAACCTTTCAGAACACGAATCTATCATTTCGCTCTCCAACCCAAGATGATCAAATCTAGTGAGCCAATAGACCCAAAAGATCCTCGCCTCGTAAAACCGGTTGCTCCAGCACAAAAATGGGAACATACAGGGTCTAATTACGATGAACTTATCTCGAGAATTGTGGGCATGATGACTATTCGAGGAGAAAGAGAGGTGGCTAGGAATGCAATGCGTATGACCTTTAGAGAAATAAAACTAATACAAGTACGTATATTCTACTAACCTTACTTATCTCTCAGATGCGGAAGAACAAAAACATTACAAATATGTCGAAGAGTAATGCCACTATTAAAAATCCCATTACTGTGATTCACGAGGCAGTAGCCAACTGTACACCTCTATTGCTTTTACAATCGGTACCGCGTGGTGGTATTTTGTACAAGGTAATCATTTACAAATGATATTTAGGTTGTTTTTTTGTGATATTTTTTGAGTGTATGATAATGCTACTTATCCAGTTTTTTGTACATTACACATTGACTTCATATGGTCCACTTGAATTTACTCACTAGAAGTGTAATGACCACTGTCTCAGAAAACCTTCAGATTGCTGTGTATGGTTTAATTTTATATATTGGTGCTGCAAACCTATATTTAATTAATGCCTGTCAATAAGTTCATCATGAAAACTTTTGACTGTAAATTTTCGTTGACTCGGCGATTCGATGTATCTCTTTTAATGGACATATTGGAGTTATAATCACTAGTAATGCTGATTCCTATCCTCATATTTTTTTCTGAGAGTACATATAAGTCATTTAATTTGGTCGTAAATAATAATCACCTAGATCCAATAAGGTTCATTTAAATTTGTATCACTACCACCCTATTTCTATCTGTTTGTATTTTGGCAAAATTCTTTGCATTAAACAATCCAAAGACCACAATACTGTAGTTTCTATATTCTATGCGTTAGTAGAGAATGTATCAGCCTATATATATATATATATATATATATATATATATATATACATCTTGTAGATTAAGATATATTTGCTAAACTAACTCTTCATCTTGGGCTTAGTTGGGAATAGAATTCATGATATTTTGTAAGTGTGCGATAAAATATTTTCCTCGATTCTTAAGGTATTTTCAGTGATTAATGCAATTTAGAACACATTTATTTGTCAAACAGAACCAGCACTTTAATAACCTAATTTTCATAAAAAAGACTAGTTTAGTAAACATCGTTCTGATACTTATCCTAAACCTAGTTCAAACTTGGAGAATAAATAATTTTACAAACAGGAGCCTAAAACATCTAAATTTTAGTAGTCATGTTTCTTTTCCGGCTCACAGACCGGAAGAGAAGGTATTCAAGTTGAGCCGACAGGATATCTCATTCAGATTTCTTTGATCTGCTAAACTTCATAGTTTTATGGTTTTTTACCATTTACAGCATGCCGTCGTTAAGCATCCTCTACTTGCTATCTGGTAGACATCGAAAATCATTACTTACGTATCATGACCACTTCCATTCAGTTTCAATACAATTCATTATCATGTATATTTTCGCCATTAATTCACATGTAATGTTTGGTTCGTCTAGGTTCCTGCTCCTCCAGTGTCCAGTTCTGTTGCAACACATACTGCAGTGAAATTCATTTTGAACGCAGCTAAAGAGAAGCCACGTGACCAACGCATATGGATATCAATGGGTAATGAGTTTATATTAGCATCACAAAACCAAGGAAAAGCAGTCAAATGCAAAGTTGAACTGCATAAACAATGTGAAGCGAATCGTGCATATGCTAATTATAGAACACATTAGTTGGTGTTCTCTTGATGATGACTTGCTACAGAGTTAATCTGCTTGTAAATATTCATTTGGTATAATAGATTTTTTCTCTTAAACATATTTTTTTCTCGTACACAATTAAGTTCCGCTTTCGAAAGTGTTTAACTTAATGTTTGCATTAAAAATATTTTCTCAGTTACTTATTTTCCAATAAAATAGATTTTGTTTAATACTGAGCTACTTATATGTACTACTTTAGTTCAAAACTCTTAGTTATTGTAATTATGGCCTGGTCACTTTTTACGAATGTTATTCCTACAGCTTCCACTATAGTAGATTATTCACTGACTGCTACTGGTTGTAAAAAGCGAAGAGGTGATCATTTTATGATATGGCGACGTAGAATGAAAGGAAGCTATACAGGAATGACCTCTGTCAGTCCATTCCGACTTCCTGCTTACAGTCCTAGATGTGGTGCTAGTCAGTGGCTTGAGACCTTATCGGATTTGGCATGAAATAGAAATCAGTGGCGATCTTGTTGCAGTTTCCTATCACAATCTTCATATAAATGTGATGACTTCTCTTAATAGGAATAGAATCTTGTTTATGTTTCTACCCGTACTGTATCTCCTGCTTCGTAATTCTCTCATCATTCTACTAAGTCTTGCATTTCCCCCTTGTTTTCCCTATTTCCCTACTTTCTTCACAACGTTACCTTTGTAATTGTGTGGCGCGTATACATTCTGGTTCCATTTCGTGCCAAATTTTTGTTTAATAAATAAATAACTAGTCCGCTGAAACTACTAGGTGGTCACCAAATTAAATCTCCTTAATCACAAAATATATCCCAGATTCTCTTAGGATTTAGTTTCCTGCGCACCTGTACCTAATAACACCGGTTTTTTCATATGACTTCCTTATCCAATCTTCTTTACAAAAGCTATGTAGTTTTTTTTATTTAATTGATTCAATGTTTTTCGCATACTACCCTACTTTGGATTAGTTTAAAACATGTGTAAAATTATTGGATAAAACAGCCCTCGTATTTTTGATAGAATACTTTGACTTACTTTTGTGCGTATACTACTAGCTGTTATGCAAATATAGATTAACTCTTCAAATATATGTACATATATATATTAACCACTAAAAGTCAGCACCTGTAAGTCATATCTAGACGTTGCATAACGTTTCGTAGAAGGTACGGGCTTGATATTTTAGCTTTAAACCGTTCCGTTTATAATAAAATACAATGGATTTTATTTATTCGATACTCAAGGATATTCGGAGGAACTTTCACTTGAACTAGTATTAATGCTAACAGCTATGAAACTGACGATTTCGCATGTTGCCAAACTGTGTAACGTTTTGTAATTTGAATTTACACCAAGCCTGAATTTAAACATATGGTTTTTATATTAAATGCTAATGCAATTTTATTATTTTTTGATATTAGATAATATAGATGTGGGATCTAATTTCTGTAGCCTGATGTTATTCAATAATGCTAAATCACAAGAGTCTATGCATCTTACTCTCTTCCAAGTGGTTAGATTTGTTGAACTGTAAATATGACTATCTATGTTGTCGCTTTGCACATATTAACTCACCATATATAGATAAGAATATTAAAGCAAATGTTTCGGGTTGTGATCCATCTGTCGCAACAATACGAAACGTTGGTTTAATTGCTCATATCGATGCTGGTAAGACAACTACCACAGAACGCATGCTGTACTATGCTCGTAAGCATTTTGCTTAATACATTATCATGTATATTTGTTTCTCTTCTTATTGAGTTTCATTCATAGAAACCTTGTACCTGTGCACAGTTAGTTACAAATAAAGCACTAGAAATTTCCAGAGGTTAATAGGTGTTTCATAAATTGGGACTAAATTCATATTTGATTTATATATTTCTGTTATTATTGGTTGAGAGAGACATGATCCAACATTTTCATGGCGTCATGCAGATGCAGCCAGTGCTCATTCATGCCATCTGGCGAATTCGCGCTTATTTTATAACTTAACTCGGAGTGATATTTGGTTACAACAGAAGTTGAAGCTTATTTATTAGTATCAATCCGTTCAGATCAAGATGATTGCTAGCGACTGAAACGCATGACATGTGTGGCGCAAACCAAACCATCATCTGAGTTTAGATAGGTGTTACAAGAAAAATGACATAAACATATGCACTCTAGCGGTAACTGATTGTAATGTGGTTAATCTGAATCTGGGCATATGTTCCAAAAAGAGGACAACAGGTAGCATAACGGTTATGGCTCTACCGGAAGTTAGTGCTGCCCAGAAATATATTGTTATCCGCTCAAAGCTATAGAAGACAGTCACCAGTGAATCCCGATCGGCCATCTAAGCGACTCTCCTCTGCACCCAGATGCCCAGCCTGCACATCCAGACTCACAGCTAGTACTACAGCATCTGCCGAACGCACTTAGAAGGTCATCTAAATGTTGATAGAACTCATTCTTCATTACATCCGGGCTGTAATCTGCCAGTCCATAGGCGAAGATTGCGAAGAGACATCGTTCCCCACCCTAGTTTATTGTCAACTGGATAACACCTAATATGATATCACATAAATGACTATTAGTCAAGATCCATTCAAGTGGTACTGCCTTTACTTATGCGCTTAGTGCGATACCAACATCGGCGGAACCGAACACAGATGCTACAGGGTCCCCAAATTAGCACACGTAGTACGCCCACAGAGTCCAGAATACGAGTCTCGGATGATTAGTAAATATCAATGTTAAGGTTTTTTAAAGACAAACGTGGACAAATCTACTATTCGATCTGCATCAGTGTGCGAACTTTAAACAAGATTAGTTTAAATGGCACACGTGGTTTCAGTAAAGCTGTTTCAGATTTCGACATTTATGGCATTAAACAAAATGTCTACCATTCAGGGTTTCGGACCAAACTGACAGGATAACGTTTTCACTGTGTACGAGGACTTGGGTAAAATGAATAAGTAGCAAAGAAAAACGAAGGACACAAAGACAGAAAGGAAGGGTATGTAAAATAAGATAAATTAGTGCTCATTAAAATGACAGTAAATATTCCATAACTATTGAAGTCGTTCGAGCGTGAAGCATCATGGTAAACGGACCATTTTTCCCATAATTCCTAGTTTATGCCATTGTGTATAGGCTGGAATACTGCATGGATGCCCAAACCGAAGCAGGTGGTTGTCTTAGGAGACCACTCCTCTAGCTTTAACCTTAAGATCAATCCCAAGGCAGTGGAACGTCATCGAGAGATGCTGTCTCATGATAGCTGGTGATCATAGTTTATTCATATGCCATTCGTTCCTTTAGGGTCATAGAACCCATGTGCACCATTTGTTTGGAGTCAGTGTTTTCCAACTACCCTAAGTGGACCCTTTGTGTCTACTGAGTAGGTATAAGCACCAAACATCCGCTTTAATCCTTCCTGATTAGTAAACAACATTTCCCCCTTCCCACCGCTGAGAGGAGGCAGTGGTTAGGACTTTCGTAGCAGAGGCTGGGCGTATGGCCACATGAGAGGGAGAGTGAACTATCACCCCTACTTGGACGTACTAGGATTGCTTTTGTCATTCCCGCCTTGAACCATCTTAGTTTAGTAACTAATGAGTGTCTAGTTCATTGGTTCTAGTAGTTTTAATAATTGGAATCAAATCAAAACACTAGACGTATGTGTCCTAGAGTTCACAAATAAACTCATGAAACATGCTTTAGTAGTCGACAAATGAAAATGTGAACTTGCAATATTTCACAAAAATCTTGAATACAGCACACTTCAAAAAGTTAGACTTCACAGTCTTGATCAGTCCAACATGCTGTCAAGTGTGCATAAAGTAGGAAAACGCTGAAGGGCATAACAACAAACGAATTATGTAACTTCGGAAAAGATGCATCAGATTTGGTGCTGATAATTGTCAGAAGCTCTTTCAACTCGTCACAGCTACTGGCAACAAGAAGTTTGATGTCTGTGAAACTAGTGGTAAGCTAGTCAGTAACACCCAGGATCGTCTTAGACAATAGGCTGTGTTATGAGGGTCAGTTCAGGTGGTTTGTTGCCTCAACAACGTCGATCTTGTTTGTATCTCTATCGGAACTGTATTTTCTTCCTTGTAATTCTCTTATTATCATATTAAACTTCATACTTTACCTTTGATTACCTTCTTTCTCTGTTTTCTCCACAACATTACTCTTGAAATTGTGTAGCGCACATAATTTTGGTGCCGTTTTATTTTTACCAAACTTTGTGTTTAAATAAATAATAAATGAATATTACTGCTGAGAGATTGAAGTATCACGAATAACATGCACTAAAGCGATATCTTAAAGCTTTAATTTACTTGATGCTCAATGACATTCGGATGTATGGCATAGTATCAGATAGTATGTAATTCATTGTTTTACGCCTTTAGGACCGTCGGTTAACCTCTATCCTAAGACTATGAGAACCAGTCACACCCTTCACACTTTTCAGTTATATTCAATACTCAGAGTAACCTAATCATTACTTGAATTTGTTGGTTACATTAGCTCATCCACATAATAAGGACCAACGACTAATAACTCAAATTAACAGTTAGTACTTTATGTGAAAAGTTACAAAAACCCCTTATATATATATATATATATATTCTTGCGTTTCGCAATTATAAATGCGTAAACTAGCATTCAAGACAACCACTTTAAAAATGTGGGCTAACCATAAATCTCTCTCACAGTTGTAGTCACTCCCAAGGAGAAAACCTACATAATTAGCTAGATTATAATTAATTTTTGAAGCACCGAAGAACTCACTCCACTAACAGTAACAGAAATGTATAGATCAAATATGAATTTAGTCCCAATTTAGGAAGGACGATTAGAGGATACAACTGCACTACTATTAGCGATTCTAAACTATATCACAGTCTCAAAACCATTGGTAACATTAGACAACTTTTCAAGTTAATAAAAGAAACCGGGGTTAAACAATCATGCGTTAGTGATACGATTACCGAAAAAGATGGAACGCTTATTAGCTCTCAGCCTAGACGTTTAGAACGATGGACTGAACACTTCAAGGAGCAGTTTAGTTGGCTTTCAGCCGCCCTAGAACTTCCCACTATTTGAAAACAGCCGGGTTGGAAGGTCGACTTAGGTCCCCCCAACTCTTGCAGAAGTCGAAAAAGCTATAACCAATCTAAAGCGAGGCAAAGCAGCGGGTCCAGATGGACCCGGTTTCAGATCTGGTCGCGATTGTATAGACCAGATATTCACCATTCGTCAGGTTTTAGAACATCAACATACTTTTCGGCCCCCGACAATGGTGGTTTTCCTCGACTTGTAAGCGGCATTTGACTCTGTAGACCGAGAAGTTCTATGGCAGTGTCTTCCATTGAAAGGCGTACCACAGAAGTACACAAACTTTGTGAACGCTCTTTACTCAAACACTATTAGTCGTGACAGAGCATATGGCGAACTGTCATCTAAACTTGTAACCTCAAGTGGTGTCCGTCAAGGCTGCTCACTTTCCCCATTTTTGTTTAGTTTCATAGTCGACATACTGTTGGAAATTACACTTTCATCGTCTGACTTTTCAGGAATCGATCTCCTACCAGGAGATCCACTTATTGACTTAGAATATGCTGACGATATAGTCCTGTTTGGCGAAGACGCTGATACGATGCAGAAGCTTTTAACAGCAATAAGCTCGAATGCAGGCATTTTCGGAATGCGTTTCTCCCCCTCTAAATGCAAACTATTGATCCAGGATTGGTTTTCGTCAACACCTGAACTAAAGATAGGGAGTGAAGTAGTTGAGCACATCGACCACTTCACTTATCTTGGAAGTCTGATTAGCCCTAATGGGTTAGTCTCTGACAAAATATCAGTACGAATTCAAAAAGCTTGTTTGGCTTTTGCCAACTCACGTCACCTATGGCGTAGACGAGATATTCGTCTCTCAACGAAAGGGAGAGTGTACTGCGCAACAGTTCGCTCTGTCTTACTGTATGGGTGTGAGACGTGGCCATTAAGGGTAGACAACACACGAAGGTTATTAATTTTTGACCATCGATGTCTACGAAACATCGCTCGCGTTAGCTGGGATCACCGAGTAAGTAATAACGAGGTTAGACGACGGGTGTTAGGTAAAAGTGGTAAATCGGTCGATGAGGTTGTGAATCTTTGTCGATTGAGGTGGTTGGGACATGTGTTGCGTGTGCCCAACCACCGTCTGCCTTGACACGCGGTGTTGGCTGATATAGGAGCTGGATGAAAGACAGTTAGAGGCGGCCAAACTAAAACATGGCATCAGTCCCTGAAGTCACCGACTGCTGATTTGAGCCGTGTCGATAGCTGCAGACTACTTGGATGGGGTCCTCGCGATTACCGTAACCAGAGGCTAGAAACACTGAGTGGCATGGCCCAGAATCAGTCACGATGGCGCAGATGTATTCACTCATTGTCCTCCCCTAAATCATGGGCATTAAATTATTCCATAACTTTCTTTCTACGCTTCCTGAACCATATTCTGTATGTTCACACTTCTTGTTACTATTATTATTTTATTTTATTGAAGTAATTTCTACTAATGGTGGTGGTGTTAATCTTGCGGTGCCATGGAGGTATGGCAACTTGAACCGATGCACACATGTGCCAGGTTCTATGTTGATTATACATACAAACCATTGGTTATGGCAAACACGGAACTGCAACCAAACAGTCTTCATATAACATGGTTCAAATTAGCAGTCAGTGACTTCCTGAACTGATGCCACTTTCTCGTTTAGCCGTCCCTAGGTTTCTTCCTTCCTTCCTTCCCCAACATCAGTTGCGAATGCATGTCTCTCCTCAACAGGCCTACTTGACAGAGTTGGACACTAGAGCATAATTATTCCAGCCAGTTTTGCATGATTGGTTTATCACGATAGGAATGTCCGTCCATCACATCAAGGTAGCAGCAGAGGTTCAGAGGTATGTATGTTAGTTAAATACGTAAATACTGTAAACGGTTGTTATGAGTCATCAAAGAGGTGGTTGTTTAATGGTGAGGTGTTAGTTATTGTGTCTCCGAAGACAGATGGTTTTTATTATTTACTTTCAGTCTATGCTGTTTTAACATTAGGCAAAACACTGAACAACAAATTAACCGTTCTTTATTTACTCTCCATTTACCAACTAATTAGCTGACCTTAATCGAAAGACAGATGTCTGATCTGTTCAGCTAATAATCTGTTGTCTAGTTTTAGCAGTTAAGTTGGCTGATATACTGACTGAACTCTATAGGCTGAATTCATTTTCATTTATTAGGTCGCAGTCCCTTATCCTCCCGATGTATAATATACCACTGACATCTTATGTTACCTACCGAGAAATCAGTTTGACTAATATAGTGTCTATAATGCTAAGCCCCACTAACTAACTGAATTTCTGAACGACAAGCTCTGTGAATTCTGGCTGGTTTCAACTCTGAACGCTAATGCCTTCTTCAAATATTTATATTTCGATAGTTTCTAGTACATGGGTAAACTTACTGACTTCTGACATTAGTTACATTTCTTGACTTAATGAGTGTATTTAACTCTTTTGATGGTGAGTTTCTGACTCATTCTTTATCACTATGAGGTGTACTAAAGAAGTACACAAATAACAATATTGGTCGAACTTAAGGCCTACAGGCTTCTGAATTGACAGTCTTCAGTAGTAGTATAGTTGTTCATAACATAGTTGCATTATGCTTCATGTATAAATATACTTTGATTATTTTCCTGATGAAGCTCAAACCAGTCTGCTGGGCAATAAATTGGGATTTTTACTGGTTTCATTCACTAAGATTGTTCATTTAAATGTCTTATACAATCGTACTTTGTTTGCTTCATAGATCTTAAGCCATATTATGTACTAGCTACTTATAGTACCGCCGATTGACAAAATGGTGATTAGTCGACTAAATATTGAACTATTCATCAAATGACTGAGATTGTATTGTTAAATCACTGTATAATACATTTTTAATGAAAGTGAAACCGTAAAATGATAGATACAAGTTTCATTGTAGTCTAAAAACCTATTCGGTGCTCAATTTGTTAATTTCTCTTTTGAGAATAAACTGATTGAAAGTTTTAATCATTCAGGTTTAACAAACCATCTATATTTTTAATATTTCAGGTCGTACACACCATCTGGGTGAAGTAGATCATGGTAATACTGTAACTGATTACCTACCAGAAGAACGTGAACGTGGCATAAGCATAGTTACTTCGGCAGCCTCTTTATCTTGGCGAAGTCATGTGATTAATTTATTGGATACTCCGGGACATGTAGATTTCACATTTGAGGTTGAACGAAGTTTAACTGTTTTAGATAGTGTAGTTGTTATATTGGATGCAGTTAAGGGCGTTCAACCTCAAACACATACTGTCTGGTGAGCTTTTATTTCCTTCTTCACTATAACCCGAATTATTAGCCTTCCAGTAATTGGTGTTTATATAATTATTGTTTAAAAGTCTTTTGTGTCAATTTTTAATGTCTTACTACTGTGGAATATTGTTACCCAACGTAAAGCAATAATAATTTCAAAGTTGGCATAATTATCAACTAAATGTAGTTTGTAACTACCCTAGTATTAGTATTTGATAACTAAATGCTAGAGAGAAGCTGAATAGACTAACATGTTTCAGACCTGCGTTACTCGTATCTAACTTACTTACTTACTTATGCCCGTTACTCCTCGCTGAGGAGCATAGGCCGCTCACCAGGATTCTCCATTCAACTCTGTCCTGAGCAACCCTTTCCAATTGTTTCCAGTTGCTGTTCGTCCTTTTAATGTCTGCTTCCAATTTTCGACGCAGCGTGTTCTTTGGCCTTCCTCTTTTCCGTTTCCCAACAGGATTCCATGTTAATGCTTGTCTCGTGATGCAGTCTGATGGTTTGCGTAATGTATGTCCTATCCATTTCCAACATCTTTTCCTAATTTCCTCTTCGGCTGGAAGTTGGTTTGTCCTCTCCCATAGTAAGCTGTTGCTGATGGTTTCCGGCCAACGGACATTCAGTATCTTTCGTAGGCAGTTGTTTATAAATACTTGTACCATTCTGATGATGTTTGCAGTAATTCTCCAAGTTTCAGCTCCATACAGCAGAACTGTCTTCACGTTCGAATTGAAGAGTCTAACTTTGAGGTTAGTTGATATTTGTTTTGAGTCCCATATGTTTTTCAACTGTAGGAATGCTACCCTGGCTTTGCCAATCCTTGTCTTTACATCTGCATCGGACCCTCCTTGTTCATCGATGATGCTCCCCAGATATGTGAAAGTATTCACTTCTCCCAGAGTCTCTCCATCAAGTTGAATTGGGTTGGTGCTCCCTGTGTTGTATTTAAGAATCTTGCTCTTTCCCTTATGTATGTTCAAGCCTACTGATGCTGAAGTTGCTGCTACACTAGTTGTCTTTGCTTGCACCTGTTGGTGTGTATGTGCTAAGAGCTAGATCATCCGCAAAGTCCAAATCATCGAGTTGCATCCTACTTGTCCATTGAATTCCGTGCACCTCTTCAGATGTGGAGGTCTTCATGATCCAGTCAACCACTAGGGGGAAGAGAAAAGGTGAGAGCAGGCAACCTTGTCTGACTCCGGTCCTCACTGGGAATGCATTTGTCAGTTGTCCTCCATGCACAATTTTGCACTGTGTTTCGTCGTAAGAGTTCCGGATGATGTTGACGAGTTTCTCTGGTACGCTGTAGTGTCGAAGAAGTTTCCATAGTGTTCTCCTGCCTACACTGTCAAACGCCTTCTCATAATGAATGAAGTTGATGTACAGTGGCGAGTTCCATTTAATTGATTGTTCAACGATGATCCGTAGTGTTGCGATTTGGTCTGTGCACGACCGATCTTTACGAAAACCAGCTTGTTGATCTCGAAGTTGAGTATCCACTGAATCTTTCATTCTGTTCAACAATACTCTATTAAAGACTTTCTCTGGTATCGACAGTAGCGTGATCCCTCTGTAGTTGTCACATTTGCTCAAATCTCCTTTCTTTGGTATCTTGATAAGATGTCCTTCTTTCCAGTCTGCAGCCGGCACTTGTTCTTCCTCCAAGATCTTTTTGAATAAAACGTGGAGTATCCTTGCTGTTAGGTCGATACCTGACTTGAGTGCTTCAGCTGGTATATTGTCCGGTCCTGCTGGTTTCCCACTTTTGATTTGTCTGATGGCCATCTTGATTTCTTCCATCGTTGGTGGAGTGACATCTATCGGGAGATCTGTAGGTGCTGCTTCGATGTCCGATGCGTTCAGTGGAGCTGGCCTATTTAGAAGTTCCTCAAAGTGTTCTACCCATCTATTATTTTGTTCTTGAATCTCAGTGAGTGTCTTGCCTTCTTTGTTCTTGACCGATCGCTCTGGTTTACCATGTTTATCTGCCAGTTTCTTCGTTGTGTCGTATAGCTGTTTCATATTTCCTTCTCTTGCAGCTTTCTCCGCTATCATTGCAATACCTTCGATGTATTTCCGTTTGTCGGCTCTAATGCTCTTCCTTACCTGCTTATTTGCTTCTGAGTATTCAGCTTGAGCCTTTATTTTCTCTGCTCTTGTTCGGCTGTTGTTTATTTCTATCTTCTTGTTCCTCCTTTGTTGAATTTTGTTCAATGTCTCAGTGGAGATCTATTCCTTATAACGGTGTTTCTTGCGGCCTAGAACCTCCTGACACATTGACGTTAGTGCTTTTTTGATTCCTTTCCAGTTATCCTCCATGGTGGTTTCTTCTTCTATCAGTAAATCTTGTAAGGCTTGGAACCTGTTGTTGAGAGATATTTTGAATTCCTTGAGTTTGTTAGTGTCTCGGAGAAAGCCTGTATTGAAGCGTTGTACTGCTGCCACTCCAGTTGTCTACTTCTTCTTTAGCTTCAGTTTTATTTTAGAAACCACCAGGTGGTGGTCTGAAGCTATGTCAGCTCCTCTCCTTGTTCTTACATCTTCCATTGATCTTCTAAATTTTTTATTGATACATATATGATCGATTTGATTCTCTGTAGTATGATCCGGTCAGACCCATGTAGCCTTGTATATGCGTTTGTGGGCGAATATTGTACCACCTATAACCAATTTGTTGAAGGCACATAGGTTTGTAAATCTTTCACCATTGTCATTTCTTTCTCCCAGTCCCTGTCGTCCCATGATTTCTTCATATCCGGTGTTGTCCATCCCGACTTTGGCGTTTAGGTCCCCCATCAGGATTGTCAGATCCTTTCTCCGTCACTTTGCTATAATTAATTGCAGTCTATCGTAAAACTGATCTTTGTCTTCGTCGTTGGTTGGTGCATAGCATTGGATAATATTCATTGTAATCCCTTTCTTCATTGTTTTGAAAGATGCTTTGATGATCCTGGGTCCATGTGGTTCCCATCCCACAAGTGCATTACGTGCTTTTTTGGACAGCATCAGAGCAACTCCTTGGGTGTGAGGAGCATTTTCCTCTTCGTGGCCGGAGTATAGTAGCGTCTCTCCCGAAGCCAATGTTTTCTGTCCAGCTTGAGTCCAATGGGTTTCGCTGATTCCGAGTATTGTCAAGTTGTATCTCCTCATTTCTGCAGCTATTTGATTTGTCTTCCCGCTCTCCCACATTGTTCAAACATTCCATGTACCTATAAAAATATTTGCTATCGTGTTAATAATGTTCAGAGATATTTAAATTCCGTTTACTGACCCAATAACAAATTTGCTGCTGACCTTTTTCTCATTATTAGAAAGTGTATTTGTGGAATCCTTCACTTGCGTGTCAGTAAGTTTAATATTTCATCACGTTTTATACTAACGAAACCCTATAATTTATTTATTTTACTATTTAAAGCACACATTATGATACAATCGGGTATCACTTGCTCCACACCAATAAAAAGTGGTATTGTAAAAAAAAATAACGCTGTCACAACCAGAAAGATAAAAGTGACTAAATGAACAATAATCCTATATAATTGGAGATACAACCCATTTAAAAATGCATCTAAGAAAGGAAGTTAATCTCACTTTAATGAAGATTGTAATAGATGACTACAGGAAAATCACTACTGTTTGCTATTCTGAGCCATATATGTTAAGGTCTCAAGCTACCTAATTGCATATGCTGAAATTGATAATCATAATGAATCTTTAGATGCCAGTCTTATATAACTATCTTCCACACCAACACCCTATATTATAAACTGACCGCTTCTACTTTTTTCACTTACTTTCGATGTCGACAGATTAATACCATTCAGTAACCGATGGGACGTTATTCATAAAATCTCACATTTTCCACATAAATCGTAAGTTTCGACGCATCATCTATCAAGATAAATAAATGGATCACCTTTATATTGTCATATTTTTAATGGTATTTAAAGCGGAATTTATTGACTGTCTTTATCTACAGTATGATTTTTAATTTGATGTTTAAGTAGACCGGGAAAGTACTATTTATTATCAACCCCTTATTGTAGACCTAACCTACCCATTTCGAATTTAGTAATATATATACATGGCTACTTATTTTCTCCCAATAACCTTGTCATTATAACGTTCATTTTATTAAGTAGCTGCACTTACTGATCAGTTGACAAATTACTATATACTATTGCTAGTTGATATTTCATTTTATGACTACTCATATAGGTCTTGCGGTATGAAAATACTTTTGACATACGGCACGTTGTGTGCAGTAAGTCCAAAATGTTTAAATTTCACTTTAGGGAATTTTAATTTTATTCCAATAACCCGATAACATATTGGATATTCGAATCCGTATAAAAAATATTTTAGTGGAATTTACAAAATTATCCCTGTTGACTTAATCCACATTTTTCTCTTATTCTTTTCTTTTAAGTCGCCAGGCTCATCGTTATTCTCTTCCATGCTTAATTTATGTCAATAAAATGGATCGCCCGTTGGCTAATGTTGATCTTTGCTTACAGAGTCTGTCTAACCAATTACATACAAGTGCTCATTATGTACTTATTCATTGGCCGGTATTTTCTCATGATCTCAATGCAACTAACACATCAACACCACCATTAAATAGTACTTCTAAATCATCTACTTCGCTTTCTAACAAGCATTATATTAAAGACAACGGTAGAAATCAATTTGTTGGACTTATAGATTTAACTGAAATGCAATTTAAAGTAACTAATTATCAGTAGTTTGCATAAGTATTTGGGTTCATATAAGTTCTCTGTTTAATACTGATAATTGTTTCTCATATATGAGTATTATGAATAAACATGTCCTGGTTATTTTATTTATGAAATGAAAATCTATAATAATTGTGCCTTTCTTATGTAGTGAGATTTATTATATAGTCATGTTTGATGTTCAAAAAGGTGAATAGATATGTTAATTATATTTTAGTTAGTGGCTTGTAGTGAGATGAATAGATATGTTAATTATATTTTAGTTAGTGGCTTGTAGTGAGATCTAGGACACATTTGACTACGGACCACCCATCAGCTGGATGTGTTGGTTCTATTACTAAATTTAATTATCGAGGCTTCCGTTTGAACTTATCTTATTAGGCTAACAAAAACTAATCAGCTGTACAGTCTTGAATATTACCAACTGTAGAATACAAACCCGACTGTTATTACTATTACTATTATTATTGTTATTATTATTGTTACCAATAATAATAATAATAATAATAATAATAATAATAATAATAATAATATGGCAATGTTTATGACTAAAGAGAAGAGGGAGGGGCAAAGAAAATTAACACATCAGGGTGTACATCTGTTAGACTTGAATTATATTTATGAATAATGGCTAAAATTATTGTGAAATGTTACATACTAGCGATGAATGACTCAAAGACCAAGTTAGCATCATACCGCATTAAATCCAGCCTTTCTTTTATTAGTTTAGTTGTTTGTATTTATCACAGATAGATGTCAGTTGCGTGCCACTAAAAATTTACAGAAAACCACTTCAAATTAACTAATATAATCCGCTTACTAGTGAATAACTTCAAAATGTTCCTGGAGCCCTAGTAAGAATTCGCGAGTGGCTGATTTTAGACTTACCGGGGATATGACAGTTATCACTAGTAACAATAGACCGTCATCGAGCTATATCGCAAATTGATCAAAGTAGGAATCCTATAATTGATCATTGACTTGGTGGTGCAGATGGTTAACTGTTTACCTAAAGGTCCTAGGTTTAATTATCGGACAGAACCGATGGTGCGTACCGCTGAGGAGCCCTATACTGGGACGAAACAACTGTCCAATGCTCCCTGGTCGTCAGTAGTGCCCAACTGACATCTGTGATGAGTACAAACAACTAAGCTAAATTATATCCAAATCTCCACAAAACCACTTTTAAGCAACTTTCCTTTTTTAACAGTCATATCTTACACCATGGATTAGCTATGTGACTTACTTTTTGCTTCTTCCTTTTTGCAGGTATCATAGATTTTTACATGTACCCGTAAAAATGTCTTCATTTGATACCTTTATCCTCATCTATCGCTTTTGTAACTGTACTTTGATTTCACATCCTATATCATAATATATTGGTTGCTCAGTGATACTGCATTTAATAAGTAGTTCTAATTCCAACCCCTTATTTTTAATGTTACAATTTATCCAGCCTGTTTCCTGCTGTAATTTACACCAGACGTATACATATCTATACTGAGTTTATTAAGATACATGTCTTCTGACAGACAGAATATTGTAGTTGGTGTGAAAGTATAATACATGCAAATTTTTCTAAAGCTATATTTTGTTAGTTAAAACACTTGCTTCTCATGTTCAAACTCCATATCACCTAATTCGATTTAAACACCATGCTTGTATCACCAGCCTTCAAATAAGCGTTATGGCTCAACGTCAAATGCATCAATCTGTACTTTATAATTGATTTGCATTATTATTTCTAAGCATTTCATCTATCTCAAACCACCTATAGTTTGCTTACATCAGTACAAAATTACATCTTTTGAGTAATTGGCGATTTTGTAAAAGACACAGTAACCTACTAAATTATTATCGCTTACAACTTCAGTGATGTAAAATGTTGAAACTTCATTCACTATGTTGAATGCTACGAATAACATGTGGATCTATTCAAGTGTTAATGTCGTTTCAATTCCACTGTCTGAATAACCTCACACTAAACTATGGATCAATCATGCGGTGTTCTATAAGAAATTTTCTAATATAGAAATATAAATTTACGTGCCAGATATTATTACGATTTCTAGCTATAACACACTATACACTGTTGTTCCTGACCTGAACCCTAAATTTCTAACGAAGTTTCAGTATAGTCTTCGAAAATACTGCCACTCAGCTTGTACCTTAACGTTGTCAGACATATTCTTTTTATAACGCGCGAGCTACACAGGCTATAACTGTTACTCAATAGTTTATTTGAATACATCAAATTAATTCTATACAGAGATTTAGATGGAGCACATGTTCATTAGAAAGCATGTTCCTTTTCGATTTTTTGTACACTGATACGTAGTTTTTTTCCAATAAATTAATTGAATAACACTTGTACAATCCAAAGTTCTTGCTTATATGAACTAACTAAAACGCAGGATATAATCCTTGAAGTCATTCACTTATTCTCTACTGTTCTGAACAGCGTGTAAAGTTTTGAAAACCGATTAGAGGTAAACATCTAAAGGAATGATTATCAGTTTAAGTATTATATGTAACAGACGCACTACTACTACTATCTTAACTTTTAGAAAAGTTGTTTTATCGTATCATGTTTGTGTAACTTTTCCAATTTCTTATCTTTTCCTAGAACTGGATATCATGTATTAGTCCTGATGATGTTTACATGTCATCCAATTTATTAGAAGGTATCAATACAACTACAACATCACATTGCTCTCAAGTACGCAAATCAAAATCTTCAATTGAATATGCACTAAAACCAAGTGTAATTCAGGAGGCAACAAATGCTCGTATGCGATTACTAAGTACATTGGCTGAAATTGACGATGAATTTGTAGATGAGTTTTTAAAACTTGATCGTCCAGATATATTAATTCCTTCAGATATCGTTCATAAAAGTTTGAAAAAGGTTGGTTCCATTACTCAGAATAGTACCAAGTACTTATCAAAAATATTTTAAGGCTTTTTACGGTCTGCCAATAAAATAGTATCATGTAATTTCACTGGAATTTTTGTCAGTCGTTTATTTTCCATTTTAACGTCATTAGCAGTCTGGAAGTTCACTCACACTGTGAACATGCATATACACAGAAATATACAATGAGCGAACTAGTCTAGGAGGGTGGGAAGTAAATTCAACCTTTATAGTATAGTTGGGTGTCATCTGGTCGTGATTGATGGTCAGAACTTCTACATTATGGAGAGAAGAGAGCAGCCTTCAACAGTTGAGCAAATGAGAAGTGAAGGCGTTTAATAACCTGGGAGTTAACAAGTGATAATTTCTCAACGATTACTGTCATGCATCTTTGGTTATTTGTCATGTTTCCAAACTATCCCAACATATTAATTCGAGAATACTTAAATTCTAGTTCTTGTGAACCTAGGTTATTAGACATGTTGGGTAACGAACCATATATATATATATATATATATATATATATATATATATATATATATATATATATCCCTTATCATAGATTGGAGCAACTTTTACTTATATTTCAGGCAATACGTTCCTTTCATGTCATACCAGTGTTAATTGGTAGCAGTCAGAACAACATCGGGATTCAGCCTTTATTGGATTTCATTGTTGATCACCTACCAGATCCTAGTCATTCTAATGTACCAACTCCTGTTTTAAGGGTTTATAAATCATTGAAATCTACTTTACCGAATCTAAGTGATATATCAAAGGGCTCACACAACTTGGAGGATCATTTTAGTATCTTGTCATCGAAATTCCCAATTATGGTTGTGTTTAAAATTTGCTTTGATCCACAATGTGGCCCTCTAACTTTAGTACGTGTATATTCCGGTGTAATTACTCCTGGTTCTCAAATTACTAATTGGTGTCGTTATAAAGATAAACATTTATCAGAGAAAGTAAGTTAATCGTGTATATATTTTGTTGAATACAAGTTCTATAATGTATTTATCACTTGTCGACTTAATAGTATATAAAGCATTCGAAAATCACCCCATGGTATTTCAGCTTTAATCAGGTAAAGCTTATCGACTTGCCAAGTCAGCAATTACTTTTATTTGTGTTTAGATACATGAGATTTTAATTTGAAGATTATGCAAACATTCATACGATGATAATCTTTTGGACTTTCGATTTTTTTTTATAAATCTGCTTGTTTAGTCTATGTATCTTTGAGACGGTGGGTTTCCGATTGATAAATCCCATTGGCGACATAATCTTGAGAGGTGACCAACCTAACAACCAGCAGGTATTCTTAGCCTATTATCTATTTACCCCGATGCAAGCTGCCACGAGCCAAAGAAGGATAATCACTTGAATGAACCAACAGTCCACTTACGATGATGATTCTAATTCTGTATTTCATGCTGTCGCTCATGTCCATATATACATGACTATACCATACAGTAGAGTAATTAAAACAGTAACATTAATACGAAACAAAAACACAGATGATAGAAAACTAGAATAGTAAGTATGCGATTAATTAGATGTAATTAAATAATTAGAAAATTATTTTATGACAGTCAATAGGTAAAATAGGACGTTAGTTCAACATTTCAGCAAATAACCATTTTAACGGTCAGAAACCCTTTATTGTAACACTCATGTTTGACGCCCAGAACGCATATAATTATTAAGCATAGCTCACAGTAAATGTTATAATGCTAAACGTATTAAAAACCAAGTTCTGGTAAACAAACCATTTATAGTACATAAATCAACGCTTCATCTAAACCAAAATGCGTACCATAAACTATCCCTAAATCTAGCTTGACCCACCTCCTAGCCTTAACTGCAATATAATCATAACCGTAAACTGCAACAAGAATCAACCTAAAGGTGCATAAAATGACTATTTACATCCTTATAAAAAGTTGTAGAGTATGGGTGTTATTTAATTATATAGACGAGTAAAGATGTCATTTCTGAACTAACTGATAGGAAGAGCTATCATAATATTAAATAATCACACTAATTATGGAAATTTGGTGTCTTTACTAATATTGTCATTTTCGCGTATGAAATGTCCATTTGTTATTATCGTCTCCCGTCTAGTTAGAACCAGCTATTAGTCCGTGAGTTTCTTTGGATCATTCAAAAACTCGAATTTTCGAAATCTATTTTTATTAAGCAAAATGATCGTAGATATTTTAAAGATCGCTAATGCTTTTCCGTACACTGTACCCTAAACGGCGATTGGTATTTTTGGTCTACATGCAATGATTATACACCGGCAGTATACATGTTGTATAGCACACTACTGCTTAAAATCGCAATACTTTGCTACCATGGATATCCTTTTTATCTCCTGTCAGCTATTTTCTCTGGTATTGATTATGAATGCATTAAACATAAAGTAAGCTCATGCAGACAAATAAATTATAGACCAAATTTTATTTTGGAAAAGTTGACTCCGTTTATTACCTTCATGAATCATTTTTTTATCTGGCAGCACGTAATTATGTAAAAATGTGCTGTTATAGATATACTTGCTTTATACGTTTTACATTGTTTCTTTATATATGGAAAATAGTCTATGATACTGCTTTATGTCAAATTCTTTTGGATCACCTATTTTGTTAAGTTATATTTCCTACATGCCAAGTCAGTTTCCTGGGTACTTTCAGCCGCCAACATTGTCCGTTATTGTTTCATCTCGTTCTATGTAGTTTCCGTATTTGGTTTCTTTTTCAGTCAGCTCTAATTAAAATGAGCTGTTCACCTGAATATTATATCCAGTTGTTATCTAGAAGTAGGGATGAGTTCAGTTTAATGCTAAGGCCAGTGTTTTTTTTATGAAGGAAATTTTAGTGTATGGAGGAAATATTCAATGTGATGGGCATATTATAAGTATGGTTATTTGAGACATATGTAAATTATTGGTTTTCATTTACACACAAGATTACTAAAATCGGTTAAGGATCTTGAATCTTCAAAAACTGCTTGGTAGACTTATTTTGTAATTTTCTGTAAAAATTTAGATTTCCTATGTTTTGCGCCAAAGCTCTCAGCATTCTCGTTAGTTTGTGTTTCTCGTCACGAATGACAAACCTCATTGGTCTGTTCCTTCTTCTAGTACGTTATTTTCGTAACGCTATTTAAGATCATATTTAATATATATACGTATGAATTGTGTGTTCATGATTATTCGTCTTCCTGGCTGTTTGTGGAATTATGTCTTCCTACTCACGTAGGACATCTCTCTAATTAACTGGGTTGAGACGTATAGGATAGGGATAGCTACGTTGCGTCGTTGTATTGTTAGTTATTGTTTAGCTGTCACGCGGTATCAGATTGTTATTTAGTCCTCAAACATTAAAATCAAAAGCGAAAGAAAATTTTAATCAGATTTAAGTCAATGATTTCCAATCTTTTGGTTCAGTGTTCATCTTTAAGAAGTGCAATATTTGTCAACTAGTCATGTATTGGTTTCATTTGGTTTATATGATTTTCAATTATTTTAATGAAAGCGCTCAGATTTATTTATATTTTCCTACTTTATTATATATATATATATATATGCACCATAGATCTTAAATGTATTTCGACTAAATGGTGATTTGCTCGAAGTTGTTAACAGCGCTGGACCTGGAAGTATTGTTGCCTTAAGTGGACTTCATTCAACTTATACAGGGGATATTTTAGGTCCTGTTCTGAATTCAACTAAAAACAGACAAGTGGAAAAGTTAGAAGGTACTAATCTACATAGTACTGAAGAAATAATTGACAGCGAATCGGAATCATCTTCCTTATTTCAAGTATCTGAACCTGTTGTATATGCTGCTATTGAACCTGGTAGTCGTTCCGAAATAAATTCATTGGAGCGTGCTCTCTTTTGTATGCAACGTGAAGATCCTAGCTTTCATGTAAGTTCGGCTGTTCTCTTTGTTGTTTTTAGTGACTACATTAACAAAATACTCTTATCAAATTTAATTAATTTAGCAACCTACAATTGTTTTTATTTGTAATTTGCATGCCACCTGTGGAAGTCAATAATCTACGGATATTGCCGGAATTTATTGACTCTCTCTATTTCTTACAGACTAATAGATGGTCTGCATTGTTTCACTGTCAGTTAAATAACAGCAAGTGAGAATCTAGTAATGCTATGTTTTGGTTTTGTACAGGCTAAGAACTGTTTTGGAAAATTTTTACTATCTCGGCAATTCGTCTATTTATCTGATGACCATTTTTCATTTTAAATCTAGTCATTTTATTTCAAAATGACTAAACTCCCGTTAGCTCGGGCAGATATTTTTCTTCTGACATTATTGAATCAATAAAACATTTCAGAACTATTTACATGGTAATCTGGCTCTATTCGATTTATCATATAAATTGTCTATTGTTATTTTCTTGCGTGTTTTCATAATATGTTAGTCTAATGATCTATGTTACTTATTTATCAGAGATTCATGTGATTGGTCCTTAGTTTTGTTACTTTTATACTTGTTCGTCGCATTGTTATCATACTTCCTTTGTTTTACTGATCCTCGAACTAGTGAATCAAGCTGTTAAGTGATTTGCGATTATCAACAGAAATCTCTGGAGTCGGGATACGCAGATATGTCTTATTCATAAGTGTCCAGTTATAACACATAGATTAGGTTTAGGGCTTCCTACCGATTACCTTCAACTACCCAACAGTTAAACATATAGTATCAAATAAAGAAGACTGGTGGCTACATTACGACTTGATCGATTGGATTTGGTTATTACTAAAGATTATAGAAGAAAGATATCGGTTTATTCTAAGTGGTTTACTAGTGTGAAATCTTACTGTACCTACAAACGAAATTCATGTTACTAGAGTCACTGTGTCACACCATTTAAGCTGTGCAAATATCAGTTTTTACAAACATTTCTAAATGATAATGAAACATAAATCCCGTTGTGAATGCTAGGCGTTTCTCGGAAAAAATATGCGTCATATATTTTTACTCAGGTTTTTAAATCTCTTCTGAATAATTCCATTTCTCAGCTGGATATTAACTTATAGCAATCCTAAGGGATCAGAAGACAGAACCAATATACTACAAATTCTTAGACTTTGCTTTCTAGGTAACAGAACTATATTCATACACAATTGCTTCGCTGGTTATTTATCTACTATCCACAAAACTGAGGAAGGGGGTATGTAAACCTGGTAAACCAATTCATATAAATATGTTGATGCACGTGTTATCAAACAGTTCTTTTGTTCTCTTAATTGTGAAGCAGTATTACTGTAGGATTGATTTGAAAGGTTGTGCCTATATTCACAGTTCCACTAGCTTTTTTTCAAATTTCTCATTCATGGTTCGTTGGTAGTTACTTTAACCTGAAACGATTTGCCATCCTTCTTCCTATCTAGTTCTTCGTAAGACAGTTGAGAACCTTTTTATGAATTTGTCATATGCCATATGATATTATGATGTCTTTTTTCTCATTTGACATACTTGCGACAAATCTGAATTTTATGGCATGTGCATTAACATGACATTTACTGGATGCATATTTCCGTGTATTATAAAGCTAGCATATCTTCCATCTTTTCTGGGAAAAATATCCCGGATCATTTTTCTGCATATGACATAAATATTCATATTTTCATTTTGTTTTGAAAATGACAGTATTTCACTTGCAATAAACGTGCATCATATGTAAATGACGGAACATTAGGATATGCCGCTGAATTTGAACCTGGTATCGTACATGAAGTTTCTGAATATAAATGCCATAACCTTACTAGGCTTTGATTCTTTGACTGTCTGCGAAGCATATACTGTATCATTTGATTTATCATAATGTTTATTTTCAGAACAATTTTTACTTTTATGACATCGACAAAAATGTAAGCAGTGTTGAACGTGTCTATTACATATTCCTCAAAGTTAATAAAGATCCCACTGGACACAATCATTGTGAAAATATACAGAATCTGTTATGATATCAAACACCCGGACATCGCTAAACTTATTGAAATCATGCTCCTTAAATTTAATAGAGATTTTACTGTGCATTATGGGAAGAATCAATATCTGATATGACATCAGAACTGTGGTCAGAATGTAAAATATAAAGAACGTTTTTACGAAGAATATCGATAATTCATAAATAAGTCTGGAAAAATTCCATCAAGTATTTCCAAGTTTCCATATCAACTTACAACATAATGGGACAATAATTGTTTTGAAGAGTAGATTTTCCAATGGACCACTGCTTTGAAGCGCAAACAGATTGATGTCTTTCTCCTGGCGATGTTTTCTAGTATACACGAAATCTGAGGGTCTATAAGAACGCTGTAGACCTATACGTATTACTAAGTATGTTGACGCAATTGACGTCGGGCACAATATTCCTACTACTAATTAAGAACTAGGTACAGAATGTACAGAAGTATGTTGACACTAGTTACACAACAAGTACAGTAAAATCAGTCACATTTTAATAAAGTTATATAAGTCGCAGCTTCCCATTCACTCATTGTGGTTCATCAAGTTCAAAGTCGACAGGATAAGTTTGTAGTCTCTCATGAAGAAATTCTCAAAGTTCACTTCTATCGGAAGTTTTCACCGATGAATTTATCCAGAATGACGATGAAAACATCGTTATTATATCATCCATCCCATAGAACCCAATTCAGCCAAAAAGGTACATCACCTGTCTGTTTACACTGTAGTTAACAGCTCAAACAGGTCGAACTTATCACAAACAAACCTTCATAACATATATATTGTATCTTCTGTTTATATCAATCCATTAATTGTGTTTTTGATTATCCTCAAGTATCCTAATTTGTATTGTTTTACGTTCAGTTTAATGAATAGTTTATTTACTCGTGTTATTTTAATAGGTGAAGTTTGTCAAAGAAACTGGACAATGGACAATTTCTGGTATGGGTGATTTGCACTTGGATGTTATAATTTCAAGGCTGAAACGTGAATACAAAGTCAATGTTAGAATGGGCCCCCTTTTGATTGCCTACAAAGAATGCCCAGTAGAAGATGCCCTCAGTTCAAGTGGATGGAGTTATGCTGTTGGATCCATAATTGGTTGTGAAAAAGCTATTGGTATCGGAGTAATACTTCGACCGAAAACTATACATCCACTTCATAAACCTCAGGTAAAAGCACAAATCATATTAGCTCTAGTCATATTAAGACACAAATTAAACTCACACATCATCTCTCGTCCTAACCGGTTCAAAATAGATGGAACTACGTGGTCATATTTTTTAAAAGTAACAGATATTCTCGACTTATATTAATTTTAAATTAGTGTAGTTTGGTTCTATAATCCTTTCTCTTGTTATCCACATTACAAGTTTATTAATTTCATCTCATTTTAAAAAGTTCAGCTTTCTTGACATTTATGACTTAACCACTTCGTATAATGCATTTTCATAACTGCACTAGACTTATTTATCCCTCCTTGCCTACTACTTTATGTCTCACCTCATTATTACTCATTTATTGGTTTCGTATATCCTGATAATCTTTCGAAGTTTCGTTTAGTTAATTATGTCCAATTTACACATACATGTCTAAACATTCATATCTCAGTTATGTAACACTTTGCAACCTAGTGTATTCAATATATTATAGACAATCGGACATTCAATAAACCCAAACAAGCCTTTTCAAACTATCGGCGTGATATGGGAGAAACTCCAGATTCCTCGTTGTAAATTAAACTCTTGTGCTATGAAAGCAATTTTTGTAGCAGATCTCTTGCCATCTGTGTGTATTACGTTAAGTCGTGTTATGAGTATTTATATGCATTCCACATTTTAATTGAATTACTACATTTTATCATGATTTTACTAACACTTCATCTTATGTGTATTCTAAGGTAATTTTCGACCGACGTGGAGATAGTAATATCGTCCGTGTACGCCATGCCGTTACAGAAGCTTGTTTTTCTGCTTTAGAGATCAGTGGGCCAATTCTTCGTTCTCCTATTATTGGGTTAGACGTTCACATTCACAGTATTGTATGTGGTCGTCCGGAACAAATTTCAAATGGCTTGGAATATGTAGATGATTTCGATCAGTTAACTCTGGATAAGCTATCCAATTCTCAAATTGTTTCATCCTCCTTTCTAGCCTTATTAAAAACTTGTTGCATAAGCAGTGTCAAGGATGCCGTCGCTAAGATGCCGAAATGGCATCTTATGGAGCCGATGATGGAAATAGAGCTACAACTCCCTGCTGAAAAAGGTGATTCCCAATAGATGATTTAAGGCATTTTTAAATAACTTATGTTATAGGCTTTATATCTTGATTTCATGATATGATGAGGAAAACTTTTAGCTCATGTAAATGCTTTAATACTGTTGCATTTTTAGAGCTAGTGACTTAATTGCGAAGCTGGTTGGAAACAAGGTCACCATAACTGACTGGTTTAATATTTGTTGAGATTATCCAAGCTAGTCCACTTCTATATAAACTAGTTATCGATGACGTTGTTCAGAACCATGACGAAAGCTTTGCAGATAAACCTCTCAGCTTAAATTACATAAAAACAAAGGATTTGTATAGAATTTTACTCACCGACTCATATCAGTTCGGTAATTATTAAAAACTTCTTTCCTTTTAGTTTGAGATTTTTAGTGGTGTCTTGAAAGAAAGCTTTTTGAGGGTTTTTACTGTGATATCTAGTTTCCCTCTGAGGTATAACATGAGAGATACTAACCACTATTTTTTCATTTATATGTCAACTATATCAAGCCTTGCAAGATCATCTCTGCTTTTTAGGATGCAGTTTGTGAAAAATGTTATTCAAAAATTGCATGGAGACTGGCAGAGGTAACTAATACAAATTTTTTCTGTCAAATTCCTCTTTGGCGATAACTGGGACGGCTAATTGTTACAAATTGATGGAAATGGGACTTCTACTATTAGATGCCGGCCTAGTGGCATTAAGAGCTAGGTGTTCGCTAACGTAAAACCCCTGGGACAGAATCTAGAGTGCTCCCTGGTTTTCAGTGCTTCCCTCCCACCATCACTCTGTAACGAATTCAATCAACCAAGCTTAATACTAATCTCCACAAACCATCTCAACTCAATTTTGAAAATAGATAATTCATAATAAGTATCTAAATTTTAATTTTCATAATGTGTAAGGCAACTCATTCCATTTTTGTAGGTTATGATTCAAAGTTGTCGACCTTCCTCCATGATTTGACAAACAGACGCGCAGAAATAATATCAGTGGATAATGCAGACATCGATGAAAGATATCAAGGCGATAACGCGTTTGGATTTGAAAGGTATCACTATATACGTGCCATAGCACCTTTGTCAGAATTAGCTAACTATTCGGCTACCGTAAGGCGTCTTTCTTCAGGACGAGCTGAACTAAGTATCACACTAGCTAATTATCACCCTGTTAGCGCAGAGCACCAAACGAAATTATTAGAACAATTGAACTGGAATTATCGTGGGAACACATTGTCAAAAGGGCGGTAATCATCGTGATCATCACAACAACGTTTAGAAGCCATTAATCCATATCACATATGTATTTTTTAGTATATATAAATACATATATTATAAATGCGACGACAAATTTGTCTTGTTTTATATGTGTTGTGTGCATGGATTGGTCGGATTATTTTTGTTACTGCGTTATTCGCGATACATTAACTTGCAGCTAGTCTCAACCTTATCGTATTCTCCATCTCAGGTACGATAATCGAACTGATCGATCAAGAACCAGATTAGTAACGCACACGGATATATTACCATAATTAGCCAATAGCATATAAGATACACATACGAGATTTAACACTATCTGTTGGTATAAGGTTATTATCGTTAACCTAAGAGTACATTTGAAGATGCATTTTCACAAGTATCACAAAAAACGTGTGCTCGTAAATCCATTTTCTCATTATTCCAATGAGACATTTAATGGGATGTTTCTTTCAAGTCAGTTGAGTAAGTCGTCCTAATTATGGTTTAAGAACGAAATGGACGTCGAGCTTTTTTGTGTGCACTAAGTTAAGGAAGTTACATGTTGTTTGGCCACGTATGTTGCTCACTTTTTTCTGGTGAACTAAGATATACGAAAAATTACGTATACCCCACCTTAAAAAAATGAGATTTTTAGGGGGGGGTGAATTATTTACTGATACACATCACTCCCCTAATGGGTCCGTGATTACCATACAACATACCAACTAAAAGATGAAACGCAACTCTTTCGACGTTGATAACTTTCATTGACATTTTTTACGAAGTCTTGCAGCTTCTTAAAGCCTCTTTTCTGCGATTATGTTGTTACGTAATTAATCGTGCAAATTATGTTCATTTCTTTCCCACGATCTTTCTTTTCTAAATGGCATGCGAAAGAAGTGATTATGCGTTCATTTTTATAAAAAAAATAACGGATAAGTTTGCAAGCACAACCGAAACTACAAATGGTACAAAAATAATTAAGATTACTGGTAAAAAAAGATGTTGATCGTTTTTGCATCATCAGATAAATGCTAAAACAAAAAAGGACCATGAGCCTTTTATTAAAAGAATTTGTGATTGCAATTTAATGATTTCAGAACTCGATAGAAGTAAAAATTAGTTGTGACAGTAGCCATTCATTAAATTTCGATAGCCGCACTATTATACCAAATGTCTAGCTTTTGGCTTATTTTTGATTCTCGAATTTTTCTTGTTCTCACTAGTTTTTGTCTGCGATGTAGTTACTTCTGCACTAGATTTATGGGGTGTAGTAGTAACTTAGATGTCGGATAGGTGGCCTTTGTACGACGCACTGGGGATATCCACGCTGTTGTTTCATTCCTGACCTCTTTTGTTGATTACAGTACTTTGATTCCCCCTCCTAAACCTTGTGCGGTTCTTCTTAGGTCTCAGTAACAGATTAGCTTAGGAAATCGTGACGCCCAAAGACGCGTGTTCTTCATTTTAAGGCTAGCTGAGTGTATAAGTCTGTTGATTGTGATCAAATCTAGACTTATTCAACTGAATGCATGTGTTTGAGAGCCCTCTAACGTAGGAGCTAAAATCTTTTCTATCTATTCGTGATAAATGTTTATAAAATCTCTTGAAATCCAAAGTTTTGTCCCGTTGGCAGTTTCCGATGCATTCCGGTGGGAATTCATTGTTAGAGTACTTCGAATCTCCAAAGCGACTAATATGGGGTGCGTAAATCCATCGCAGCATGTCTGTGATTGTACTAGATTCTAGTGAAATTTTTATATCAAGTCGTTGGATTGTAAGTGGTAGGTCGTCGTTCAGAAGGATATTGTGCCAAGAATTTTGGTCATCGTGTTAAAAGATTCCTAATTCAAAGTGGCGTCCATGGTTAAACAGCAACCAAGGTTTGCAATTCAGCATTCGATGAAGGGTCGTTTAACATTTTTAACTGTAGTGTGTTTGATAGATATTGCTTCTGACCAGTGTGTAGAGCTATCCACACACATTGACAGACACGAAAATCTATTCTAGTTTATCACCTATTGGATCGAAATGAACGTTGCCAGGATTTGTAAAAATTACAAGAAGCTGTGTTCGATTTGTGGTAAGCTATGCAGAAGCATGTCCATTTTCTGATGTCCTGGGTCGGAAAAATATGTAAGTAGTCAATTTGATAGTGCCATCGATACCAGAATGTAATAGGTCGTGCAATGTGTTAAAACAATGTTCGTACAGATGGAAAATAGTTAAATACACTAAATAAAACTGGTGAAATATGTAATTTGACAGTTGATTGGATTCATCACAGATAGGTGTTGGTAGGGTATCATTTGAAACCAGAGAGTACTGGTTAACTTTTACGCCCTAGTATGGGACCCCCTAGTAGGGCATCGTCCAATCCTCCTTGGTTCTCAGTGGTACCTTGCTAACAACAATCTAGCAAATTCAATCGGCTCAAATTAATATCAATCTCTACGAAATACTCCAATTCAGTTACAATAATTAGCTCACTAGTAACTAACTTCAATATGTTCCTGAAGTCCTGGTGAGAAGCTGTGTCTGGAGGAGTTCAAACTTCCTGCGAAGAAGACAGCTATTCATTTAACTATTTTCCTCCAGCACGAGCATTTATTTGTAGTCCGATCAATAGTCACCATTCGGTTACATTGATGACATACTACACACAAACCTCAATCTGCTTCTCTGTGTGGCCCTCAAAAATACCGACAGCAGGGTGAAAACCACAGAGCTAAAACAAGTAATCAAGCGTCGCTAAAGTAATTCCAAGTGACCAAGAACCTAAATGACGGAACTGCTTTGCATGTGCACTAACTTAGGACTTTAGAATGCCATTAAAACTTTATATTATATTTAAGCTATGTAGGAGTAAGAGGAAATCTAGTCGCCATTTATATTGTCTTGTGTATGGATGAACACTCCTAATTATCTACCTTGTCAGTCATCCACCACTACATATCATAGAGTGATTTCTATAATGTCGCTTATTTATGAGCATACACTTGGATATTATCCAGTTTTTTTCCTCAAAGGCCTGTTCTCTAAATGCTTCCTAACAGATGTGACGACGGCTACTAATTTGTGTGTCTACTGCCAGTCGTAAACTTGACCATTCAGTATCGTTTTACGATTCATTTCAAAATCACTAATAGCTTTTTAGGTGGCTATTTCGAGATCGTTTATCATATCATCATTGATACATCGTCCCTGAAACAATATTTAGTATTAATTTCATGCTTGAATGAGAAGCTCCAGATACACTTAATTATATATTCGTCTGTTTTAGTATTTCGTCATAATGAACTGGTGGAAGCTAGTGACAATAATAGCGTTAAATTATTCCAGGAATTACAGATACACAGTAGCTTTTCAAACATGACCGATATGGTACCAAACGCCTAGCTCGAAGCTATATGAAGGAGAGAGCATTCTTCCTCTGTCGTAATATGATATTTCGTCACATCATCTTAAACTTTCTCTAGTATTTTTATGTAATCAAATATTGTTAGCACCAGATTATGCTCGTTCTTGACCCTACCCGTAACAATTTAAACAATGTCTACTAACGCCAGCTAAATTCTCTACGTTTGCATCTTGTATATTGTCAATCTTACTTTTATTCCTATACCTACTTCACCAAAATTTATATTCATTCATGTGAATTGTATCCCTTTTATATCATCATGATAAGCGTTCAAACAGGCATGAATTCCATGAGAGATTCTAGAATATATTACTGATTAATAGCGTAGTCCACATAATACAAAAGTAAAAAAAATGAAACAAGACTTTTTGCATAATATACGAACAAAATACCAACCGATCACGACCGAACAGGTGTACAGCTGAAAATTTTCATGAATGAGACTCTATAATGGTGTTGTCATGAAATGAAGTAACACTAATAGGGTAAAATTGTGTGTTTGACGATCAGGACATCAATATATGTGCTGAATATTAAAACTGAGTAATATCCACTCTCAAACAAGCTAAGCTAGTTTATTACGAGTGAGCAGTTACTGAAGGTTCAGAATACTATTGGGATTCCTCTATCGACCAATTGGTTTTATCTTAATTGAGTATTGACGTTGACTACTATTTCCGCATTTCGAGAGAAATGACAATATGTCGTTACAAAACCATTATATACTTTACTAGTATCGACAAAAATACACAAAGTATAAAATAATTCAATATAGATCACGGTAGTGCACTCGTGTAAAGTAAGAATGCACTAGAAGCCACTTCCGGAAACAACCCTGCACAGACTTGCATAGATACTAGCAAAATAAACATTGATAATGACTCTTTACTTAAGTCAGTATACCCTGATATATTAGCTGTTTAGTTTCTAATCTGCTGATTGATACATACTAATTAAGTTAACAGTTCACACGTTAGTGTATAAAAGCCAGAATACAGAATTACGTTTGAAATAAATTCCCACAGATCTTTGCTATAAAGATAAGCAAACAAGTTGGTACGTTTCACTGACAAGGCCTAGGTGATATGTTTCCTCCCAGATGAAACAAACGTGTTGGTTATTATTGGCTTAGTACGGTTCGCGAAATGTACAGATAAATTATTTAGGGTAGGCGGATTCTATGTCTGATTCCCTCGATAGTCGGTAAGGTTAGTGCGAATCATTATCTCTGATACTTGTACTTCAATCGGATACCACATCTTGTTCGTCTCCAACTTACAGCTACTCTAAAAGACTAACTAGACTTGTAAGAAGATTATATTGTGGAGCAAAAATACGAGACGAGACTAGCAAACAACACTTATATAACTGACAGTTGAAATTGAATTATTTGACGAAAGTATACAAATCAATCCTACAAAAAATATCAATACAACGCTGTTTCGGTTGATTAAATGATCGATTGTATTTTTGGGGATTTCGAATCCCAAACACAAGGGCTAACGCTTAATTTGGAATGATGCAAACCCTGAGGTATATAGCAATCCGTCGAGCTATATGCACTCCGAATGCCATCCAATATAAAAAACATTTACGTTATATATTGAAGTTTCATAAAAATGTCCCAGAAATTTCCCCTAATCGTAACGTATTGTGCATGTTTTGCAGATAAAGTGTCATATTGCTTGCTTGGCATTATAATCGCAGATTTATATTGTTTTGAATGAAAATTATTTGATGCACTTCTGAAACCAAATCTATAAATAATACTGAAGAATAAGAATAGTCAAACTCACATATAAATGAATAACGGTATAATAACTATAAGATCAGATACAATCCAGTTTATATGACGGAATGGTTAATTATGTTCTGATCACATAACAATAAGTAACAATTAAGTTGCTTGCACTGCTTTTCTTTTACACTAAATAGATGGTCGGATTCGAGTTTTGAAAAGAGATGCAAACGATCATGTATGCAAAGAAGTTTATTGTACAAAGATATCATTTAAAATAGATTTATTATTTCACGGAAATTAATATTGTTTGTCATTTGATCATCAATCCTAAGAATATTGACCATGCAAGGCGATTCAAGTAGATCTCTCAAAACGATATCTAAACAATATGACCACACTTACTGCTATAATAAATATGTATCAACATAAGTTGACTAGTTAAAAGTTTACTTCAAACCTCAAGCATACGTGAAAACAATAAAGATCAAGTATTCATTGACTCCCCTATTCTGCAAAGAGATTATATTTTCTATTATCTTGTATTAAATATTGAGAGGTATTGTGTGTTTGAATGACATAAAACGCGCTCAACTGTCTCCTGCCCACGCAAACCAAATTAAAGATCTATTCCATAATAACCTGGGTTCATCTGTCACCAGAATAAGACTCACCACATAGGAAATAAAAATATACGAGAACGAAATGTGGGGTAGTGCGGGGTGGGAGAAGTATGTTTATGTATGTGCTAGTAGTGCAAAATGAGTAAGATTATAATTCACCATTAATGTCTTTGACTTCATTCTCTATGGCTAGGTTTCTTGCTTCGACAACAGAAATGCAACATTTATATCAACTGACACCAGTTCTGAAACACCCAGTAGAATAGATGTCTAAGAGTGCTCCAGCGTGACAGTTTTGTCAGCAACGAGAACTATGAACGGTTGCAACGGTTCTAACATTCACAAAACTCAGTAGTCAATAAAACCAGCAACCCGACTTGTTAAGTTCAGAATCATGTGGATGAATAGTTGTAAGTCCTTTGAATTTTCCAAACCTAGGTAACTAAAATAGTGCGGCTCCTGTAAAGTTTTAGTGTAGAGGGTTGATTTCATGCTACTGTTGGTACCTTCAGAATATGAGACTGACTTATTTTATACTGCTGGATTTGTAACTTCGTTGGAACCAACAACTATATATCCCGTATTTTCGCCTTCGTAAGTAACCAGACTTATACACGCACAACCATCAATTACGCGTATGATCAAGAAGTCAGAAACGAAGATGCGACAGATATATATTTGAACCAAGAAAATCCAGCGTCACCAATTGTACGACGCGCCAACAACAATAACAATTTTTTACACTGCGATCAAACTTTATAGTATAAATATCAATAAAGAATTATACAGTACAAACATCAGTGTTAGGGGTAACAATGGCCTCTACATTAGCCTCCCCCTAGAACATAGATATTTATTTTAAAAAAATGTCTGTGTTCGAAAAGTAAATGAATAATAATAAAATATGAATACAATTACAGTAAAACAAAAATGCGATAAGCAAATAAGAGTGCTACAGAACCTTATCATATATAAAAGTTACGAATATCAAAATGTCAATTTAATTTTAAAAAGAAATAGCATGAATGAATTTGAAAAGTGAGAGTTTTGAATTTTTAATGTGTTTTTGAAACATAATAAATCATTGCAAAAAGGTACACGATACTGCTTATTAAATTTATAATTGCATAGGTTAAGCAGCGGCTTGTAAATAATTCGATGACATGTAATCAAAACAACAAAAAAAACAAATTACGAATACTGGTGTTCTGATATTTCGTCATATTAAACAACTAACTATTACAACTCTTTAACTAAAATGCATGGTACTAAGAAAATAACAAAGAATTTGAGATATGAAGTGTCAAAGAGCATGTTTTACACGTAACAAACATGAAATTGGATAATATTGTGCTTTAACTAACGACTTGTTCAAGTGAACTGAGAATAAAAACACTAGGATATAAAAATCGTTTGTGCATATCTTCGTGGCCAGTGTACCTTTCTTCCTGAACGTGTTGTGCGGTTGGTTGATGACTTCGGCGTTGTAGATGCGGTTGCTGGCTTCCCGCTGTCATTCAACTGTTGCTCCGACTTTGGCGGTAGCTTTTCGGTCAGTTGACAGGTACCAATTTCGATGAATGCAGGCTTAACTCTATCTATACTCACAGTGTCACTTTTTCCAGCACGTTCGATAGTGACTGTTTTGTCGTTTCTATGTAAGACTTTAAATGGGCCCTCATACGGGTGCTGTAAGGGTTTACGTACATGATCAATCCTGACGAAAACATGAGAGCAATCGTTGAGGTTTCGAGGTACGTAAGAAGGGCGCAATGAATAACGAGGAGCTTGCGATCTTATCTCCTTAATATGTCTTTTCAATCGTTGAATATAATCAGACATATCATTAGAAACTTCTACTGCTGGACTGAAGTACTCCCCTGGTAACTTTAAATGAGTTCCATAAACTAGTTCGGCTGAACAATAACCTAAATCTTGTTTAATCGTCGAGCGAATTCCCAGAAGAATTAATGGTAGTTTCTCGCTCCATTTGGTATCGCTGTGTACAGCCATTAGACCTGCTTTCAATTGTCTGTGAAATCGTTCCACGAGGCCATTGGCTTGCGGATGGTAGGCGGTAGTACGAAACCGTTTGATGCCCAACATTTCGGTTAGCTGTTGAAATAATTTGCTTTCGAATTGTGCTCCCCTATCTGTCGTTATAACAGAAGGAACTCCAAAGTTTGCAACCCAGTGTTTAACAAGTTTTCTGGCTATTGTTGAAGCTGCTGTATCTTTCAGAGGTACTGCTATTGGCCAACGTGTATATCTATCAATACATGTCAGTACATACGTATAGCCGTTCGATGGGGGTAGGGGACCCAATAAATCTACATGAATATGATCAAATCTGGCGTCTGTTACTGGAAAAAATCCTGAAGGTGAAACAGTGTGGCGATGTACCTTCGATTTCTGGCAAGGCAGGCAAGTTTTCGTCCACTGACGAATATCACTTTTCATGTTTTCCCAAACAAATTTGTCCGATATCAACTTAACAGTAGCTTTAATGCCTGGATGTGAGAGGTTATGAAATTTCTCGAAAACTAAACGTCTCATAGATGGCGGCACTACAGGCCGTGGCTTCCCCGTAGATATGTCGCACGTAAGTGTTTCCGTATCGCCTAAGGGTAACTGTTGAAGCTTCAGTGACGTGTGAGACTCTAAAAGCTTATATATGTCGGTATCGTGTTTCTGCCATTTTGACATTTCCCTGTAATCTATTCCAACATTGCTTAAAGCGGCCACCGTCAACCGAGATAAGGCATCAGCCACCTCGTTGGTACTTCCTTTGACGAAGCGTATGTCGGTTGAAAATTGTGAGATAAAGTCCAATTGTCGAACTTCTCTGGGACTATAGTTGTCATGCTTCGTGATAAATGCTTTCGTGAGTGGCTTATGGTCGGTAAAAATAGTAAAAGCGAAACCTTCAAGCATATGTCTAAAATGTTTGATCGCCAAATAAACTGCTAAGAGCTCTCTGCCAAACGTACTATATCTAGTCTGCGATGTGTTAAGACGTTTGGAGAAAAATGACAATGGTTCCCACTGACCATTGATGAACTGTTGAAGAACTGCACCGACCGCCATGTCTGATGCGTCAGTCATTAAGGCTAGAGGGGCGTTGGTGTCACGACGGGAAAGCAAAGTTGCTGAACTTAACATTTCCTTTAATTGTTCAAAAGCTTTAATTGCTGTCTCAGTCATGTTTAAAGACCGGGAACGTCCTTTCAAAAGATCCGTTAGAGGCTGAGCTATATGCGCACAGTGTGGAAGAAATCTTCTATAGAAGTTAATCAAGCCGAGGAATCGGCGGAGTTTCTTAAACGAGTTGGGTAAAGGATAGTTTTTGATGGCTTCTACAGCTTCTGGAATGGGCGTAATTCCCTTGGAGTTCACAACATGGCCCAAAAATTGAAGTGATTGCTTGCCGAACTCGCATTTGTCAGGGTTAATTGTTACACCATATTCCTTCAATCGCTGGAAAAGTTGCTGTAGGTGTTCCATATGCTCTTCTGGTGTTGTACTCGCTATCATCAAGTCATCAATATATGCGTATACAAAATGCAGCCCTCGAAGCACTGTGTCAATGAACCGCTGAAAGGTTTGTGCTGCATTGGTGAGCCCGAAAGGCATGCGAAGAAACTCATATAACCCGAAGGGTGTGGTGATCGCCGTCTTGCTGATATCGGCAGGTGCTACCGGGATCTGATAATAGGCTCGGACCGGATCAATCTTAGAGAAAATTGTAGTGCCTGACATATTATTAACAAAATCCTGAATATGAGGAATCGGGTATCTATCGGCAATGGTTTGCTTGTTCAGAGCGCGATAATCGCCACATGGCCGTATCTCCCCATTCTTTTTTGGAACCATATGTAGTGGGGATGCCCACGAACTGTTAGAAGGACGAATGACCCCCAACTGAAGCAGCTTGTCGAACTCTGACTTGGCAATTAATAAGCGCTTAGGGTCTAATCGTCTTGGTCGAAAATGGACAGGTGGTCCGGTTGTGTCTATGTGATGCACGATATCATGTTTCACTAGCGTATTCTCATATGTAACTTTTAGCAGCTCAGGAAATTTCTGAAGGAGTGAAAAATACGGGCAACCCGGAGTTTTCTGAACCACTAACAACGACATGGAAGGAGAATCGGTAACTATTCCACTGATATAGACGTGATGCTCAGCACTAAGCAGTCGATGACGTTTTGGGTCTACTAAGAGATTATAGTGCCGGAGAAAATCAGTCCCGATTATTGGGAACATCACCTCTGCTACAATAAATTTCCACTCAAAACTAGTGTCAAGGCCCAAATTGAGCATTAGCGAGCGTTTTCCATAGGTTCGTATCTCGGATGTGTTTGCTGCACGTAAGATGGCTGTTAGATCAACGCTTTTCTTTTCTGTGGTTGTAGGTGGGACTACACTAACTTCTGCCCCTGTATCCACTAAGAATAGCGTACCGGTATTCAGATCCTTCACATAAAATAGACGGCTGTGTTGAGTCCTTTCGCTAGAAGTCGCAGTCGTCACCGACCACTGGCCTCGCCGTTTACCGAAAGGCGCTTTTTTAAAGTTACACGGTAAAGAACACCGTCTAGCTCGGTCACCAAAAGTTTGATGATACCAACAAATATCAGCAGTGTGTGTTCTGGTAGGTGAATACCTTTTTCTGCTATGAGATCGCTGTCTAGATCGAACGCGTAGTGCGTTGTGCAGTCGCAGTGCTAAGATCTCTCCACGCAGCATTTCTATCTGTTCTTTTAAGGAGTCTATTTCCCCTGTCAATGCTGGCCGACTAAGTTGCGCAACCGCCTGACTTTTCGTTCTTTCATAAATCCGATCGGCAATATCGGCTAGTCTATCAATATTAACATCACCATCACCGTAAGCCAGTATTTGCTGAACATTTTGAGGTAAACGTCACAACCATAGTTGATAAAATAGCTGGTTATCGACCTTTCTATCACCTAGCAATGTTTTCATATAGTTCTTTAACTGGGAAGGTGTTCGGTCACCTAACTGTACAGTGCTTAGTAGTTGGTCGACAGCTTGATGATCTGACAATGATGTTGCTTTTATAACTGCTTGCTTTAGGGCGTCGTAAGGCGCTTTAGGATCTTTATTAACCAATTTGTCTCTAACTTGATTAGCGATGTCATCAGGTAGCATTGAACTAACGTACCCGTACTTAACATTCTGAGATACAATATTGCGCGCCAGAAAATAATTCTCTATGCGAGAAAACCATAAGACTGGATCAAGAGAACTAAAAGGTACATTAAGGCTTATAGCACCTACAGACTCCGTATTAAAGTATGAAGAAAGATCAGGGCTAGTGGACATGACAACACAATGACGAAACCGAGGGAAAAAAATACAATAATATGTAACGTACGATATAAAATGAGTGCAAGCAAAAATTAATTGCAAATTAATAAGCAAACTCACTAATAGTTGCAGACACAAAACAAGATATGAGTTGAATATGTGAATAAAATATAATCCTCGTTAGTGGATTAAATGAAATGTTAAAATGTCGTTAGTATGTGGAAGCTCTAGTAATCCGTGGAGACAGAAAACATAATAAATTGTATCTTCATTAGTAATGAGGAGAAATGAGTCCAAATAACCAGTATGTGTGCACTTGTATAAAGCACGATACAAAATATCAGGAGGTAGCCGAAGCAGATGAAAACAAATAATTCCAAAGGTAATGTTGCAGTTATAGACACAGGTAATCCAGAAAAGCTGCAAACGGAATAACGTGTTCGTTGAGTCAGCTCACCACTTTGTTGGTACCTTCAGAATATGAGACTGACTTATTTTATACTGCTGGATTTGTAACTTCGTTGGAACCAACAACTATATATCCCGTATTTTCGCCTTCGTAAGTAACCAGACTTATACACGCACAACCATCAATTACGCGTATGATCAAGAAGTCAGAAACGAAGATGCGACAGATATATATTTGAACCAAGAAAATCCAGCGTCACCAATTGTACGACGCGCCAACAACAATAACAATTTTTTACACTGCGATCAAACTTTATAGTATAAATATCAATAAAGAATTATACAGTACAAACATCAGTGTTAGGGGTAACAATGGCCTCCACACTACTACGTGGTTCACTGGAGAATATGTAAGTGCATCTGTTGGGATTAAATAGCGGTTTCCAGATTGTGCACCAATCGGTTCCAAAAAAACAAGCCATTTTTAATTAAGTATAGAAAACAAGAACTTGTCGCGGCAGGAAAATAACAAGCAACTTTGCGATCACCATGGAATATCAGTGGCTCTCCAGTTCAGAGGAATTTAAATATATCACTGACATAAAGAGTAAAAAGAAAAATGCGATTATATTATTTTAGTGACTCCGGAGTTTATAGATTTCTTCCAAAAGCACATAGAATTAAACCTAACAGAAGTATGATTGGTGATATATATCAATGGCGTGCTTAGACCACCCTCCTTGATCGTTAGCTAACCTAATTCCCGTTGCGTGATAAATGGAGTGGCTCAGTTGCTTAGCCTGCATAAAGTTATGTGTCGGTTGTACTCCCCTAGCCTACTATAATCGGGGTGGCCATGCTTTTCGACACAGGAAAACCTTATTAATGGTCAGGTTATATTTGAGATGATAGTTACAAGAAAGGGTACAAAACTCATCCAAGTTAATTGGTGTAATCTTTGTTTCGCAATTCAGACTCGCTATCTCTCCATCTTCACTTTGGTAGGTCATCTTCAAATAACATGAAGTTTGTTGATTATATAAAACAAAGCTCGACAAGAGTGGTGAAGTTGGATAATTCATCAACTTGACAACCTAACTCAGTCTAACGGCAGGTAGCTGTCACTGAACGCCTTCAGCTTCTGTAATAAAGATGTGATAAACGCGAATAAATTGTTTGGAGACATCAAAACAAAAGGCAGAAAGTATGCAATCTTTGCGGCAATAATTAGTACCATAAAAGTAAGAGTCTACTTGGCAAATGATGTACAGAAGTAACTGAAAGCAATCATGTTGGCTTTGTAGCGGTGAATAATCCCCAAAATAAATAGTTACATAGGTTTCGACATTGATGCTGATCATGTTTGTTTTAGCGGACACTACTAGTTGAAGGCGCTCGGTCACGCATCACCGCCAGATCACGTCACGCCGTACCGTAAAAATCAACTCTCTCTCTAGTTTGCCAGCCTAAACGTTGCTATCCCATTGCCGCTCCATTCAGGATCAAATATAACTTCTCTTCCATCCTTCATTGCCTTCTGATTTATTCCCATTCGTAAGAGTGGGTTCAATCGTTAGAAGTTGCCCTGGTAATACCGCAAGCGTAACTTGGTCATATATCGGGTGCACTTCATTGGTGAGCACGACGTGATCTGGACACGTTCATAACTGTTTGTTCGTTCCTCTTTATAGTTTTTAACAGTATTTTTGGTGTGATTATCATTTTTGCTTGCACATTTTGATTGCATTTATTTTTGTGTTTTCATATATTGCATATATATGATGACTGATTAGACTCCTAAGTTCATTAAGGTTAAAACTCCAACCCCCCCCCCAAACTTTCAGCTCATTCCGTTCTGGACAGAAAGCATAGAAGCTTGGTTCTGCTACGCAGAAGCCGAGTTTCGAGACCACTACGTGACAGACCCACGCGTTCAATTCCTTGCCATTGTAAGGTCACTTACGCGTGAATTGAACAGGTACGTCACCCTCTTCTTTTTCAGCCCTGACTGCCTAGAACCTTATGACCAGCTCACAAGGTCAATTCTCAAACGCGGAGACTTATCCGACAGACAGTGTCTTGATGAGTTGTTTCACACCATCAAGCTAGGTAGCGGTTCAGCGACGGAAATGTTATCGCGCATGCGAGAAGTGATTGGCCAACGCACTTTCCACGAAGGTCTTTTCCGTCAACTTTTCTTATCGAAACTGCCACAACAAGTACAAGCAGTTCTAATAACATTTAATAACAACCCAGTAGATGAACTAGCCTCATCTGCTGATCGAATTCTGGAGATCACCAGAACTCGCGACAATCAGGTTTATTCCATTACCGAAAAACCTCATGCCACCGAAAACGACGTGACGAAATTGTGTAATGCTCTTTCTCGTTTTCTTGACCTGAAGGAAAGACACCGACCGAACAATTCCCGTCGACGAAGTACATCACGGAGAAGATCGTCGTCGCGACTTCGACGAAGCGAAAACTCACATTGGTGTTGGTACCACAACACCTATGGCAATGATTCCAAGAAATGTAGACCCCTGTTGTTTCATAGACAAAAACCCACTGTCGACGCATCGGGAAACTGTCCCGCCGGCACGCGTTAGCGGCAACCGTAGCCGGTGGAAACAGCTGCCTATTATTTATCACTGACGTGATAACGAAGGTCCGCCACCTCGTCGACACTGATACAGAAGTTAGCGTCCTTCCTGCAGCTCCATCTGATCGCCAACATGAAGCTGCATTCGATCTACAGGCAGCCGATGGAAAACACATAGCTACGTATGGTAAGCGATATGTCAACTTAAACGTGGGTTTACGAAAACTCATACGCTGGATTTTCACCATCGCCGATGTGAAAACACCTATCATAGGCATAGATTTACCGAGCCACCACAACTTGCTTGTGGACCCTAGCAAAAAGAGACTAGTGGATAGTAACACAAATCTATATGTTCGTAGAACCACTGCTACAGGTTGTAGCTTATGTCCTCTTCGTTTTAAACATTTAATTAACCTTTATTTTCAGCCGATACTCGACAAGTATCCAGATCTGAATAGGGCAACATCGAAATTATTATGTGTAACTAGCAATGTTACACATCACATCACGACTACATGTCAACCTGTATTCTCCAAAACGCGCCGACTCACACCCGGAAAACTAAGGATAGCGAAAAACGAATTCGATCATATGATTGACCTGGGAATAATACGCCCATCCTGTAGCCCATGGTCATCTCCATTACATATGGTCCCGAAGAAAGATGGCAATGATTGGCGTCCCACCGGTGATTACCGACGTCTCAATGCCCGGACTACTCCCGATCGTTACCCGTTACCACACATCTACGATTTAACAGCCACCCTGAAGTGGATGACAATATTTTCAAAAACCGACTTGGTAAAGGCGTACAACCAAATACCGATGTCTGAAAATGACATACCCAAAACAGCTATTGTAACCCCTTTCGGACTTTACGAATTCCTTCGAATGCCTTTTGGGTTGAGAAATGCAGCACAAACATTTCAATGTTTCATCGATGACGTGTTCCGCGGGCTTGACTATGTACATGCATACGTCGACGACTGCTTGATAGCAATCCCAGGCGAGGTAACATATATGAAACATTTGGACAGTCTTTAGAAGACTACAACAATATGGAGTTACCATAAACATACAGAAATGCCAAATCGGAACAACCTCGTTGGAAATCCTAGGGCATACTACTGATGCTAATGGTATACAACCTCAAAAACACAAGGTGGCGGCTATTCTGGGGTACCAGGAACCAACCACCCTTAAGCAGTTGCGAGCTTTCAATGGATTGGTAAGTTTTTAAAGACGATTTATACCGAACTGTACATCTATCATGAAACCACTAACAGATATGCTTCGTGGGAATAAAAAAGTGGTCACAATCGATGCAGAGTCACAGAAAGCCTTTACTGCGACTAAAGAAGCAATAGCCAATCCGACTATGCTGGCACATCACAATATTGAGGCTCCTGTCGGCATCGCGGTTGACGCATCTGACTCAGCCATTGGCGCAGTTCTGCAATAATGGACTGGCCAAACTCGGCAACCATTAGCATTCTTCTCAAGACGATTAAACGATACCGAATCGAGATACAGCACTTTTGGACGTGAATTGTTAGCCATGTACTGTGCTGTACGACACTTTCAACATTCCATCGAAGGCCAGGAATTTACAATATTACCGACCATAAACCACTGTCGTTTTCTATGAAGTCTCTTCAGATAAGTACTCTCCGCGAGAGTCGCGTCATCCAGACTACGTTTCCTAGTTCTCTACTGATATACGACATATATCTGGAGCTAACAATGTAGTTGCCGACGCCTTATCACGAATACATGCCTTGAATCGTATCCAAGGTATCGACCTTGTTGAACTAGCTCGACTTCAAAATGATGACAATAATCTACATCACGAGTTATCCACAACAACGCTCAAACTTCAAACAAAGACGATTGGAAAGGATAAGAAAACTTTAATTTGTGATTATTCTACAGGTACAGCCCGTCCAATCGTTCCCAAGAGGTTATCGACGAATCATCTTCGACACATTGCATAACCCCTCTCATCCTGGAGTTCGTGCTACGTCTAAACTGATTGCTCAGAGATTCTGCTGGCCAAGGATGAATAAAGACATCAAAGAATGGGCACGATTCTGCGTGGCTTGC